>CAJHNH020001580.1:230000-458442 GCA_905116865.2 Candidula unifasciata | reverse complement strand
CTCTCTCTCTCTCCCCCTCTCTCTCTCCTAATCAATTATCCTCTTCATTTTGTGTGAGTGTGTGAGTTGATTCATGGCGTATGTTCCAATGGGGAAAGGGGGCAGGAAAAAAAATAGACGAGGAAATGTTAGAACAAGAATGACATGGGAAAAACAGCATTGGTGATAGGAATAATTAAAATCAGTGTCTTGGAGTTGACAAACTGTAACGATAGCTAGTTTTTTTCGGCATGGGACTTGTATAGAACTTTCTCTTAAAGAGGGATGTGGCTCCCTAAGGCTGCACCACTTACGTTTTCCTTAATAAATTGATAAGTGCGGATGTCAAAGACAGACCACACAGGCAACACATAAATAATATAAACTGTTCGTTTGCTGCTCACTGGACGAAAGAATTTGAACTTAGATGGCACATTTCCTTTTGTGGGACGTTATCACCTAGTCATCTCTTTGTGAGATGCAATTTTTCGTTATTTGAAGCCCTTTTCTGGCTCTTGCCAGGGGCCACAATATAGCCCGGCCATAAATACGGTCTAATGGCTGAACGTGGTTTCTGGAACCTCTCCACGGGTGATCCTCATCCACATGGTGGCACTTTGTGTCATCGGGTGTTTGTCGCTTGTGTGATGTCCTGGTGGGGTAAAAGAAGATAGATAGATAGCTATGTCTTGTGAACTGATGTGCTGACTTCAAAAGCACCTATCACTCTTACACTGTAGCTGCACAGATGTTTATACTGCCTGCAGTAGATGAAAGTTTCGAGCACTGTTATGCGTATTTAGATGTCGCTTTTCGATTATGATTGTTGATGTGTCCCGAACTGGCGATAAAGGTCGTGTAGCTAGCCAGGTCACTTTATTGACAATCAGCATTTGTAGCCCTCGACTTCTTCTGGGACGTGCTTATGGGCTTTTCCCTTGTGCAATGGCTTCAGTTTTTTGTAAAAACTATTACTGTACTCATAATCCCAGTTGTTGATTTATCCAGGAGACTAACATTTCGTTCTGGTCTACATTTGTCACGTATGACGTTTTTTTCCGATAACCTACGGTAATGTACGGAACCTGTTGTCTTGGAAATCTATAACAATGAATAATACATGGGTTTCATACCTCATGAATAAACAAGCATTAGAAAAAGAAACGAAAATAGTTACAATAGCAAGCCACACTGACATGACGTTGAGATGACATTTTGAATAAGTAGTAAATGCAAATGTCCTTTGTCATATTTTAAATAAAAATCGTTCTCGGTAAGGCTTTGATACAAAAACAGCAAGTTATGTGAATCTTTTACATTAAAATCGAAGATAAGAACGAATACAAAAACACGTACCCTTTATCTCCGTCCATATAATTCTATCATTCTCCTCTACAGTTATTTTGACGCCGAATGCACGCTTCATTTACTGAATATGGGACAGCGTTACCGACGATCTCGAAAGCAAGATAAGTTCCAGCAGAATTTGAGTTAGACTGAAATATTTTCACTGGAAAAAGCAAAACAAGTAAGAATTTTGTGTAAAATATGAACACAACACAAGGAATATATGTTATATCGTTGCAGGATTAAAATATATTCTATTTAGCCAGTTCACAAACCTGTATATATACATCAGCATTGTCGTCATCATCATGCGCCGCTCCGATAAGCTTTAGGCTGTCATGCTCGCTATTTCACTACCCTAGAAACCTTGGTATCTAGCCTGTATTGTAAACACAGTAGAAACTTTATTAGGGAAAATTATATAACACCTTTACACTCTAAGACAAACACTCTTGGGTAACTTATTACGGACACTAGATTATTAAACAAAGCACAACTGTTCTAGTAGTAGTGAGAGAAGCATCAGTTGATGCAATCTTCTTGTTAGGGAACCAAAAACACAGTTCAGCTGTAGAGTAGACAGTGATTGTCTTGTCAATAATATATGAGATACAGACTACACATCTTCGTGCAAGATTTACGGCTGTCCCGTCATATATCTTCTCCTTCTGTTTTTTTATTTTTATTTTACGTTTGTCCTAATGACGTAAATACATTGTGTCTGTTTACAGTAGAGCTGCGATATTTGCGCCTTTCAGCCAACATATCCGCTTTCGTCGAGTATTTGTGGACCAGGTTTGCTTCCTGGATAATTTCGTGTGGCATGGGCCTTATTTATGTGGTGTTCCTTTGGTCCCCTATCTACAGGTGTTGCCCCTAGAGACCCCACCCAGAGCACCCTCAAGGACAGGCAAGGGCAGATCATGGGCATTCCCAGCCATTTAAGAAGATTTCCATAAATGCAGAGCCAACAACCGACGCCTTGGCCGTGTACCTACCCAAGGAATCGTCACGCCCTGCTCATGTCTACATCCTTATACTGATCTTTCCAATCGTCACGGACTGCACCTACCGGAGCTCGCAGGTCTGGGACATCGATGGACAAACAAATAGCTACTTTATCTTCAGCAGGTTAGACACTTTTAATGTTGTTTCATCTGGAAATTTAGCGAGAAGTAAGGCAAAAAGCGCATCCAGCATGGCTCCCCCTTTTAGGTCCCACTATTGGGTCCAATAGTAACGTGCATGTGAGCCGTTCTGCTAGTGAGTAAGATTTTTTAATTTTTTTTTTTTTTTTTTTGGGGGGGGGGGGGGGGGGGGGAGGGGGGTCGGACGTTCTGAACTTCGTTTCTATGCCATATGAAATGCACCAGACGGACACTTAAACCAAACCAGCCAGGACACTGACAGTTTTTCGTGGTGCACCACAACGCGGTAACGACGCCGGTAAGGAACAGCAGAGGATGATCAGAGAAGGGACTCTTCCTCGAGTTACCACCTGCAAGAGATATTGTTTGTCTAGGCTGCGAGCAAATCTTGCGTTTTTGGGCTGAATTTCAGCTACATGATCGTAGTTCTTCCCACTCGTCAGACGTTTCAACTAAGGGTTGTTACATATAAGTATTTTCAGCCAGCGGACATTACCAGTGTTCCAAATTGGCTTTGGAGTAAGCTATTGTGTAACTCCTTATATAATCATAACGAGCTCAACTTTCTCTCAGGCCTGTGGTTGATATCACCGCGCCACTTCTATTACATGTTTATATCTGTGTATATGAGAAGTTCTGATCTATGGTTCTATTGGGGGGGGGGGGGGGGTGGGGGTCTTTCTATTGAACATGGATACTTCAATAAGTGCTGTTTCATTCCAAAAATAACCGTATTCTTCCCCCTTTATCTGATGAAGCAAAATTGTATTCCCTATTCCAAGATCGTGGGGTGGGGGGGGGGGGGGAGATATGTGTGTGTGTGTGCGGGGGGGGGGGGGGCAATAATGATTGTGTAATTCCTTCAGGCTATACACATATATTTCAGATGATGGAGAATCCATGTAGACATTGAAACAGTGTGAGAAATAAATGTACCCGGTATTGATCCGCACTCGTAGTTGCAAAGCTGAGCTGAGAAACGACACCACCGCACTCAAGACATGCCATAAATGTTGCGTTCCCACCTTCAACACACAGCGCAAACTTTATATTCTGAAGTCTGATTGTATGTCCGTCTTGCCTTTCCTCTGAGCGTCCAGCTAAAGTCTGATTGTATGTCCGTCTTGCCTTTCCTCTGAGCGTCCAGCTAATGTCTGATTGTATGTCCGTCTTGCCTTTCCTCTGAGCGTCCAGCTAAAGTCTGATTGTATGTCCGTCTTCCCTTTCCTCTGAGTGTCCAGCTGAAGTCTGAATGTATGTCCGTCTTCCCTTTCCTCTGAGCGTCCAGCTAAAGTCTGATTGTATGTCCGTCTTCCCTTTCCTCTGAGTGTCCAGCTGAAGTCTGAATGTATGTCCGTCTTCCCTTTCCTCTGAGCGTCCAGCTAAAGTCTGATTGTATGTCCGTCTTGCCTTTCCTCTGAGCGTCCCGCTAAAGTCTGATTGTATGTCCGTCTTCCCTTTCCTCTGAGTGTCCAGCTAAAGTCTGATTGTATGTCCGTCTTGCCTTTCCTCTGAGCGTCCAGCTGAAGTCTGATTGTATGTCCGTCTTGCCTTTCCTCTGAGCGTCCAGCTAAAGTCTGATTGTATGTCCGTCTTGCCTTTCCTCTGAGCATCCAGCTGGAGATGGTATCTAGCGCAAAGCACGCATTCAGTAGCTTAGACTTGTAATAGCAAAGGGAACGACGAGATACATCGCTGTCTATTAGCGACGCTCTTTTTCTCACTTGTTGTGTTCTTGGAGAGCTGACCAGTTGAACTTTATTTTTTATTGGGGATGGGTGTCAACACCTAATTGTTTCAAAAGAACATTAATGGGGGGTTCGCTCTGGTGAAGGACTGAGTTGTTTTGGGCCTGATATCTCTTGGAGATATTTAGGGAGTTATTTGAGGTTTCTTGGAAACCGATTTACTCCTTGCCCCAGTATACAAGGAACTTCTTTTGTACCAACGCCTGAAGTGTCTAAGTGACGCTATTCTCCTTGCCAGCTTCTCAAGCGTCCAGATGTGTTAATCTGTGCCTGTATAACTTTCACTTTTCAAGGCAATCTGGAAATGTCTCAGTTTTTACATATGCTTGGGTAAGTTAATTATAGTTTACGAGTACCTAGAATGATGTCTGTAAAGTAGTCACTGCTGTAGAGAAATCCATATCGGCTGTGTGATCTCACTTAGTTCGAACGTTCTTGATCGCTAGAGTAGCGGATTCGAACGTAGATCTTCCACTGTACAGACTAAATAGCTTATGCCCTCAATAAACCACCCATACTGATTAAAACTTAATACCCTTACAATTGTGTGCGTTTTAAACTAATTAAAGAATTTGTACATACGAAATGGGGACAGAATTGGGTCAGGGCTGTGTTAATCAAAGTATGTGTGTGCTTGACCCAGATCAATGAGTGCTGGGGCGGTTGGGAAAGCTAGTGAATGCAGGTACTGACAGTAAATATTGGTGTCTGTGTGCATAGTGAGGGGGAGAGGGAGAGTGATATATGTGTTAGACCACTTTATCTATCTCCACTGTATATCTGACTTGCCTTCTCTTGCACTAAACAGACAGATAAATATAGGAGACTTATGTCTTTTGGTCTGGAGAGGCAATCTGAGGAATGAAACAGGAGAGCAGGGAGGAGTCAGCAGATGGGGGTTGATGACTGATGCTTGCTCTGTCTTTCCTGTCAAGATGTTACCCTCTTGGTGATGACTAATGTTGAGTTATTTTCTTGACAGGATGTATATTTTCTGAAGAGCTGGCAGAAGATTCACAGTCTCACCAACATCCACCAACCATCAAACCACCAGAAACAACTTGTTACCCACCAGCTAACACCTGTGAAGGTTCCTGACATCTCCAAAATGTGGGAGATGGTACCTCAAACAGCTACCAGTGCTAGAGATTAATGTGGCTCAAAGACATTGTGTGTCCTTACTGGTGATAGAGACTTGCTAGATACCGGTACAGTTGCTGTGTCCTATATAGTGAAGTACTCTTACTACTTGATCCAGTGGAACAGAATTCCCAGAGTCAAAGACAGTCGAATCATCCGGAGCTGAGGGAGGCATCATAGACAGAGAGAAGAGAAGATAAGTCTGATGCTTCGCATGATGTTGTGTTCCTCACAGCTCCTTGTGTCCAGTGATGAGAAGATGTCATCTCCAAGACCTTCTGTCTGTGTAGTATCTTTGTGATTTGGACATGATATCCTGAGATCTGGCATTTGTCTCACTTTTATATATCTAATTTATATTGATTACATACATTCATTTTCATGGCTGACTTAGGTGTCTCTATTTCACCTTTTTAAGTGTTTAGCAGTTGTGTATGTATGTGTATCTTCATTATATGTGTTAACATGGTTATGATAATGAACTATCATAACCTGGGGGCTTTCTTTAGTAAGTAGTGGGGGTGTCCAGCCAAGTGTGCCTAGAAATATTATATATATATACTGACATATTTTGTAGTGCCAATACTTGAGTTGCCCTACTCCAGAGATAAGTTGATCGTATATTGGCCACGGGGAATCCCTTAGACCAATACGAGCCAAACGACTCAACATAATTATCTCTGAGTGCTGTTGGTTCTGAAGGAGAAATCCTTACATTAGGCACGCGACAGGAGTGATATGTGACAGAACAACATATCCCCAAAAATCTGTGGTCTCGTCGTGGGATTGTTTTGTACACTGTTCAATCTTTAAATTTGCTGGTGATCTTGGCCAGGAGTTGTTCAGTGTTTGTTTTTTGTTAACACAGTTGTGACCATTCTGGGTCAGTTCTTAGAGTATACTCCTAGGAGTGATTTGTAATCATTGTGGTGTTTTGTGGTGTTCAAGTACATTGGGTTAGGTACAACCTTGGTTGGTGGTGGAGATAATTTAATCTATTGTTGATTATATTTACATTGTTGGTGACAATATATATTGTTGTGGACTGTTAGATTGACAAGACAGCATGTCGCAGTCAAAAATTTCCATACAGGAATTGAAGGACATGGCTGTCCAGATGGGATTGGAGGGTAAAGAAATGACCGAGTGGATTAAAACCACGGAACGTGAACGTGAGATGAGGATGGAAGCCCGTGAGGCTGAGAGAGACTCAGAGAATTGAAAGCGAAAGACTCCGAATAGAATCTGAGAGGATGCAAGAAACCGAACGACTCAGGATTGAATCTGAGAGGATTCAAGAAAGAGCGACTCGAATGGAATCTGAGAGACTCCGAATTGAGTGAGATTGAACAGGAGTCAGAAAGAATGAAGTTGGAACAGGAGGTGAGGTTAAGAGAATTGGAACTTCAGGCTCAGAGAGAGGGTAATAGACCCAGATCTCCAACACCTGATATTGATGGTGCATCAACGCACAGTAGCTCAGCTCAAGCGATGAACTTTCCTATGCCAGTCTTCGACCCGAAGGCTGAAAATATTGAACAGTACCTAGACCGATTTGGCAAATTGGCATCTTTGTACAACTTGGAAAGGAACATGTACACGCTGAAGTTGGCTCAAGGTTTGAGGGGTGAGGCATACGAGATTTATCAACGGATGCCCACCGGTACTGAGACTGATTATGATGCATTGTGTCAGGCTTTACTGAAACGTTTCGAACTTAATGCTGCGACATACAGACAGAAGTTCAGAAATGAGAGAAAGATGACAGGGGAGAACTATCCTCAGTTCGCCAGTCGCCTTCAGGGATATTTGACCAGGTGGAGGGAAATGTCTGGATACTCCTCTTCTTTTGAAGATTTACAGGAGATGATCCTAACGGAACAACTCCGAGAGACATTACCTCGCCCTATGCAAACCTTCCTGACGGAGAATGGTGCTGACAGACTGAGTGAGATGTTGATGTATGCTGAGAGGTATGAGATGGCACATAAAGAAGTGTGTATAGGTGGGAAACCCAAGGCCCAGGGCCAAGGGAAAAATAATGGTAATGGTCATAAAACCCATCCAAATGAATCCCCTAAAAAGAATTCATCCCAAGCACAACCCCAGAACCCCTCAAAAGTTCAGGGAACACAATATAGACAACCCTTTAATGGCCCTAAAAAGCCTTACTGCCATATTTGTAAGAATAATAACCACTGGACTAAGGAATGTAAATCCAAACAGTCAGGGAATTTACAAGTATCAGCTTTGTTGTCTACTGTAGTACCTTCTACCCAGGAACAATTGTACAATGGTTCCAATAGGCCTCCTGTGGTAGAGAGGGTCTGGGCTAATGGATATTCTCTAAATTGTCTGTATGATAGTGGTTTGTCATACGGCTGTGTGGTGAGGCCAGAGTTTGTAAAACCTGATCAGTATACTGGCAGATTCATAGAGCTCCAATGTGCCACATTGGATGCTAAACCTTTAAACTTGCTATTGCTAAGATTAAGGTCCGTTCAAAGTATGTCTCGGGGGTAATTGAGGCTGCAGTGCTCGAACACTGTACCTTTGATTTAATTCTTGGCGCTACTTATGTATTTTTAGCAGAGCCGAAGAAACCTTCAGAGCATCTTGCTGCGGTGACCACCCGAGCACAACATAAAAGTGCCTTAGAGGATTCTCCTCATGTAAATCCTCTTCCTGAGGAAATTAAGGTGGCCCAAAGTAGTGACCCAACCCTTAAGGCATGTTTTAAAAAGTTAACTGCAAGTCACAATCCCCCTTTGAAGAAAGAATTCTTCATGAAAGGTAAGTTGCTTTACAGATGGGCAAGTGACAAGTATACAGAGCACAGTCAACTTGTAGTACCCAAAACATATAGACAGCAGATTCTCCAGATGGGGCACACTATAGCCTATAGTGCCCATATGGGAATTCATGCAACGACACAACGCATTGCCTGTCATTACTTTTGGCCAGGTATGTCAGCAGATATCATGCGTTATGTCAAATCCTGTCCGGAGTGCCAGAAGGTAGCTCCCAAAGGCAGGAATGCACCAGTCGGACTGGGGGAAACCCCTGTCACCTCCACACCTTTTGAAAGGGTGGCGGTCGATTTGGTTGGACCACTTCCTCTCACAAAGAAGAAGAATGCTTACATATTGACCTTGGTCGACTGTTGTTCAGGGTATCCGGAGGCTGTTGCACTTCGGAGGATTGACAGTAAGACTGTGGCAGAGGCATTGATGAGCATTTTCACCAGAGTGGGATTCCCTTCGCAGATACTGACAGACAATGGATCTCAGTTTAAAGGGAAACTAATGGAGGAAGTGTTTCAGATAATCAAGTCTCAACACATTTGCACCAGTCCATACCGACCCCAAGCGAACGGCCAGAATGAGCGGTTCAATGGAACGTTGGTATCGCTTCTGAGAAGATTAACCCAGGAAAAGCCAGAGAGGTGGGACGAGTATCTGTCTGCAGCACTATTCGCCTACCGGGAAGTACCCAATGCCTCTACTGGATTTCCACCTGCGACCTTGGTGTTCGGAAGACCCATTTCTGGACCCTTGGCCATTCTCAGGAAGACATGGACAGACGAGGGGGCAGATGATTCCTTGAAAACCATATCACAGTATGTGCAGGAACTCAAGGAAAGGTTAAAGCTAGGGTGGGACCTGGCTAAAGAGAACTTGATTCGTGCACGTAAGAGGTACGCTGCACATTTCAACCGGAAGACGAAGGAACGATGTCTTGAGGTTGGAGATAGGGTGCTTTTGCTGCTACCATCAGGGAAGTCTAAGTTAGAGTTAGCTTGGGGAGGCCCTTATACGGTGGTAGAGAAGATATCCAGGATCCATTATAAGATCAACATTAAAGGTAAGTCAAAGGTCTATCACATTAATCTCCTCCGGAAATACAACGAGAGAGAGGTAAGTGACACACCGACCCTCTTGACACTTTCTGTAGCTATGGAGGTGGAAGGTGGAGAAGCCACAGCTGTGGAATATCCTCTTCACCCCAGGGAGACCTATAAAGATGTAGAGGTTAACCCAACTCTCTCTGTCTCTCAGAAACAAGCTATAGGGCAACTCTTGTCAGAGTACGATTCTGTCCTGACAGAGAAGCCAGGGCGCACTTCATTAATGGAGTATGATATGACATTGGTTACTGATGAGCCTATTCGTCAACGCCCTTTTCAGATCCCTTTCTCTAAAGAGGAAGCAGTAAGAAAGGAGATCGAATATCTACTTAAGGAAGGTGTGATTTCACCCTCAGAGTCCCCTTACAGTGCTAATGTGGTTCTCTTGAGGAAACCTTCAGGTGAGCATCGTCTGTGCATAGACTACAGACAACTGAACAGGGTAACGGAATTTCTTCCGGAGCCCCTTCCTGATCAGAGTCATCTGTTTGCCCGGCTCAATAAGGCCAGTTTTTTTTTCCAAAATTGACCTGAGCAAAGGGTACTATCAGATCCCTGTCAGGAAAGAGGTGCGTAAATATTTAGCTTTTAGCACTTCAGATGCCCATTATGAATTTAACGTCCTTCCTTTTGGAACTTGCAATGCTCCGGGGGCCTTCACCAGAATGATGAGACTGCTTTTAAACCCCTTGGGGGACCCCTCTATCTCCAATTTTATGGACGATATTCTGGTGGCTTCCGAGACCTTCGAGGAGCACTTAGTTTCGTTGCAAAAACTCTTACAGAGGTTGAAAGAAACAGGTCTGACTGCCCGACCTACCAAATGCAAATTGGCTTGGCGGGACTTGGAGTTTCTGGGGCACACGGTTTCTGAAGGAACCATTAGCCCAGAACCCAAGAACATTGAGAAGCTTAAGAAAGCTCCTAGACCTACAACGAAAAAGGAAGTCCGTTCCTTTGTATCCCTGTGCGGATATTATCAAAAGTTCATTCAGAACTTCAATTCTATAGCGGCACCTTTAACAGATGCCACCAAAAAAGATCGTCCTGAGAAGGTATGTTGGACCCTGAGTGTGAAGACGCTTACCGCACTCTGAAAGAGAAATTAACTTCATCCCCAGTGCTGCAACTTCCGGACTTATCTAAGCCCTTTGTTTTGCGCACTGATGCGAGTGGGGTGGGAATTGGGGCCACAATCCTTCAGACAGGTTTACAGGATTCTGAGACTCTCTTTCCTGTGGCATATGCCAGCAGAAAGCTCAACCAGGCTGAACGACGTTACTCCTGTATTGAGCGAGAGTGTCTTGCTTTGGTTTGGAGCGTACAGCGGTTCCAACCTTATTTATATGGTGTACAATTCACAGTACAAACTGACCACCAACCCCTCGTATTCTTGGCATCTTCTACCCATTTGAATCCAAGATTGATGAGGTGGTCTTTGCTACTGCAACCCTATTCGTTTACTGTGGAATATATTCCTGGTAATCAGAATGTGGGAGCAGATTTCTTGAGCCGCCATCCCTTGTCTGATAATTCACAGACTGAAGGTGATGAGCAAGCTGAAAGTAGTGAGTCCATAGATGTGTAAATGGCTGATCATTTTTCATTCGCGTAGTACGCTCTTCCTTGGGGGGGGGGGGGGGGGGTACTGTCGTGAAATGATAGCCATTACGCATCGGTCTGTAAGGCTGATAACCTGTCTTACCTGTAATCTGCACAAAATTCAAACTTGGACTCGCCCAGAAATATATAGTCCCTTATATCTATATATATAGGCCTGTATTGGACAACATTATTATGTCTGCCTTTTCTGGTTACTTTAACTAAACTCCACTTTTAAATGTATATCTCTTGGAGATATATTAAGGGAGTTATTTGAGGTTTCTTGGAAACCGATTTACTCCTTGCCCAAATATACAAGGGACTTCTTTTGTACCAACGCCTGAAGTGTCTAAGTGACGCTATTCTCCTTGCCAGCTTCTCAAGTGTCCAGATGTGTTAATCTGTGCCTGTATAAATTTCACTTTTCAAGGCAATCTGGAAATGTCTCAGTTTTTACATATGCTTGGGTAAGTTAATTATAGTTTACGAGTACCTAGAATGATGTCTGTAAAGTAGTCACTGCTGTAGAGAAATCAGTATCGGCTGTGTGATCTCACTTAGTTCGACCGTTCTTGATCGCTAGAGTAGCGGATTCGAACGTAGATCTTCCACTGTACAGACTAAATAGCTTATGCCCTCAATAAACCACCCATACTGATAAAAATTTAATGTCCTTACAATTGTGTACGTTTTAAACTACTTAAAGAATCTGTACATACGAAATGGGGACAGAATTGGGTCAGGGCTTTGTTAATCAAAGTATGTGTGTGCTTGACCCAGATCAAGGAGTGCTGGGGCGGTTGGGAAAGCTAGTGAATGCAGGTACTGACAGTAAATATTGGTGTCTGTGTGCAGAGTGAGGGGGAGAGGGAGAGTGATATATGTGTTAGACCACTTTATCTATCTCCACTGTATATCTGACTTGCCTTCTCTTGCACTAAACAGACAGATAAATATAGGAGACTTATGTCTTTTGGTCTGGAGAGGCAATCTGAGGAATGAAACAGGAGAGCAGGGAGGAGTCAGCAGATGGGGGTTGATGACTGATGCTTGCTCTGTCTTTCCTGTCAAGATGTTACCCTCTTGGTGATGACTAATGTTGAGTTATTTTCTTGACAGGATGTATATTTTCTGAAGAGCTGGCAGAAGATTCACAGTCTCACCAACATCCACCAACCATCAAACCACCAGAACCAACTTGTTACCCACCAGCTAACACCTGTGAAGGTTCCTGACATCTCCAAAATGTGGGGGATGGTACCTCAAACAGCTACCAGTGCTAGAGGTTAATGTGGCTCAAAGACATTGTGTGTCCTTACTGGTGATAGAGACTTGCTGAATACCGGTACAGTTGCTGTGTCATATATAGTGAAGTACTCTTACTACTTGATCCAGTGGAGCAGAATTCCCAGAGTCAAAGACAGTCGAATCATCCGGAGCTGAGGGAGGCATCATAGACAGAGAGAAGAGAAGATAAGTCTGATGCTTCGCATGATGTTGTGTTCCTCACAGCTCCTTGTGTCCAGTGATGAGAAGATGTCATCTCCAAGACCTTCTGTCTGTGTAGTATCTTTGTGATTTGGACATGATATCCTGAGATCTGGCATTTGTCTCACTTTTATATATCTAATTTATATTGATTACATACATTCATTTTCATGGCTGAGAGTGCTGTTGGTTCTGAAGGAGGAATCCTTACATTAGGCACGCGACAGGAGTGATATGTGACAGTCCGGCAGAAATATATTTCCATGTTGACGTCTGCGTGCCCAGGCTACCTACACACTTGTACTGTGCGTGTCCGAATGCATACATGCCAAAGTGTCTTCTTCTTCTTCGTCTTTTTTTTTTTGTGTCGCCTTATTGATACCAGGTTGTTGCACAGAGTCGTGGTTTTCTGTATTTGTCTTGTGCTTCTCGGGTGGCTTGGACGATCGATTAGTTTATCTTTTTGCAGATTTCTGCTACACCATTTATCCATATCTCTCTCTTTGTTCGTTCTCTCGCCTTCCTCCCAAAGGTTCTGCTGTAAAAAGTCTCATGTGTAGTTGGGTCTGGCTACATTCTCACCAAATGGCTGAACCATTTCATTCTTTGTCAATCATTGTAATATTATGCCGACTTTCTCTCTAATCCTGGTATTCGTAACCCGTCTCTTCTTGTGTTGTTACTGACCTTGCGGAGACGGCACTTTTCACATGTAGTTTTTTTTTCTGTTCTAGTGCCCAAATGTTCGCAAGAGTCTGTCCTTTATGTGTTCAATATTTCTTGTGTAGCAGCAATCAGTTACACCACTGCCGGCCGTTAGCCTGAAACATCGCGGCTTCAATTTTTCAGTGTGCACCACTAGGGGGTAGGGTTGACTTTACGAGTCATTGGCAGGCTACTTAAATTTAACTTTTCACCTCCCCTAAAAGAAGCTATCCAACCTTAACAACGCTGGCTGCAAAGCTAAGCGCCTGAGCACACTCTCACACCCCCACTGTCTAGGGTTAGTTACATTTTTATATTCAAGACACTGCACTGAAGGACTCCTTCTAGCACAAGTTTTTTCCGGTAGTTGCTTTGCGCTAGCAGTACCGATCACGCAGATCCACACACTTTTCTTTCTTCAAAATGTATATTGCTGATCGTACCTCATCCATTAAAGGCTCCTGTTCTTTACCCCACTAGGACATCACACACGCGATAAACACACAATGACACAAAGTGCCACCATGTGGATGAGGTTCATCCCTGGAGAGTCCCGGAAACCGCGTTCAGGCATTAGACCGTATTTATGGCCAGGCTATATTGCGGCTCCTGGCAAGAGCCAGAGTAGGGCTTCAGATACCGAAAAATTGCATCTCACAAAGAGATGACTGTATTATAAATATCGTCACTTACATAAATTGTTTCTGAACCACATTTCGGATCCTCATACATTTTTCTAAAGCATTCTTTCCATCTTTCTAATAGGTCTTACGTTTATGTCACTGGTTACCGTTTTAATCATTTATTACATAAGATGGTGGCCTGAATGTGCCTTTTAAGTTTTTAATTTCTTCAAACAAGTCTCCGTCTCTTCCTTGCATTTGGAGTTGTTCTTTCCTATTACAGGTGTTCATTAAAAAGTTTTTAGTATCTTCCCTGATACTCGTAGCTTCCCTGTGCAGTACCTATAAGCATTGCTTTTTTTAAATTCTTGCCCTGTTTGTTAAACATTTCTTCCTTCTTCTATCAGCTTGAATGTTTTTTGTTTCCTTTTCTGTAATGTAAATCTGTTTCTTGTGTCGTTTTTTTTTAACAATCATGTTTTGAGATATTGAGACTATGCTGTATCTTGCTTCAATGGCTAACTCATCAGATGTATTATCTCCTGCACTGCTGAAAGTGACTCCAATTTGTTTCTAACCTCGACGCTGTAATCACTTGATATATTATCTAAATCCAAACGTATTGGCTTTGCCCCTCTCAACACTTTTTTTTCCAGTTTTATTTCAAAATCTGCAACAAGAAGTTTATGATCAGTGTCAGGTTCCGCTCCAAGGAGTGGCTTTGCAGATGTTATGCATGTCTTCCATTTTTGTGATGTCGCAATTGCTGTGGTATTTTAAAGCTCCACCCTGCTAATGTCAGGGAACCTAATATAACTTAACGGTTAAACGGGGTTTCAGGAACTTGTGCCCTGGTGATTCTCACACGAGTGGTGGTACTTTATGTCACCGGGTGTTTATAGTTTGTTGTGTGGTCGTGGTTGGGTTGAACGTCACTCAGTATTCTTGATTCTCCGTATAGTACGATTGTTTGTGCAGCGTGTTCAGCCCAGAGGCTCATATTTTCTTCTTTAGTGATAATGAAAGTGTTTATAAGTTGACTAGATTTTCTTGAGATATTTTTTTAGTGACTGCATCCATGATTTACACCTACAGACCTGTGCTTGTGATAAAATTGACTTTTTTTTTTTTAGTTCCTTTTTAGTTACGTACAACCTTGAATATGCTGACTCGTTCTATTTTAATGGACTGTAAATAAAATAACTGGATCAAGAAGAGAAAAAACATCGATATTCTACACGAGTTAATAATCAAGGAGAACTGGCTCATTAACAGCATCCTGTCCGGAAAGCTGAAGTATTTTGGCCACATCAAACGTCCTGGTGGCTTGGAAAAGACGATGTTGAAGGGTGCAGCTTGTGGAAAGCGAAGCAGAGGTTGACCTCCGTGAATATGGATACGGACATTGAAGATACATGGACATTAAAAGCACATGGGGCTGTAGAATCCCGCTAGGAAAAGCGATACTTTCAGGCGTGCCGTGAGGAGAGGACTTGCTGGCTGATGATGATGAAATAACATTACATTTGCATACCATTTTCTGTGGTTTGTACACACATCCTACATAGGCACGGCGGTAAATTATTCAGATGAAGCCTGTGTATATGTTTTTTTTAGTTTGTAGTGACCTGTCCTGGGGCGTAGAACGATGACCGTGCCGGTCAAGAACGTGATAATGACCCTTGGCCTTATTCTGTTTATTTCTGACGAACTGTGTGTCCCTTTTACCCCTCAGAGTGCGTGATTTCATGATCGTGCAGACATATCTAGAATGGATGTTTTAAAACTCGGCAATTCTTTAGTCTGGAATATCATGCCGCGGACTGTTCTCTGACAGCTTGTAGAAACACGTTAGCTTTACTGTTGTCAACAGCAATAACATGTCACGGGGAGACAACTCTACAGAATGTTTTCTATTTCATTGTACAACTGGATAGGGTTATCGCAACCTTACAGTGAATGACATGTTTTCTTTACACTTCTGCACTTATCGTAGTTCATCCCAGATATCAAGACATGAATAGATAGAGAGTTTTTTTTTTCCTTTTTCCCGCTAGCACAGAAGATTGGTGAAAACGGCGAAGAAAGTGTCACTATACCTCTTGAAATAAATTATCTCCACTGTGCATTTTTCGGGAAAGAGAAGATAAGGGAATGTGTGGGGAAAGGGTGAAAGAGGAATATGGTTGACGATTTGGTATACCATGAGAAAGGGGGAAACCACAGTGTTTTGTTATAATGGGAAAGCTGGAGGGAAAGAGAGACCGGCAGGATGTGAAGAGATGAAGAAAAATGTCAACTATTTGGTAAATATCCTTGAGCTAAAATCTGTCTCTGGGGCAGGAGTGTGTCGACAGACCCACTATATGAGCTATAAAATAAAACATGGGCTGAAACAACAGACTGGACAATTTATTGCCTGACATATTTCGATGTATTTCGTCAGTTGCTAGTATGAGAATGGACGTGGAGGTTGTAACGGTAGTTTCTGGCCCTGAGAACAGCAAACATGTTGCAATGGTAAATGACCCATAGAGTATGCTTAGGGAAATAGAAACTGTCGTTATACGCGTAGAATGACTTGCATCGTTTGATGAGACTCAGATCAGAAACATGAGGATTTTTTGTTAAGGATGTGCGGGTGCCATACGTAACATTTTAGAACAATGCAACGAATGGCAGAGAAGTATATATATTAATTTTGTGGACTTTGAAAAAGCTTTTGACAGCGTCCATAGAGACGGTCTGTGGAAAATTTTACGACATTATGGAATTCCAGAAAAAAATAATCAACATAATTGCTCTCTTCTATAAAGACTTTTCCTGCAGTATAAAAAATTACAATACATCTTTCCCAGTAAAGACGGGTGTAAGACAGGGTTGGTGTTATGTCATCTCTCCTCTTCAACCTTGTGATTGATTGGATACTAAAGAACACAGTAGACAGGACATTAAGAGGCATACGATGGACTTCATTCACCATGCTTGAGGACCTTGATTTTGCAGATGATATAGCACTCCTATCACATAAACATGAACATATACAAGAGAAAAGTAACAGACTAAACTGCACAGCAGAAATGGTGGGACTGAGAATAAATGCAAAGAAAACTAAGATCATGACAAACAGTCCAAACCCACAACCAGTGACCATAAATAACAAATCACTTGAAAATGTAAAACATTTCACATAACTTGGCAGTGTGGTGTCCCTACTGGGAGGGACAGAGGAAGACATACAGTCACGTCTGAACAAAGCTAGAGCTGCTTTTGGAAGGATGAGGCAAATCTGGAAATCCAACAATTACTGCGGAGGAACGAAACTCCGACTCTACAAGGGCATCATTTTGCCAGTTCTTCTTTATGGAGCGGAATGCTGGAGAATGACCAAAAAGAATGCACACAAGCTGTCCACCTTCCACCACACATGTCTACGTAGAATTATCAAAATTTTCTGGCCAGTTACAATCTCAAACACTAAACTACTTCAAGCCACAAACCAAGAAACTTTAGACAGTATGATTACCAAGAGAAGATGGAAATGGCTTGGCCACGTTATGAGAATTACTTCTGATATACCTGCCAAAACAGCTCTCACATGGACACCAGAGGTAAAGAGAAAACAGGGGCGCCCAAAAACAACATGGAGACGAACGATGGAAAGTGACCTGAGTGTGGCATCTTTGACATGGAAAACTGCACTAAAGATTGCACATGACAGGAAAGCATGGAAAGTCCTCTATGAAGCCTCATGTGCCACTAGGCATAACGAGAACTGATGATGATGATGATGATGATGTGCGGGTGCTAGGGGTAATGAGCAAGTTGATAGATGGTTGATGTTGCTCCTCTTGGTTTTGAGTTACTTAATGATATAGCAGATGTGGTAAAGGCTATCTGTGATCAAGTGGACACTGTAACAGAATAGATAGAGTATCCATACCTCGAAAGACTAATTCAGCGGGAAGTGAACAGATGCTCTGAAAGATCTTCAACACTAAAAGGGGAGGGGGGGGAGGGGAGGGTGTCCACATGTGGACTAGTAATCAAGTTGCAACTGGTACTGGCAGCATATCGACTTTTCGTTTGCTTTTGAGGAAGGAGACTGAACATGACTACGAATGTCCCAAGTGCAGAGATGTCAGTTCTAAATTAACTAGTTTTTCATGGTCAAACTACAATAAGCATTCGTTTAAATATTGCACTGACGAAAATAATATTGTTATGACTGCCTAACTATGCGAATCTACGACGTGGTGTTGGAAATGAGGGTCAAAGGTTACGTCTAGCAGTCCATAACTTAAATAGACAACATGAGGCGATGTTTCTTCTGTTTAGACAACATATCGGCAAGGGAGCAGGTTTGTGTCTGCATATTGCGGTGAAATATAACCGGCATACATGTGTCAATTACGTACTGACTGAACTTAGTATGTTTCTGGATTGATTAGGTCATAGCCGTGTTCGAAATATATAAATCACACCTGAGACACCGGGAAATTACTATTATATTATTACAAACAGAAACTTTGTGGTGGCACCTTTTTTAAGAACTTTTATAAATAATGAGTCCCGGCATTTTTTCCCCCCTAAGAATCATTACCATATATCATAAAGGTCCTTTATAACTTTATAGAACGTCGCTCTCACCACGGTCTGCCTGAAAAACAGTGAACACTCGGTCTGTCGTCAGCTGTCCCGCCTCTTGCACTTTCATTTCAAAGAAGTCACGTATTTTCTGTGGCCATCTTCATGTTGGTCGGCATCTACCTCTCCTTCCCAGTACCATACCTTCTATTATTATTTTTTTCTAATCCGCCTGGTGTTTAATATGGCCAGAATATTTGGCTCTCCTCCAAACAGCGTCCTAATATTATGGCTGCCATAAAATATTCTTACGGGGCTCAGGCATATGTAAAATGCGGACTGTCTGCCAAGGAACAAATCGCTGCAAAACTAGGATTACTTAACAATTTCAAGAGACGCAACATTGCAGACGGTAGAAGCCACTGTTGACAATTTCGAGTGTTTCTGCAGACGATACTAGCAGACAATAATAGCGACTTGACAATTTCGAGACATTACAGACGATGAAAGCGATATGGCGGGTAGACCACGCGCTCTGATGCAGATTAGCAATACTGTTCGTCCGATTGAGGATTTAGCAGCGGTAGATGTCAGACTTGCCGACCTGTATCCTCACACTTTTCGGCATGCGCAGAACGCGATTAAACTCAACGCCGAGCGTATCTCCCACGCCGCTACGCTCGTAGCGGATGGGGGCTAAACTAGGTGCCTGGGACTCACGAGCAAATTAATTGGAGGAAGCTGCAGGAGATGCGGTAGCTGCTGCTCGTGAGTCCCAGCCATCTAGTTTAGCACCCATCCGTGCCGCGCGTAGTGGCGCGGGGGATACAGTCAGCGGTGAGACCCTGTTAGAGCATTTGTTTCATTATACGGAGCCAGCATATTTTTAATAGAACTGAGCCCCGTAAGGATATTTTATGGCCGCCATAATATTAGGATGCCGTTCGGTGAGAGCTTCTTGCAACAGAGGCATCAGAACATGGGAGCTCAGGGGCCTTAAGGCCCCTGTCCCCAAAATACTTTTAATGTGGGGCTGCTGAGGCCTCCTCCCAATAATTGTTAGGAAGCATCCCTCAAACCCCCGTCCCCCATCCCTCAAACCCCCTTCTCCACTATATATAGACACAGCTTTGCTTTGCAGTGACACAAGCGCTTGCCTGGCTTGAAACACAAAAATACACCCGCGTGTGTATACTCAGTGATTCAATGAGTATGATCCGGAGGGTTCAGGCAGGTTCAGTGCGAAGACAATGGCTTGAATCATTACAGAAGTCCACTTTCCGTGGAGTCACCTTTATTTTTGTTCCGGGACACGCAGGCGTCGATGGAAATGAAAGAGCTGACAGGTTGGCTGGATCCGCTATCACTACCGACGGTCAGCCTATGGATCATGCTGATATTATCAATGCCCTCAGAGAAATGGGAAGGATAGACGCCTTTGGTGGCAGTGAATCCACATCACTCGCCAGAATGGCAGACTTGGGAATTAAGATCGGCACAGCAAAAAACGAGACGCACACCAGCTACGCCAGAAGACTTGTTAATCAACATAGAACTGGTACTATTAGCCATCGGACGTTGGGGTTCATACTGAGGGGAGGATCTGAGCACCTATGGACATGTCCGGAGTGCAATGAGGATAACCCAACTAACTAACTAACAGCTTTGCTTATAAATTTCATTTTTTTTAAAATATTATTTTGCCAAACATAAAAATAATAATAATTGTTAATATTATAATAGCACAATTAAGCAATTGTTAAACCGTCTGAGACTGTGGTTCGCCAATCTCTTGATGTTGTTCTCCAACTTATATCGCTGTCTCTACCTCTGCCTTTTCCCTCCTGTATATAACATGTAAAATGTATTATTAATAAAGTATTCTTATTACTTTTAGTCTAAAATCTAAACCCATGTCGGTGGGACAGCTCTGTAACATGTGAATCATGACAGCTGGAAATTTTTATGGAAGGATAGATAGTGACGAGAGGTGATTCTTGACAGTTCTTCTTCGTGATACCAATCAGCGTGGCACTCTATGAGGATACATTTTTGTTAGTTTCGTAATACATTGCATAATACCCTGGTGACAGCACTAGCCAGGCTGCTCTAAATCCTCAGGCTGAAAGGCCCCTCCCCCTCCCCCTTCTGCACCGCCCTAAAAAGTGGTAAAACAGGAGACAGTAATGACAGTACAGTTATCGGTCTGTTTAATATAGATTTTTTTAGTTACAAAAATACAGATGTAGCAGTCTTGATTATAGAGGATAAATTAGCATTCAGTGGTACACTGGAAGTGATGAAGAAGCAAACAGTAAGACTAGCTACATTTAATGTTCTGTGAACTGGAGGTGACTGGATCTGATCTGACTGTTGCAAGAGACAACAGTGTTTAAGCATGGTTATCTGTGAACTGGAGGTTACTGGATCTGATCTGACTGTTGCAAGAGACAACAGTGTTTAAGCATGGTTATCTGTGAACTGGAGGTGACTGGATCTGATCTGACTGTTGCGAGAGACAACAGTGTTTAAGCATGGTTATCTGTGAACTGGAGGTACAGGATCTGATCTGACTGTTGCGAGAGACAACAGTGTTTAAGCATGGTTATCTGTGAAGCGGACATGCAAGAAGAAGCTTGCCTCTCAGAGCACCGTGAGAGCATCAGAGCTGCTAAAGAAGACAGGAAGGCACGGGGTGATGATGAACATCAGCTGAAGACACTTGTGAATAACCAGCCAACTGTACACCTAGGCCAGAATTCTGGTGTGAAGTTTCAAAACTTAGATGATGTCCTGTCGGGGTTAAAGCTTGGGCCTTTCCATTGGCGTATGCTGGTACTGGTCGGTGGTGGCTACTTTGCTGCTTGTTCCGAGATGATGGTGTTTGTATTTCTGAGCTCCCCATTGAAGAAAGAATGGAGCCTTGGTGAACACAACTTCTCTTGGTTGCCTTTCAGGTAAATATTTGTTTGTTTGTGACAGTAGTGATGCACTTTTTTCATTGCATGTTTAGGATCTGAGAGGCTTAACGTAAAAGTAATATAGTAGTAATATAGAAATAGTATAGTAGTAGCAGTCATAGTTTAGCAGTAATAGTATAGTAGTAGTATAGTAATTATAATAGTGGTAGTATAGTAGTACTATATTAGTTTAGTAGTACTGTAGCAGAAATGTAGTAGTAATACTGTAGTAGTAATAGTTTAATAGTAGCACTGTAGAAGTAGTTGTAGTATAATAGTAGTGGTAGAATAGTATTAGTAGTAGTAATAGTATAGTAGTAGTAATAGTAATAATAGTAGTAGTACTATTGTAGTAGTATATTAGTAGTACTGTAGTAGTAGTAGTAGTAGTAGTAGTAGTAGTAGTAGTAGTAGTAATAGTGTAGTAGTAGCAGCAGTAGTAATTTAGTAGTAGTAGTAGTGTAGTAAATTAAAAAGAGGATGGCCTTGGCAATGCAAAGATTGAACAGCCTCAAAAGTCTATGGTTAAGCACCAGCAAGGAGATAAAAATTAGAATTTTGAGAGCATGCATCTTCCCTGTGGCTACAGATGTGAGTCGTGGACTATCTCTCAGTCCTTAAGAAAGAGAATAGGGGCTTTTGAGCTGAAATGCTAAAGAAAGATTCTCAGAATATCTTGGACAAAGAAGAGGAGAAATATTGACATCTTAAAAGATCTGAACATCAAGGAAGATTGGCTAATAAACAGCCTCCTTTCTCGGAAGCTGAAATATTTTGGTCATATCAAGCGCCACAACGGATTGGAAAAAACTATAGCAGAAGGGATGGTACCAGGAAGGAGGGGCAGGGGCCAACCAGCAAGAAGATGGGCACAGGATATAAGTGACTTCTTGAGTGTGAAAGTATATGAGGCAGGAGAACTGGCGAGAGACCAAGTTTCTTTCAGGCAGACTGTGATGAGAGCGACGTTCTGCAAAGGACCTGCTACATGATGATGAGTGTAGTTGTAGTAGTAATATTAGTACCGTAGTAGTAGTAGTATTAGTAGCAGCAGCAGTAGTAATTTGGTAGTGTAGTAGTAGTATAGTAGTAGTAGTCGTAGCTGTAGTAGTATAGTAGTAATACTGTAGTAGTAGTACTGCCCGCATTTAGAGGAGACAGTCTACACTGTTTGGTCACATTGTGAGAAAATGAAAATAGGAGTACATCGTGACAAGACAAAAGATGGAGGGAAAGAGATGCAGAGGGAGAACAAAAGAGAAGATGCAGGACAGTTAAGCATCATGGCCTGGCAGAAAATCTTTCAGAAATAACAATAAACAAATCAAAAAGCTCTTCACAGACATAGATTGTAAGAAAGGACAGGAATTTGATAGAGATATCCTGCAAACTGGGATATATAAGTTTAAAAAAAAAAAAATTTCGTGTATGTTATAATGAAATTGATATTCAGTGCAAGCACACTCCTGGCATATCTTAGTTTTCAATGGCAGATATTGAAAAAAAGTTTCATCATTGTCAGTGTAGAAGACCAATTGTGGAGAATGTGAGAGTGGCGTGGTTGGAATGAGACACATTTTATAAGCATGAAGGAGTGTGGATGAACACTGATTCCTCACCTCAGGTCAAGATGGATTCTTCAGAACTTATGATCTGCTGATGATGTCAGAAAGAAAAAGATGCTCATTTCACTTTTGGCCTGACGAAGTGCCCTACATAGTATTACTGACTACATTCCTCACTGACAAACTTCATTCTGATGGCGACTATTGGTGTTGGCACCTCTAGCGGCTGTCTTTTGCAATTACAGTTTGTGCATGTTTCTGGATTTTTTTTAGGCCTAATTGTTTGTTTGCTAGCAAAAGGCATTTGATGTGATTTTCACTGGCACAGAAAAAAGGTTGTTATTGGGTGACCTGTTTGTGGTTAAATTCAAACATTGACTACCAGGACTGGACAAATATGTGGAGTTGCCTGTTGCAGGCAGGCAAAAAGTTGAAGTATGTAAAGGTCTAAAAGTCAGTTGCGTATCCTTTACAGGACTTTGCAGAACCAACCCCAGCATTTTTTGGCTGTTGTGGTTTTTCTAGGCAAGTTTACGTTCAGTAGTTTGCCATTGCTTTCTGGATGGTTGGCTTCTCAATACCACTGTTGAAACCATCGCAAGGTGCTAGGCCCGCAGCTGGGATCTAATCCGGCACCCCGACATTATGAAACGCGTTCGCAATGCTGAAACCACAGCCGCCAACGGTCAAAGAGTGCAGAGAGATATATATATGAGTTTCCATCACTTTATTAGGGGTTCAAATCTAGGTCCCCTGGAAGAAAGCCCAGCATTCTCACTGCCTGCCAGCCACTTCCCTGAGTAGCTTCATGGCTTACTTAAGTTATAAGTAAAATGACACAACTGAGAATAGAGCTGTTGAAAGATGAAAACAGATTATGCCAAGGAGAGTGTCAAATTAGGACCACTCTCATGAAGTGAATGAGAATAATGGATATTAAACACCTGTCCAAATTACTGAGCTTCTTTGATTCACATCTGAACTGTCAAAGGTACTATTCTTTGCGTCCCTTATAGACCCCAACAACACAGTGTAGCAGCCTGACTTGTGAGCACCGTTCCACCACTGCACATCTATAGGACCTTTCTGTGTAGATCAGTAAATATAAACTGAGTTAAGTTTTCTCCCCGTCTGGGTTCTGGGTCCCATTTTGAGGCAGCAGAAGAATAAACCCACTGCCACCAACAAGTGGGTTGTAAAAGTTGACTGCTGAGGTGTTTGCTGAAATCAGATATGATGGGTTGAAGGGCACAAGTTTCACATCCTGGCTGTAAATCAGAACACAATGTGCCAACGGCTCTTCTGAAGGTGATCACAGATGAATACAGGCAGGAGTGTCCTTGGGAAGTGGCTGACACTCTGCACTCAGAGGAAAGGCAAGATAGACATACAGTCAGAGTGCTACTGTTAACATCAGCATTGGAACTCGGGGCTGGCTGCTGAAGGTGGGGATGGTGTGCTTATGGGAAGGTATTGAATGCTATAAAGGTAAAGGTAAAGTCGGGAACTGTCGTCATTGCACACGGTTATAAACCGTAAGTGCTCTGCCACCGATGCGGATATATGATAAGAAACTGTCCGCCTGTGTCGCCGTATGCATGCAACTCCGTAGCAACAGCGACGTTCTTCCATTTACCCCAGAGCATTAACTCTGGTACCCATTACCTAGAAGCTGGGTAAACCCCAGGAACCACCCAGTTTCGAACACCGGCCAGTTGCAGCTGGATTTGAAAGCAAGTCTCCTATCAACTGTGCTAACGCTATGTTGGTTATTAACTCAGTTCAGCTCAACACATAGAAGATGAAGAAGTGTTCAATTTTCACATTGTGTGTACCTGTGTATGAGTTGTTAAAACATGACTGACAAAATTGATTACAGTACTGGAATTGCTGGTGTCTTTGGGGGCTTCATCGCTGGGACTGTCAGTGACAAGTATGGTCGACGAATACCTTTCCTTGTTGGCATCGTCATTATAGGAGTGGCTGGCTTGACTTCAGCATTCGCCCCAAACTTCCCGCTGTTCATTGCCTGTAGATGCCTGGTCACTGTGGGAATCGGAACCTTTGAGTCTGTTGGTTTTGTTCTGTTGCTGGGTAAGTTGGAATGGTAGATTGGTTTTGTTCTGTTGCTGGGTAAGTTGCAATGGTAGATTGTTTTGTTCTGTTGCTGGGTAAGTTGCAATGGTAGATTGGTTTTGTTCTGTTGCTGGGTAAGTTGCAATGGTAGATTGGTTTTGTTCTGTTGCTGGGTAAGTTGCAATGGTAGATTGGTTTTGTTCTGTTGCTGGGTAAGACGCAATGGTAGATTGGTTTTGTTCTGTTGCTGGGTAAGTTGCAATGGTAGATTGGTTTTGTTCTGTTGCTGGGTAAGTTGCAATGGTAGATTGGTTTTGTTCTGTTGCTGGGTAAGTTGCAATGTTAGATTGGTTTTGTTCTGTTGCTGGGTAAGTTGCAATGGTAGATTGGTTTTGTTCTGTTGCTGGGTAAGTTGCAATGGTAGATTGGTTTTGTTCTGTTGCTGGGTAAGTTGCAATGGTGGATTGGTTTTGTTCTGTTGCTGGGTAAGTTGCAATGGTAGATTGGTTTAAGGTTTTGGCCTTGAGATGCCAATATTTAGGCATTTCCATCCAACCCAGATCCCTGAGAGATCTATATTTTGGCAGTAATGCTTTTATGTATAGTATCATATATTTATTAGTGTATACAATGTATTTGCTCTAGTACTTTCAGGAACAAACATAGCATTTTGCTTAGTTTATGCGACTATCACTTTAAATGATGACAAATTCTGCTTCGTTCATGCTCACTAGTACTTTAGAGGATCTGTTGAACATAATTTATAGAATGTTTTTTTTGCCAGTATGTAATGATGTGCAGTACTTGAATCTTTTATAGGCATAATTTTTTAGCTCTTTTGTAATAAACACTTTATGGTAAGTACCATCACCTTTCTTCAGACGGCTGATGGTGAGTACCGGCACTTTTTCTTGAAAACATCCTGCTAGAATGACATTTTTTTGCTTTATGTATATATACTAGTGGTTTAAAGTGTCACCCATTTTTTCTTAGTTTATTCGTACTACTGCTTTCAGATACATTTGAACAGTGTCACATGTGTTGGCTACATGTCAGGAATTATTTTTCTTAATTGATTAAATGACTATGTTGCATGTTTTGTTTAGTGTGTTCCCACAAGTGATGTGTTCATTTTCTGGTCATCTATGCAGAGTTCTTGCCCAGTCGACAGAGAGGCCCTATCTTGGTGACGGTGACCTTGTGTGGGGCCCTGGGTGCTGTCCTGGCTGGCGGCTTTGCCTGGCTGATCCTCCCAAACTGGGGCTGGCGTTGGTTTGTTGGTACATGCGCAGGCCCTGCCTTTCTGCTACTCTGTTACCAACCATTTGTCTTTTTTGAAACACCCAGGTTTTTACTGTCATGTGGGAGAAAACTAGAAGCAATTAATGTTCTCAAAAGGATGGCCAAGATGAATCATTCAGAACTGCCAGATCTGGGTAGGTGTTTTCTATCACATATATTTGTCTTGGTTTGAGGTTTTTGAACAACGGATCAACATCATGGCACACGGGTAGTAACCAATAAGTGCTCTGTTCTTCTTCTAACTCAAGTCTGAGTCCAAAGAAGCTCAGCACAGTGCACAGGCTCTGTAGCACCGGCGAGGATCCTGACTTTGGGTAGATTTTTAACTACAAATTTTGCCCAGGCAGCGCCGTTAGGCTACTCTTTTCAATTTCCAAGTGATGAGGGATTTTGTTGCGTAACGCGACAATACACATGTGCGTCCGATTGTTTCCAATCCGTTGTGGCACTTGATATGATCAAAATATTTCAGCTTCTGAGACAGGATGCTGTTTACTAGCCAATCTTCCTTGCTGTTCAGATTTTTCAAGAATTAACACAAGACTATTTATCCTACAACTTGTTCGGGAGTCGCTGTGGTGAAGCAACTGGATGCTCACGTATGGATCAGAATGACGTGGTTTCGGGACCTGACGGAGCTGAAATTTTGATAGAAATGAGCATGGCTAGCAGGTCGACCCAGCCTTGAGTGGGTACCAGATGCAATCCTGGGATGTAAAGGCAGCCGGCATGATGCTGACCACATCACCCGCCAAGTGCAAATCGGTCTATAAAATATAGGTCTAGCCCTATATGCCCAATTTGACTAGGGGTATGGGAAAGGGTTCTTTACTCTTTTTTTTAACAAAGTGTATAGATATACAAAGACTATCATGATTTGTTTTCTGTTTATCCTAAGATAGGAGAGGAGTAACGGGGACAGATACTTTCTAGCATGGAGGTATTGAAACATTTGTGATGTTTAGTAAATGCAGTTTACCAGAAAATAATAACTGTGCAGGGGCAGTACCCTGTTTTTGTGTCCTGTTATAAATGATAATTTCACCCATCATCAGCAGTTTTCATTGACTTTTGTCTTCTTCATCAACCTGTTTGCTCTGATAAAATAATAATATTTAGAGAGATAAACATAAAAAATAACAGTCAGATGTTATATCTCCTTAAACCTCCTTTAAAATTCAGAAGCTGGGACAATGAACAAGCAATTCAAAGTTTGAGTGAGATATGGATATACTGAAGAGGAGCAGGTTTCATGGAAACAATCACATACGGGCATCTTTGACAAACAGAACGAAAAAGACTGTTGCCAGAAATAAAATAAAAAAGACAACCAAAATAGTTTTGCCTTATTAAAAGACCTGAAGGAACTGTATTTCGGATCACAATGTTATAAAATAACCACAGTGAAGGGACAAGTTGAAGGTTGGCGAGCAAGGGGTAGACAGTGACACAAGTGGAAGTGAAAAAATAACATCAAGAGATGGATATATAGCCTGACAAAGCATACAACCAGCGCAAGAAACAGTACTGAACATCCGTTACAGCCAGTCTTTAAGGTAGTTCATACCCGATTAATTGAAACATAAAACTACACATATACATGTAAGTACATGCCAGTTGTAACTTTGTTTCAGATACCGTTACCTGTCCACCATCAAACAGGCCAAGAGGGAATCTCCGACAGCTGTTTTCTGACAAGTATTTATCCAGCACGTTGACATTTTCATCCATCTGGTTCCTTCAGGCGGCCGGATATTGGGGCATCACTGTCTACCTTCCCGAGTACATGGCCAAATTAGGAGCAGATCCTTATTTCAACATGTTCTCTATATTCATAGGAGAAATACCTGGCTTGTTGTTAGCTATGATCCTTATAGAGCACTACATGCTGGGCAGAATACGGACTTTACGTTTCTTTTCAGCCATGACCGCATTATCTTTGTTTGTATTCAGTTTTATACCCGAGCATGCATTTAAAACCGTTCTCATTATACTGTGTTACTTCAGTATGGTTCCAATCTATTCTATTCTGAACACAGTAACTCCTGAATTATATCCTACAGAGGTACGCAGCACAGCAATGGCATGGGTAAATATATTGATAGAAGTGCCAGGGCTGCTTACTCCCTTTATTGGAGCGACATTGTTGTCTAGTGATCTCCCTTGGCTGTATCCTGTAGTCTGGGGATCTGTATTTTTGATTCAGTTTGCTATTACTTTTGCTCTGAGAAATGAAACTGCTGGAAAGGCAATAGAGGATCACCAGCTTGATATTACTGCGTGAAGAAATTTAATTTAATTTTTAGCTGTTTGTTGTACATGAAATGTCTCAAGAAATCATTCCACAGTATATACAGGGTATCCAAAAAAGTAACTGTTCACTAATGGATATTTTAATACATGATTTTTCTTTTTATGAAGAATTAAGAAACGACATCATAGCACTCGCGACACTCCCATAAGCACTCCATTCCCATCTTCAGCAGCAGGCGAAGATTTTTAGTTCTGGGGGTACCAGTAACTGTCTGACTGTACGACTCGCCTTTTCCTTGAGTGTTGAATGTTGGCCAGATCCTCTGGTAACTCCTCAGACCATAATAATCTATTTGTGCTTTGGAAAAATTATGAAAATTAAATGGAATGAATTTAAAGAAGAAAAAAAAAACAGTGAAGAAATGAAGGAAATGTCAGGACAACCTCTGGAACCAACACTTATAAGACAGAAAATGGTGATCTTTTGGGCACACGGAAACTGAGCATCAGCAGACAGGCACTTAAACAGGAAGCAAATGGACTGAAAAGGTGAGGATATCCAGAAGAAACCCCAAGATGACCGTTGATGAGGGAGGCCAAAGATGCTGGACTGGATTGCATCCATGATATTCAAACACTTGCACATGATAATATGGAATGGAACAGTTAACTGTGAGCCCTATGTGACATGTAATGGCACAAAAGGATGATGATACTTTTATTTATTTCAGCATATCAATATCTTCAGGACCTCAGGTCAATATTTGGTGCTTTATTAATATCTTACCACAAACAGGGGAAATCCACAGGTCACGGTACAGTCTAATATTTCTGGGGGTGGTAAATAGGCTGCATGCAGTCATGGGACCTAGGCTGCATGCAGTCATGGGACCTAGGCTGCATGCAGTCATGGGACCTAGGCTGCATGCAGTCATGGGACCTAGGCTGCATGCAGTCATGGGACCTAGGCTGCGTGCAGTCATGGGACCTAGGCTGCATGCAGTTGTGGGACCTAGGCTGCATGCAGTCATGGGACCTAGGCTGCATGCAGTCATGGGACCTAGGCTGCATGCAGTCATGGGACCTAGGCTGCATGCAGTTGTGGGACCTAGGCTGAACTCTCTCGTGGGACGTAGGTGGGTTGACGTTAGGGCCAGTTCTAGATGTTTTGGGGTCATTAAAAGCATCAGAAAGCCTGGAAACCCAGTCTTAACACACTCTAAAATGTTGTACTGTTCAGTGACGTCATCTGAGGTAGGATATTAATAAAGCCCCCAACTTTTTTTTAATTGCTTGCCATTGTTCAGGTTTTTGCTTCACTCAGTTTAGTTGAATTTACATGTTTTTTATTTATTGATTATGTTATTATTTTCTTATGTTGTTGTCAGCATTATTTTGTTTAGTCATTCCCATCGGTAGCATGATTTCTGTTCAACTTCTGCCTTCCTCTGTTGCTACAGACTGAAGTTAGGGGGCGTGAATTTACTTGTTGTTGTCAGCTTGGATGCAGTCAGTCCTCTTTTAGACATCTTCTTGGAGGATAGGGGAATTTTGTTACAGGTGAATGAGGTGGAGTAAATGATTAAATAGAACAGGTAAAGTCAGGAGATGTGAACCAGCATCATTGCACACGATTATAAACCATAAGTGCTCTGCTACCAGTACGGACAGCTGATAAGAATTGTCCGCCTGTGTCGCCGTTCGCATGTAACTCTGTAGCTACCGCAACATTCCTCCATTTACCCCAGAGTGTCAACTTTGGTACCCATTTCCTAAAGGCTGGGGAACCCCGGGAACAGCCCGGTTTCGAACACTGACCATGGGCTGCAGCGAGTCGCAGCTGGATTTGAAAGCGAGCCTCTTATCGACTGCGCTAACGTGGCCTGCAAAAATGATAAAATACTTAAGAGTTACTACTGACAAATACAAGTAAAATTGCCTTGTACTCAGATAATTGCTCTTTTGCACATATGTAAATAAGTTGTACCCCACCAGGACATCACACAAGCGATAAACACCCGGTGACACAAAGTGTCACAATGCAGATGTGGATCACCCATGGAGAGGTCCCGAAAACCCCGTTCAGCAGTTAGGCCATATTTATGGCCCAGCTATGTTTAGGGCCCCCGACAAAAGCCAGGGTGGGGTTTCAAATAACGAAAAATTCATCCCACATGGGGACGGCAGCTGAATTGCTCTTTTGTGGCAAAATGGATACAAACATATATACATATCAAGATATCATGTGGTAACAAATACATTTTTAGTTTTTAAAATGTTACTAAAAAATTATTATAGAAATGGTGTTTAGTTAAAATATGTTTTTACTGTTTTGAATTGAATAGAATTATTAAATGGTTGTTTTGCTGAGAATAGATATTATGCAATTGTAATTCAGTCCAAATATGTATTTATTGCAGAATTGTTTTAATTGAATAGTATTCTATAAAAATGTAGAAAGATTGTTATTTGAAAATGTGTTTTTATAAATGCCAGTCAGCAATATATTTCATAGCGATGATAGTATATTAATAAAGTAACAGAAAATGTATTGATTGGCATTCATAGAAAGAAGTAGAAAGATAGAAGAAGTGTTTATTTATAGGAATGGCGATGATAATGAATTTGTTGAAAATAGATATTAATGATAATGAATGTAAGTACAGTGGTACCTTGAAATTAAAACACCTCAAAACTCGACACTGCCTTGGAATCCAAATGCCTTTCATGTGACGATCACGCAGCTGAGCTGACAATGCAAGAGTTTCAATACCTTCACCAACAGTAGAAGGAAGAAATCGAGGAAGAAATGTCTTCTGCTAAGGAATGTTGAATTAGGAATCGACATTACAGCACTCTGGACACTCCCATAAGTGCTCAGTCCCCATCTTCAGCAGCAAGTGAAGAGTTCCAGTTCCGATGGTACCAGTAACCATCTGATTGTATATCCGTCGCATCCTTCCCTGAGTGTTGAGCATCGGCCAGATCCCTTGGTAACTCCTTGCAGCGCTTTTCTCCTTAGACCGTAATACTTTATCTGCGCCTCCCCACTGTTTACTCATTCCCAAGGGCCCTCACAATATCTAACTTGTCATACATCAGTTCACTACCAAGTGGTGCAGAGCAAGTCAGTTTATCTGCCTGCTCATTTCCCAACACACCGGGATAACCTGGAGAAAATATCCAAAAGATGCTAACTACCAGGCAAAGGAAGAGGGAGAAGCTGGAAGGATTAGCACTGCTAATGACCCCAAAGCTCTCTACAAATGGTGAATGACTGTGATATGAAACACCAGAAAGGATTCCTTATTTACCTTTCAAACAATATTCCTTGCCTTTTCTCCCCCCCCCCCCCCCCTCCCTCAACATGTCTGTACTATGTCAGTATTTGTATGAGAGTACAGTAAATACAATTGTTTTTTATATTTTTTTATGTTTTTATTCAAATATGATCATCATCATCATATCTTTATTAAGGCATCTAACAAATGTACAAGGCTAGGCTCCTTCTCTCCATCTGCACACAAACACAGATGTGTAAATTATATGTGTACGCAAAATTCAAGTTTGTGAACAAGGACAAAAGTGGCTAAACAGGCCACTCCAAGAGAGTTGACATCTATGAACGTGACAGAGATTTATGTCGACTTACTGTATTACAAAGAAATATCTGTATTTGTGCTTTGTTGATTATACTAGAGCATTTGATAAAGTGAAACATTTAGAAATTATTAGAATTTTGGAAACCTTGAACATTTATGGTAAAGATCTGAGAATAATAAATAAATAATAATTTAAAAAAAACCATATACTGGCAACAAGAAGCAGACTTGAGAATTGACAACCAAGTGGAACATTTTCTAACCATTCAACAGTGCGTTTGCGTTAGACGGATGTGTAGTTGGTGGCCATATTGTTAATAACCTGCTTTATGCTGACCATATAGTTTTGATTACTGAACATAAAACACAACTGCAAGAAACATATGGACATAACTGTAACAGACAGACAAAACAAGGGGCTTAATTTCAACAGCAGAAAAACAGAAGTAATGGTAAATATAAAGCTAATGGACTGTCCAAAATGCAGCATCAAAGTAAATTGGACAAACCTCAAGCTGGTTGATATGTTCAAGCACTTGGATGCCCTGATAACATCAAATGGAAGATGTATTGAAGAAGTTAATGTAAAATAGGGTTAAGCAAAGACAGCGTTTTACAAAATGAAAAATATTTTATGCAACTTTTCTTTGTCATTTGAGAAAGAGAATTTTCAAGAGCTAAATAAATTCTTACTCAACCGGTTTTCCGGTTTGTGTCAAGATGGCGGGACGTGTTTCTCTCTAGCTCGGCGCATATCGGTTGATCGACGGTCCGACAAGCTGTCATCGCAAAACCATTAATTGTTATAGAATCAGATTTCTGACTCTAACTGCATGATGACCTTACCAACAGTTCAGTTGATATCACGCTGAACAACAACAGCCTTGAAAAAGTCAACAGTTTCACTTATCTAGGGAGCAAGATGTCATCTACAGGAGATACCGCACCAGAAATATCATTTAGAATAGCACTGGCATCTAGTGCCTTCAATAAACTGTCTAACATCTGGAAATCAAAGACACTTAGCAAACACACAAAACTCAAGATCTTCAATTCTTGTGTGATTCCAGTACTAACCTATGGATGCGAGAGCTGGAAATCAACGAAAACTCTAGACACAAAATAAGACAGTTTTGAAAATAAATGCCTTAGAAGAATACTAAATTTCAAATGGTCAGATTTCCGAACCAATACACAAATAAGGCAAGAATCCAGGCAAGAGTATGTGTCTACTTTTATACGAAAACGCCGCTGGAACTATGTCGGCCACGCCCTTAGAATGAATAAATCAAGACTTCCTTACCAAGCCCTCATTTGGACACCACAGGGGAAAAGATCTCGTGGAAGACCAAGGGAAACCCTACGTAGAACTATCATCAGAGAAGGCTCGCTCATGGGCCACTCAAACATCCAAGACCTACAACGGATTGCAACGGACCGCCGTGCATGGAGAGTCACGACCTCTGCCCTATGTGCCGCACTCGACACAAGAGGAAAGACTAACTAACTAAATAAATTATATCCTGATATACAGAAGTAAATCATAGAAAACAGTTGGACGATTAGTGAAAACTTATGTGGAGGCAACAGAAATGTGGTTTTATGAATGTTGAGAATGTCCTTGGCAGATAAAAAGAGTAAAGAAGATGTCTTCAAAGAAAATGACTCACAAAGAGAACTAATTGCCCACATCAGAAGGCTTGAATCTCAAGGGGGCAGGGGAATCCTGCCATATACTCAAGGGGAGTGTGGGAGTCTTGCCATATACTCAAGGGGAGTGTGGGAGTCTTGCCATATACTCAAGGGGGCAGGGGAGTCTTGCCATATACTCAAGGGGACAGGGGAGTCTTGCCATATACTCAAGGGGGCAGGGGAGTCTTGCCATATACTCAAGGGGGCAGGGGAGTCTTGCCATATACTCAAGGGGAGTGTGGGAGTCTTGCCATATAGTCAAGGGGGCAGGGGAGTCTTGCCATATACTCAAGGGGAGTGTGGGAGTCTTGCCATATACTCAAGGGGGCAGGGGAGTCTTGCCATATACTCAAGGGGCAGGGGAGTCTTGCCATATACTCAAGGGGACAGGGGAGTCTTGCCATATACTCAAGGGGACAGGGGAGTCTTGCCATATACTCAAGGGGAGTGTGGGAGTCTTGCCATATACTCAAGGGGGCAGGGGAGTCTTGCCATATACTCAAGGGGAGTGTGGGAGTCTTGCCATATACTCAAGGGGGCAGGGGAGTCTTGCCATATACTCAAGGGGGCAGGGGAGTCTCGCCATATACTCAAGGGGACAGGGGAGTCTTGCCATATACTCAAGGGGACAGGGGAGTCTTGCCATATACTCAAGGGGAGTGTGGGAGTCTTGCCATATACTCAAGGGGGCAGGGGAGTCTTGCCATATACTCAAGGGGAGTGTGGGAGTCCTGCCATATACTCAAGGGGGCAGGGGAGTCTTGCCATATACTCAAGGGGACAGGGGAGTCTTGCCATATACTCAAGGGGACAGGGGAGTCTTGTCATATACTCAAGGGGAGTGTGGGAGTCTTGCCATATACTCAAGGGGGCAGGGGAGTCTTGCCATATACTCAAGGGGAGTGTGGGAGTCTTGCCATATACTCAAGGGGGCAGGGGAGTCTTGCCATATACTCAAGGGGAGTGTGGGAGTCTTGCCATATACTCAGGAAGGTTGCTGAAGTCTTGCAACCTCCTTGAGTATAAGGCAAAACCCCAGCAACCTCCCTGAGTATATGGCAAGACCCCAGCAACCTCCCTGAGTATAAGGCAAGACCCCAGCAACCTCCTTGAGTATTAGGCAAGACCCCAGCAACCTCCTTGAGTATAAGGCAAAACCCCAGCAACCTCCCTGAGTATATGGCAAGACCCCAGCAACCTCCCTGAGTATAAGGCAAGACCCCAGCAACCTCCTTGAGTAAAAGGCAAAACCCCAGCAACCTCCTTGAGTATAAGGCAAGACCCCAGCAACCTCCTTGAGTATAAGGCAAAACCCCAGCAACCTCCCTGAGTATATGGCAAGACCCCAGCAACCTCCTTGAGTATTAGGCAAGACCCCAGCAACCTCCTTGAGTATAAGGCAAGACCCCAGCAACCTCCCTGAGTATATGGCAAAACCCCAGCAACCTTCTTGAGTATAAGGCAAGACCCCAGCAACCTCCTTGAGTAAAAGGCAAAACCCCAGCAACCTCCTTGAGTATAAGGCAAGACCCCAGCAACCTCCTTGAGTATAAGGCAAAACCCCAGCAACCTCCCTGAGTATATGGCAAGACCCCAGCAACCTCCTTGAGTATTAGGCAAGACCCCAGCAACCTCCTTGAGTATAAGGCAAGACCCCAGCAACCTCCCTGAGTATAAGACAAGACCCCAGCAACCTCCCTGAGGATAAGGCAAGACCCCAGCAACCTCCCTGAGTATAAGGCAAGACCCCAGCAACCTCGCTGAGTATAAGGCAAGACCCCAGCAACCTCCCTGAGTATAAGACAAGACCCCAGCAACCTCCCTGAGTATAAGGCAAGACCCCAGCAACCTCCCTGAGTATAAGACAAGACCCCAGCAACCTCCCTGAGGATAAGGCAAGACCCCAGCAACCTCCCTGAGTATAAGACAAGACCCCAGCAACCTCCCTGAGTATAAGACAAGACCCCAGCAACCTCCCTGAGTATATGGCAAAACCCCAGCAACCTTCTTGAGTATATGGCAAAATCCCAGCAACCTCCTTGAGTATATGGCAAAACCCCAGCAACCTTCTTGAGTAGATGACAAGACCCCAGCAGGTTGGGTGCAGTCTATACAACCATTTGTGCCAGGCTGGAAGTAATTTGACACATTCAGCTTTAAGAAAGCCAAGTACAAACCTGCTACATAAGCAAAGACAACATGACTGAACACATTCTTTTGTTAATAACAGTCATTTTATTTCTGTCTTGAATCATATTCTGCAATATTCTTGTCCAGTAAACAACAAGGCCTAAGTTATTGAGACACAGTAATAGGCTTTCACATTCTGTCCTGGTATAGATAACACAAGAATACCCCAGTACTACTGCTACAGATAACACAAGAATACCCCAGTACTACTGCTACAGATAACACAAGAATACCTCAGTACTACTGCTACAGATAACACAAGAATACCTCAGTACTACTGCTACAGATAACACAAGAATACCTCAGTACTGCTGCTACAGATAACACAAGAATACCCCAGTACTACTGCTACAGATAACACAAGAATACCTCAGTACTACTGCTACAGATAACACAAGAATACCTCAGTACTGCTGCTACAGATAACACAAGAATACCTCAGTACTGCTGCTACAGATAACACAAGAATACCCCAGTACTACTGCTACCGATAACACAAGAATACCTCAGTACTACTGCTACAGATAACACAAGAATACCCCAGTACTACTGCTACAGATAACACAAGAATACCTCAGTACTACTGCTACAGATAACACAAGAATACCCCAGTACTACTGCTACAGATAACACAAGAATACCTCAGTACTACTGCTACAGATAACACAAGAATACCTCAGTACTACTGCTACAGATAACACAAGAATACCTCAGTACTGCTGCTACAGATAACACAAGAATACCCCAGTACTACTGCTACAGATAACACAAGAATACCTCAGTACTACTGCTACAGATAACACAAGAATACCTCAGTACTGCTGCTACAGATACCACAAGAATACCTCAGTACTGCTGCTACAGATAACACAAGAATACCCCAGTACTACTGCTACCGATAACACAAGAATACCTCAGTACTACTGCTACAGACAACACAAGAATACCCCAGTACTACTGCTACAGATAACACAAGAATACCTCAGTACTACTGCTAAGATAACACAAGAATACCCCAGTACTACTGCTACAGATAACACAAGAATACCTCAGTACTACTGCTACAGATAACACAAGAATACCTCAGTACTACTGCTACAGATAACACAAGAATACCTCAGTACTGCTGCTACAGATAACACAAGAATACCCCAGTACTACTGCTACAGATAACACAAGAATACCTCAGTACTACTGCTACAGATAACACAAGAATACCTCAGTACTGCTGCTACAGATAACACAAGAATACCTCAGTACTGCTGCTACAGATAACACAAGAATACCCCAGTACTACTGCTACCGATAACACAAGAATACCTCAGTACTACTGCTACAGATAACACAAGAATACCTCAGTACTACTGCTACAGATAACACAAGAATACCCAGTACTACTGCTACAGATAACACAAGAATAACACAAGTACTATACAGATAACACAGTACTACTGCTACAGATAACAAAAGAATACCTCAGTACTACTGCTACAGATAACACAAGAATACCTCAGTACTACTGCTACAGATAACACAAGAATACCTCAGTACTACTGCTACCGATAACACAAGAATACCTCAGTACTACTGCTACAGATAACACAAGAATACCTCAGTACTGCTGCTACAGATAACACAAGAATACCTCAGTACTACTGCTACAGATAACACAAGAATACCTCAGTACTACTGCTACAGATAACACAAGAATACCTCAGTACTGCTGCTACAGATAACACAAGAATACCTCAGTACTGCTGCTACAGATAACACAAGAATACCTCAGTACTACTGCTACAGTTAACACAAGAATACCTCAGTACTACTGCTACAGATAACACAAGAATACCTCAGTACTACTGCTACAGATAACACAAGAATACCTCAGTACTGCTGCTACAGATAACACAAGAATACCTCAGTACTGCTGCTACAGATAACACAAGAATACCTCAGTACTACTGCTACAGATAACACAAGAATACCTCAGTACTACTGCTACAGATAACACAAGAATACCTCAGTACTACTGCTACAGATAACACAAGAATACCTCAGTACTACTGCTACAGATAACACAAGAATACCTCAGTACTGCTGCTACAGATAACACAAGAATACCTCAGTACTACTGCTACAGATAACACAAGAATACCTCAGTACTACTGCTACAGATAACACAAGAATACCCCAGTACTACTGCTACAGATAACACAAGAATACCCCAGTACTACTGCTACAGATAACACAAGAATACCTCAGTACTACTGCTACAGTTAACACAAGAATACATCGGTACTACTGCTACAGATAACACAAGAATACCTCAGTACTACTGCTACAGATAACACAAGAATACCTCAGTACTACTGGTAAAGATAACACAAGAATACCTCAGTACTACTGCTATAGATAACACAAAAATACCTCTAGTACTACTGTTACACATAACACAAGAATACTTCAGTACTACTGCTACAGATAACACAAGAATACTTCAGTACTACTGCTACAGATAACACAAAAATACCTCTAGTACTACTGTTACACATAACACAAGAATACCTCAGTACTACTGCTACAGATAACACAAGAATACCTCAGTACTACTGCTACAGATAACACAAGAATACCTCAGTACTACTGCTACAGATAACACAAGAATACCTCAGTACTGCTGCTACAGATAACACAAGAATACCTCAGTACTACTGCTACAGATAACACAAGAATACCTCAGTACTACTGCTACAGATAACACAAGAATACCCCAGTACTACTGCTACAGATAACACAAGAATACCCCAGTACTACTGCTACAGATAACACAAGAATACCTCAGTACTACTGCTACAGTTAACACAAGAATACATCGGTACTACTGCTACAGATAACACAAGAATACCTCAGTACTACTGCTACAGATAACACAAGAATACCTCAGTACTACTGGTAAAGATAACACAAGAATACCTCAGTACTACTGCTACAGATAACACAAAAATACCTCTAGTACTACTGTTACACATAACACAAGAATACTTCAGTACTACTGCTACAGATAACACAAGAATACTTCAGTACTACTGCTACAGATAACACAAAAATACCTCTAGTACTACTGTTACACATAACACAAGAATACCTCAGTACTACTGCTACAGATAACACAAGAATACCTCAGTACTACTGCTACAGATAACACAAGAATACCTCAGTACTACTGCTACAGATAACACAAGAATACCTCAGTACTGCTGCTACAGATAACACAAGAATACCTCAGTACTACTGATACAGATAACACAAGAATACCTCAGTACTACTGCTACAGATAACACAAGAATACCCCAGTACTACTGCTACATATAACACAAGAATACCTCAGTACTACTGCTACAGATAACACAAGAATACCTCAGTACTACTGCTACAGATAACACAAGAATACCTCAGTACTACTGCTACAGATAACACAAGAATACCTCAGTACTACTGCTACAAATAACACAAGAATACTTCAGTACTACTGCTAAAGATAACAGAAGAATACCTCAGTACTACTGCTACAAATAACACAAGAATACTTCAGTACTACTGCTACAGATAACACAAGAATACCCCAGTACTACTGCTACAGATAACAGAAGAATACCTCAGTACTACTGCTACAGATAACACAAGAATAACTCAGTACTACTGCTACAGATAACAGAAGAATACCTCAGTACTACTGCTACAGATAACACAAGAATAACTCAGTACTACTGCTACAGATAACACAAGAATACCTCAGTACTACTGCTACAGATAACACAAGAATACCTCAGTACTACTGCCACAGATAACACAAGAATACCTCAGTACTACTGCTACAGATAACACAAGAATACCTCAGTATTACTGTTAGAGATAACACAAGAATACCTCAGTACTACTGGTAAAGATAACACAGGAATACCTCAGTACTGCTGCTACAGATAACACAAAAATACCTCAGTATGCTGCAACAGATAACACAAGAATACCTCAGTACTACTGCTACAGATAACACAAGAATACCTCAGTACTACTGCTACAAATAACACAAGAATACCTCAGTACTACTGCTACAGATAACACAAGAATTCTTCAGTACTACTGCTACAGATAACACAAGAATACCTCAGTATTGCTGACACAGATAACACAAGAATACCTCAGTATTGCTGACACAGATAACACAATAATCTCTAACTCAGTACTACTGGTATACATAACATAAGAATCTCTCACTCAGTGTTGCCGGTACAGATAACAAAGAATCTCTAATTACCTCTGTACTATTAGTACCGATAACAAGAATCTCTCACTACCCTATTGTTGGAACACAGATAACACAAGAATCTCTCACTACCACATTTTTGGAACAGATAACACAAGAATGTCTCACTATCTCATTGTTGGAACACAGATAACACAAGAATCTCTCACTACCTCATTGTTGGAAAACAGAACACAAGAATCTCTCACTATCTCACTGTTGGAACACAGATAACACAAGAATCTCTCACTATCTCATTGTTGAAACACAGATAACACAAGAATCTCTCACTACTTCATTGTTGGAACACAGATAACACAATAAAAACAACTGTCTCAGAAAGTGGAAGAAATGTTCCTTTGCTTTAAACCGATTGAGCTAATAAGTCAAGTAAAAATTAAAGTTACCATTGAAAGGACGCTGTTTCAACGATAAGGATGACATCCAAAGGGCTGTAACATCGACTTTAAGGGCTATAGCAACAGAAAAACTACAGAGGTCATTCTAGTGTTTGTTAGATCGTGCTACTCACTGTATCAATACACAAGGGGCTTACTTTGAAAAAAATACAGGTTATATCTTCAACTGTTGATTATTTTAATTTTTATGGAATCAAGTCTCGTTACTTAATTGTCGGACCATGTAGATTCTCAATAACAATGCTTGTAACATTTCTTTCCAGTTGACATATAGTTTCTTGGTTATCTAGAAATCTTCTCCTGCACTGTATCCCTGAACAGTGTATAGATTCTCCATCAACTTGCACCAAGTCACCCTTAGTGCAGGTCACCCAATATCCTTCACATTTGTTCATCTCATTCTCTTCTTTGTGCATTTATGGTTAGCCTTTATTCATTTGACCTTGCTGGTTCCAGTATACGGTCATTCTTGCTGTGTGTACTATCCAATGCTGAAGTACCATATTTGTGATACAATCATTTTATTTAACTTTCATCATGTGGGCCCATTTTTTTTTGGGGGGGGGGGGGGGGGGGGGGGGGGGGGGGGGGGGGGGGAGGGGCGGGAGGGGGGTGAGGGGTTGATCAAATGACCCACTGCCCCCTCAAAGGTTAGTTGCATATCCTTTACAGGACGTTGCAGAACCAACCCCAGCAGCCCCTGGCTGTTGTGTGGTTTCTCTGGGCAAATTTACATCCAGTAGTTTGCCATTGCTTTCTGGACGGGCCCCCTCACAAGCAGGACATAAAAGACAGCCAGTTAGGGTGCTGCTGAAATAGGAAATGTTGGGCTAAAATATGCAGATATCGCAGCCTAGCTTTAAACCCCAATACAACAGCCCTTTCAAAAGCAAACATAGAAAAAGATATTTGAATTCCTCTATACTGTAGAGGCATTAGTTACTGAATGTAGTTTATATTACAGTAAAACTTTGATTAACCGTCACTGTCCAGACGAGATCTGTGAAGGATAACAGAAATCTTGTAATACATATGTACGGACACAAATGAAAATAAAATCCTTTAAAAAGTGAATAATGCATATATATATATATATATCATATTTAATTTTAAAAACAATCAATATATACTTCAATATGAGTGGTAATGTACAGAAAGGTACTTAAATACTATTAACCTACCTTACTTCAAATACACGTCTGTTCATTCATTTATACTCATGTAGTTTTTGTATTTAAAAAAAAAAAGTAAAGGACCCTCTTCTACGCCTTTAGGCATATAGGGCTAGACCTGTATTTTTATAGACCAAGCGACACAAGATGGGCGATGTGGTCAGCATCACGCCGGCCGCTTCTACTTCCTGGGACTCCACCCGGTACCCAATCAAGGCTGGGTCGACCTGGGAGCCAAGGTCATTTTTGAAAAAGTCCAGCTCCACCAGGGAGCAAATGCATGACCTTCAGATCCGCGGCGAGCGTCTAGACGCCTGGCCACGGCGACTTCCATATTTATTTAGACGATGACGGATAAGAGAACCTGACGAGTTGTAGATAATCAAAGTTTTACTGTATATGTCTTTCCAAATGTGGGATCATACAACTTTTTGTTGCTATTTGTTCTGACCTCAACTTACAACCTAACATTATGTTAATGAAGTATCTTTTTAATTTCTAAACACAGCTGACTGCAAACTGTTATCATGTGCCATGCTGGGATGCGTAGGCTGCCATGTTTCGTTATCGCACACAATCACAGATCAGTACATTGTTTTTGTCTGACCCCATCCATGTGGCCAGGCCATACAGGTACTGATCTCTTTGCCTTCCTCTTGCTCTCTTTCCACCAGTGTTGCCAGTTGTTACCAATTTCTCCAGTCCATTCCTTCTAATAGCCTGTCCAAAAACCAACATTGACTATCTACGTCTGACTGTTCTACTAAGTTTGCAACTTTCATATCTCTCACTGAGGACTTCTTCACTTATTTTCTATCCTTCCATGATTTTCTTTGCATTGTTTTTAGAAACCATACATCTGTTGTGGATAAATGTTTTTCAGCTTTCGTTAACATCTTGAAAAAGAATTTCTAGATCAGACAATGTATCAAATCTATTTTGTATTTCTATATTGAAATTGTCTTTAATATTCTCATTCTTTGGTGCAGGCAGATGTCATTTAATGTTCCTTGGTTTGTGTTTAGTCTTCTTAACTTTATATGTACTTTATCTATAACTAATCTCTTTAACTTTATATGTACTTTACCTATAACTAATCTCTTTAACTTTATATGTACTTTACCTATAACTAATCTCTTTAACTTTATATGTACTTTATCTATAACTAATCTCTTTAACTTTATATGTACTTTACCTATAACTAATCTCTTTAACTTTTTATGTACTTTATCTATAACTAATCTCTTTAACTTTATATGTACTTTACCTATAACTAATCTCTTTAACTTTATATGTACTTTACCTATAACTAATCTCTTTGACTTTTTATGTACTTTATCTATAACTAATCTCTTTAACTTTATATGTACTTTACCTATAACTAATCTCTTTAACTTTATATGTACTTTATCTATAACTAATCTCTTTAACTTTATATGTACTTTACCTATAACTAATCTCTTTAACTTTATATGTACTTTACCTATAACTAATCTCTTTAACTTTATATGTACTTTATCTTTAACTAATCTCTTTAACTTTATATGTACTTTATCTATAACTAATCTCTTTAACTTTATATGTACTTTATCTATAACTAATCTCTTTAACTTTATATGTACTTTACCTATAACTAATCTATGATCACTTGCAAACTATAAAACTGTACACTACAATAAAACAATAACCACAAAGAAATAACCAAAACAAGTTAATGAATACTGACATCTTCTTGTTGAAACAAAACCTTCAATGTTTAAAGGCAAATAAAATTGAAAACAAACATACATACATATGAAATTTATTTAAAAAAAAAAAGATACAATTTTAACAAGGAATAAGCAGTACTGACACCAAGCAGAAACATAATCTAACATTTGAACAGTCAAACTAAAAAGAATAAACAAACTATAATTTAAAGGGAAAAAAATATAAAAACAGCACTGGCACTTTGCATAATGAAAAAACACATAAAATATTGTAGTAACATTAAAAAAGAAGCAAACTTTGCTACCGAAATGGCAAGCCAAAATAACCCTTTCTTTTTAAATCAAATTCCCCTCGTTTTGTAAATTCGCAGGTCAAGTTTTTCTCTCCCCCCACCCCCCTTACCTCCAATATATATCGCAATAAAAATAAAATCCAATTCTCTTCTTCTTCGCATTCACCAGCTGTAAACTCTGGCGGAAAGATCTGGTGGTCCACCCACTTCTTGACGAGTCCTGTTCCAGAACCTGAGCGTTGCGTCCATTTTACAGACCTGACTCATTTGTATGCAACAGTATGAGAAATTAAAAAGACTTCAAAGTCACCCACTGCATTTTAAATTTCAAGAGAGAACAAAAAACAGACTGAAGCGTCAGAGCCCCAACCACCTTGCTAGAGAACTGTACAGACAGCACCAAGATCTGCTTGAAAGAGATGTAGCACTGTGCGAAAAACTTAGGCCAGAACCATGGACAAGCAAGCCAGAGAAAGCAAATGTAGTCCTAAAGGTACCAGGAATCACTTCAAAAGATGCCCAGACGGAGACACAACAGAGAACCCTGGCTCTTGCTTTGCTTGATGAGAAGTATCCAAACACCACTTGGACTCAGGTTTTCACCGACGGCTCTGCTACAGATGCAGTCAGAAAGGGGGGTTGTGGAATTTACATTAAACCCCCTAGCAGTAGAGCAGAAACTCTCTCTCTACCAGCAGGTGACATCTGCACTAACTTTAGAGCTGAGGCAACTGCTCTCCTCTCTGCAGTCCAACATCTCATCACTCAAGAACACAGAGGGCACCAAATTGTTATACTTAGCGACTCATTGTCTGTTCTCCAAGCACTATCCAGCAAAAAATAAGACAAAATAATTGCTGATCTAAGGACCAACATTGGCTTACTCTCCAAGGAAGCAGAACTGGTCTTGCAGTGGATACCAGCCCACTGTGGTATTCAAGGAAATGAGAGAGCAGATGAGTTGGCAAAAGCTGGGAGTAATCTTCCACAACCTCATCCACCACACAGCTACAAGGAAACCAAAACAGCGCTAAAGCAGTCTTTCAAGCGGGAGTGGAGAAGACAGAATGGAGATTACAGACCAGAGAGTGACAGCATAAACAAACTCAACAGGAAAGAACAAACATCAATTCTTAGACTTCGGACTGGACACTGTGGTCTTCGAGCACACTTGTACAGGATAGGCATAAAAGAATCTGCTGCCTGTGATTGTGGAGCAGAAAGACAAACCCCTGAACACATACTGCAGTACTGCCCTTACCTCTCCCAGCAAAGACTGTGGATCTGTCCCAAGGGAGCCACATTGTAAGAGAAGCTATGGGGGACCGGTGGCGACCTTAAACGCACAATCCTATTTGTGACCCAGACGGGACTCAATGTTTAGCATGACTGATATCGAACGCAGAAGAAGAAGAAGAAGATTTGTATGCAGAGTGCTGGTTCCTTGCCTCTCAGGCGGATGCACTCCGACTTCGAGGGAAGCTCCCAATTATTCGACTCTTACAACATGCAGTAGCAATAGGTATATTCTTGTTTTCCCTATAATAGGGCCGAACCCACACGGGGATAAAATCCAACTGAAGGTATTGGTAAAACAGAAAATTTTGTTGCATGTGCATAATGACCCAAAAAAAAAAACACTTTTTAATAATCAATTCATTCTCCTGCAATTGCTAGTAGTATATTTGCTATAGACCAGTCGCCATTTGATGTGCATCAACATCATATTGTCTGCCTTTACTTCCCATGAAACTTCTTAGGTTGCCCTGAAAAAAAATTTCTATTTTTATCATTCCACCCCGTATGAATTTGAACCCAATACCCTAGCTTATTTTTTTCCTAATAAATTTAAATATTTGAAGCAAAGTGTTTGATTTTAACAACAATTTAATTGGATTTCATTAAAATATTGTCTTTAAAAAAGCTTGATTTGCTCACACATTAATATACACACAAAATTATTTTAGGAAATCAAAACAAAAACAAGTGAGCTTGATTTGCAAAAGGGTGAATCTGGCTTGCTAATCCCCTATCAACAATAGTACAATGGCAATAAATCAACATACAGCTCATAGTTTCACAGTTGCAATTAATCATAACATGCTAACTGCAACCAATTATTATATACTCATAAACATTTCACTCAGTTTTACAGTTGCATTTGATCATAACATGCTAATTGCAACCAATTAGTGTTTGTTTATACACATTTCAATCATAGTATTACAGTTGATCATTATTATAACATGCTAACTGCAACCAATTATTTACTCTTACATATTTCACTCTACAGTTTTATAGAAAAGGAAAATAATTACTATCATTACAAAGTAGCTCAAAGGGTATAAATTCACACACATACACACACGCACACATGCCAGCATAATACACACAGGTCACAGTTTTTCAGTCACACTGAAGGGGTAACACATTTGTATCCCAAAATAATTGCAACACATTTATTCATACACTCATACTCACACACACACACACACACACACACACACACCAAATATTTGCTGAAGGGAGGAAAACACTGCTGTCAGATACAAGATAACAAAACAAATACTTATAACAAATACAACCATTTCATTTTTCCTTTATACTAAGGAGAGAAAACAAAATATCTTTATCTTACTTAGATAACACATCTGTCTTACAAGACAATGTAGCATACAACATCATAACATCTAGCCAGAGAATAGAGGTGGAGGCGGTAACTGCAGCTCTCCAGTGGCTAGAGAACAAGATGTATACACATGTCATGATTGTAACAGACTCCGAAAGCATGCTGAGAAAGGTGAAGACAGGGATACTTTGAGCAGAGTGGCAAGCTTCACTGGGAAGCTCATGGGTAATGAGCATACTTTGGATCTTTTCTCCAGGCTATACCGGTGTAGTGGGTAATGAACAGGCAGACAGATTGGCTGAATCTGACCCAATGGGTGGTGAATGTATACACAAAAAGGCAAATGTGGTCAAGGCCCTTTGGGAACAAGTAATGGAATCAGTAGAGAAACAAGATTATTATGGCTAGGAGAGAATGAGTCACCTGGGTGTAACCAGAGGGTCTGGCCGGCTCACTACACTCAGAGGAAAGGCAGGATTGACATATAACAAGATTGTGACCGGTACCATCAGTACTGGAACTCTGCACTGGCTGCTGAAGATGAGGATGGAACAAGCATGGGAATGCCCTGAGTGCTGTGATTTCAATTCTTTACTCAACTCAACTTAGATAACAACATACTCAATAAGAGCCAAATCCACTTTACAAAAAAAAAAAATTTTTTTTTAACCAAAGAGGGAAAGCACTGCTGACATTAACCCTACAAGACCGCTGACCCGATTTTTGACCCCAATTTGCGTAGTACGTGAAAAATATGCGTCATAGACTAAAAACAACTAGCCAATTGTAATCAGGCCTCGTGGATAGTCTTCCTAGATGTCCACCCGCACGTGTTTGGATTAAATTTGTGTTGTTTAAGTGAAAAAATTGGAAAATTCACAATGAAACAAGTGGCTGATGAACCAAGCACTTCAACAGGAAAGTGTGGTAGGTCTGGGCTTTTCACAGTCCAACAGGGGATCGATACTTTGGTTTATTAGGACTCTGCGGGGTCATAATTTTATGAAGAATACGTTCACGTTGACACATTCAGTGAGAGCTCGAATAATGAGAAGAATCTTGAAAATTATAAAGCTAGAAATAGATTTCTATATGCAACATATGGTGTTCACTTTGTGAAACAAGGCTGATCCTCCTGAGTGGAATTTTGGCGCTAGATAAAAGGTAAACTTATTTTCTACAAAGTCTCCAAGTTTCATATTATTCTAGCCACTCGTTTGCTTGTAACTAATATTTGTGTGTATCATGTTGGTTTTTCGCGTTAATGCCCAGGAGCTCAGGTATAGGAGGCAGTTAGGTTCAGGGCCTCAGGTCTGGTAGGGTTGAAAGATAACAGCAACTCATTCATACACATGCATGAGCACATAAGTGAGCATGCACGTGTTTGCGCACATACATGCACAAAGCCCAAAATATCTTTTTTTTTGTTTTTTTTGCGAACAGTGTTATGATAACAAGATAATACTAAACAAAAATGGATGTGTGCTTAAAGACGTACACAGCGACTAAAAAAGCTTTTTTTTTTTTAGTTACAATGAAGAGAGGGAAAATATGATGAGATGATAGTTAAAAAAATGCATACATCAATTTATGCCTACATGCACACCCAGGGCAAAAACCACACTTTTTCAATTACAACAGAGGAGAATTCAAAGCAATGGTAATACATTCACGCACAAACGCATACATACACATAAAACCACATATCTGCCTGTCATACCAAAATGGGTAACATACTGGTATCATTACAAGACAACCAATTGCCCCCCCCTCCTCCCCCACATACACACAGAGAGCCAAAACCATACTTCTTCAATCAAACCAAAGCAGTAATACACTGCTGTCATAACAAGATAACAAAAGGCACATGATGTTGTCAATGTAGAAGTTAAGGTGGCAAGTTTCGTAATTCTTCTTGGGTGAGGAAGCGAATGTGTGTAAAGGGAAAGATGCCTTCCCTGTCCCGCATATCTCTGCCTTCCCACTGTCCATTTAGTGACATCTTCAGCACTGTGATGATCTCACCCACCTGCAGATGACACGGAAGAGCTGTCTTGATTATATTAGACACAACAGACCAGGTGATCAGACATTTCAGACACTTTACTTTAAATGAAACTTTTTTTTTTAAGCTGTTTCTTCTTTTCTTCTTATTCTGCGTGGCTGGCATGTCGTGATTTACAGCTAAGCTGTGATATCAAGCCAACACCAGTCTAGGAAACTACCAGAATTGCAAACACTGCTGACACAACTTAGCTTTCAGCAAAGAGTCGTAATGCAGTGAATACCGTCACATTGCGGAGTGCCTGGAAATGAGAAAGCTGATCAACTGGCAGGGAAAGGTGCAACAAAAGTGAAGCCGGATGTACCAGTCACATACCACCAAAAGAAAAAAAAATCATTAAATCAATCAGGAAACCACCAGCCCCAGCACAAGATGACTATTTTATTATGGACAGAGTGATGTGGCCGTCTTTACTTCCCAGGACTGCACATGGTGAGTGATGTGGCCGTCTTTACTTCCCAGGACTGCACATGGTGAGTGATGTGGCCGCCTTTACTTCCCAGGACTGCACATGGTGAGTGATGTGGCCGCCTTCACTTCCCAGGACTGCACATGGTGCACATGGTGAGTGATGTGTCCGTCTTTACTTTCTAGGACTGCACATGGTGAGTGATGTGGCCGCCTTTACTTCCCAGGACTGCACATGGTGAGTGATGTGGCCGCCTTTACTTTCCAGGACTGCACATGGTGAGTGATGTGGCCGTCTTTACTTCCCAGGACTGCACATGGTGAGTGATGTGGCCGCCTTTACTTCCCAGGACTGCACATGGTGAGTGATGTGGCCGCCTTTACTTCCCAGGACTGCACATAGTGAGTGATGTGGCCCCCTTTACCTCCCAGGACTGCACATGGTGAGTGATGTGGCCGCCTTTACCTCCCAGGACTGCACATGGTGCCCATTCAAGGCTGGGTTCACCTGGAAGTCAAGGTCATTTTTTAAAAAAGCTAGATTCTGTCAGGGGTTGAACCCACGATCCATAGGCCAGAATTTTAATTCTTCTCTGTCTATAATTGCCATCATTTCTTCACAACGTCATTACTCATTGTCCGGCATTGCCATCATTTCTTCACAACGTCATTACTCATTGTCCAGCATTGCCATCATTTCTTCACGTCATTACTCATTGTCCAGCATTGCCATCATTTCTTCACCACCTCATTACTCATTGTCCAGCATTGCCATCATTTCTTCACCACCTCATTACTCATTGTCCAGCATTCCCATCATTTCTTCACCACCTCATTACTCATTGTCTAGCATTGCCATCATTTCTTCACCACCTCATTACTCATTGTCCAGCATTGCCATCATTTCTTCACCACCTCATTACTCATTGTCCAGCATTCCCATCCAATAGATTCATGAAAGTTTATAAATGTCAGTAATTGCTTCCTTTTCTTGCCAGGAACACACTGGGCATATTTTGCTAGCCAAATATTTGGAGAGAGCAATCATCACTCTACGGGCAAGGTGGTTCAGTACCAAGGGGCAACTATCTTGACTTCTGATGGCCACTTCTGGCTGAGTTCATCTGGCAGCCCCAATAAATAATGTCATCTGAGGGGAAATATATTCAACTCACCTCCAAACGTAGTTGCCTTTTATCATAAGCACTAGGGATTCTTTGTAAAATGACCATAGCCTTTGCAGGCAGCTGAACCTGGGGACACAAATGTAGCTTATGCAATTATGAACACCTTTAAACCACCAGTGATGTTTATGTTGTTTATTATTTGATCGTAGTTAGCAAACAAATGTGTTTATATTCTTCTTTTCTTCTTTGCGTTCACCATCTGTACACTCTGGTGGAAAGTTCTGGTTGCTCGTCCACTACTGAACTGCAGTCCTGCTCCAGAACCTCAGTGTTGCGTGTGCATCAGTTTTACAGATCTTTCTCTTGAATACAGACTGTTGGTTCCTTGCCTCTCCGGTAGATGCACTCCGACTTCAAAGGAAGCTCCCCAATTAGTCGACTCTTACGACATGCTTTTGGGGAGGCAGTGAGTCTATTCTTGTTTTCCCCACAATGGGGCCCCGGAACCAACACAGGGGGTGTTTATATTGTTGTATGTCCTTTACAGGACGTTGCAGAACCAACTCCAGCAATTTTTGGCTGAAGAAGTTTTTCTAAGCAAATTTACATTCAGTAGTTTGCCATTGCTTACTGAAGGTCGGCTCCCTATCCCACTGTCGAAATCAATGCAAGACGGTCTGCTACCTAAATGCCTGAAGCTGGAATCGAACTCTGCACCCCAGCATTATGGAGCGCACTGGCAACACCTAAGCCCCAGATGCTGACTAATGACCATTTTGCATGCCCAAAAAAAACTAATCAGGACGTATCTCTGAACTTTAACTCTTTCAGTCGCAGAACTATTTTTCTGCAACTCATAACTTTCTCTGCAGTTGTTACTCAAAGGAATAATGTAAAGAATCCGAAAAGGTTGAAATAATAGCACAATGGACAAAAGGAACTGAAGTAACAACTGGGACAGAATCAGTTAAAATATCATGGACCAAGAAACAGGTGGCTGGCAGTGGAATGAAAGACAGACATATTATAAAAGGAATCTACTGAAGGGTTTGCCACAATCAAATGTGTTGGGCAGAGGAGCACAAATATTGCTGCACAGCTGCAAACCAAAAGATGCCCTTCAAGAGAAGTATTATATTCAGACTAAGGACAAGGCACAACAGACTTTGCCAACAGATGTTCAAGCTTTTCAAGATGTGACCCTGCAACAGATGTTCAAGCTTTTCAAGATGTGACCCTGCAACAGATGTTTAAGCTTTTCAAGATGTGACCCTGCAACAGATGTTCAAGCTTTTCAAGATGTGACCCTGCAACTTGGCACCTACAAATGCTCAGCCTGCACACCGACACTTTGTATTCCTGCAAACAGAGAGGCCATCTGGCCTGCTCCAACCTCAACCAAAACAAAAACTGTGTGACACATAGGCAGATATGGGCTGCACAATAGCTTTCATAAAGGCTACTGGCCTACTCATATAAGGTTTCTAACAGGCAGATTGAGGAAGAAGTAGGAACTTTATACTGCGATTCTTCATGATTGAAAAGGAGGGGGGGGCATTTCAGTCAAACAGCCAAACAATTTCTGGCTGCTGGTCTTGAATGGATTCTATGACTGGTTTCACTCATAATATTCTCCCAATATCTTCAATTCTGATTGCATCTCTATTTCAGCACCCTGAAGACAAATCTGGGACACACAGATGATCCCAATATTAGCTGTAGTTATGGCCATGGGTTACTGGGGCCCTACAGCAGAATAGTCCAGAAAGAGGCGAATGACGGTAGGCTTGGGGGTTGGCTACTTCATCATGTGAAAAAAAAAAAAAATTTTCACAAAAACCAACCTGCCAAGGAACAGTCTAAAATAGTCATACACCTATGTAGGCAGTACTGTAGATAATGATGACGAAACTGAGATATTAAAATACAAATACACAAGGCAAGGCAAGAGCAGTTTTCAAGTAACTAGAACATTTGTGGAAGTCAAAGAAAATTAAAACTAACAATAAATGTACAATATTTAATTCTAATGTCAAATCAGTATTGGCGTATGCAGAGACAACATGGAAAACAACCTAAAACAGTAACAAATAAAGTACAAACAGGCTCTCCTTTCACCTTTGGACGGTCGCTGGAAGCCTTAGGTTGGCTTAGTGGGAGTTCTCTCCCTTGGCCGCATTGCAAACAAGGAGTGGAAAAGTCACGAATCAAATGACATACTTATCTATCATCATACGGTTGCGTGTAGGGTTGCGTAGGCATCATACGGTTGCGTGACGGGTTGCGTAGTCATCATACGGTTGCGTGTTGGGTTGCATAGGGTGTCTATCATCATACGGTTGCGTGTAGGGTTGCGTAGGGTTTGGGTTAGTGATAGGGTTAGGGTTAGGGTTAGGGGTTAGGGGTAGCGTTAGGGGTAGGGTTAAATGTGACAACTTTGACGTAGAAGTTCCAAATACTGGCCGACAATCTGATGCTTGTGGGAGTGGCGCCACTGGAATTCTACCAAATATGACAGCAATAGCGCCCGGCTGGTGCCCAATCGGTGGCGAATTGTCCGTGTCAGTAGCATCCACAGTCCGTCGACTGTTTGGGCGATTATAGGGAACTCCGGCGTCAAGAGTGTCACATCTAACGCTAAACCTAACCCTACCACTAACCTTCCCCCTACCCCTACCTCTACCCCTAACCCTACCCCAACCCCTAACCCTAACCCGAACCCTAACCCTACTCCTAACCCTACTCCTAACCCTACCCCTAACCCTAATCCTAACCACGCACATTTATCGGTCATTAAAGCATACAAATCGGCAATAACCAAAACCAAAAAAAACCCAGATTTCCCCGCAGCGTCAAAAAATAACCCAGATCTAGGGGACACATAACCTTCCCCCTACCCCTACCTCTACCCCTACCCCAACCCCTAACCCTAACCCGAACCCTAACCCTACTCCTAACCCTACCCCTAACCCTAATCCTAACCACGCACATTTATCGGTCATTAAAGCATACAAATCGGCAATAACCAAAACCAAAAAAAAAACAGATTTCCCCGCAGCGTCAAAAAATAACCCAGATCTAGGGGACACAACCAAGCATTGGCAGCCCTGATGTCGACCTCACTGTCTTCTTTGATTCGTGACTTTTCCGCTCCTTGTTTGCAATGCGGCCAAGGGAGAGAACTCCCACTAAGCCGACCTAAGGCGTCCAGCTACCGTCCAAAGGTGAAAGGAGAGCCTACAAACATTGAATTAACTAGTGCCTGTGCAAAGTAAAGGGAGTGAAGTGGTAGGACAGAATCATTCATGTGCAGTTCTTGGGAGAGAATCAAACACACTTGAGTAAATTGAGAATCAAGAGCTGAAGAAAAGATGTTGACATCTGATAGGATATATGCCGAAAAACTGAGAACAATATAACTAGAATGCCTTTATACTGAAATCCACAGGGGCATAGAAATAAAAGCAGATGAAAACAAACATGGAGAAGCGAATTACAGAGTGTAGTTAAAAAGCTGCAAAGTACATGAGGTGAGCTGCATATGATAGGGTGACTTGAGGTGAGCTGCATATGATAGGGTGACTTGAGGTGAGCTGCATATGATAGGGTGACTTGAGGTGAGCTGCATATGATAGGGTGACTTGAGGTGAGCTGCATATGATAGGGTGACTTGAGGTGAGCTGCATATGATAGGGTGACTTGAGGTGAGCTGCATATGATAGGGTGACTTGAGATAAGCTGCATATGATAGGGTGACTTGAGGTGAGTTGTTTGCTCCACCTAAACCAAAACTGGGGGGGGGGGAGGGGGGGGGATAAAGGGCAGAAGAAAGAAATAGTTGTAGTAAAGGTGGTAGTTAAAATATGTATAAAATAATGTGAACAACAATCTGGCAAGCTTACGTCAAAAAATGAAGGAGGTATCTGCACTTGTTGGGTCGGCAGCTGCTGGATCTGTGGCTGCTGATAGTCTGGGGCTCTGCCTGGACTCCGGTTCATAGACACAGGATTTTCAATCTGAACAAATCAGTAAACAACTGAGTCAATTTCATGAAACACATGCTGGTTCTAATCTTCAGTAGAATGCTCAATTAAGAATGGACATCACGGCACTCAGGACATTCCCATAAGCGATCCATCCCCATCTTCAGCAGCTAAGACAGAGTAACAGACTGATTGTATATCCATCTCACCTGTTCTCTGAGTGTTCAGAGTTGGCCAGATCACCTGACCGTGATTATCTATTTATACCTCCACACTCTTCACTTGCTCCCAAAGAACCCTCACAAAATCTAGCTATCATGCATCAATTCACCACCAAGTGGCGGAGAACCAGCCAGTGCTCTGCCTGTTTATTTCCCAACACACTGGCATCTCCATGAGGAAATATCCACAGTGCTCTGCCTGTTTATTTCCCAACACACTGGCATCTCCATGAGGAAATATCCAAAGGAGGCTAAATATCTCTGATGCGATCGCTGCCACTCTGCAAGCAGCATGCCTGCCTCCACCTTCCTCAACATGCTCTGTGAATCCGTTACAATTACTAAATATGTGTACAGCTGGTTCTCAAGCCAGCATTTAGCTGCAGTGACCACCTCTACCTCCATTCTCAAACCAGGTGTTGTATCATTTGCCAGGTTTTGTTGCACTAAGCGACATGCATTCGGCTTTTCTATGAACCCTCAAGCACTTTGTTTGCTTTCTAACACAGAGCCATCTGTATAGATAAACACATGACCTGGGCGGGAAATGTCATGAATCAGTTGTTGAGCTGATTCTGCCATGCCCAATGGCCAGTCTCTGCATGCATGGCCCAATGAGATTAGAACCCTACACTAGTCTGACTGTTGCTCAGACACACTGACCCACTCCTCTCCTTGCCAATATTATTAAGCGATTTTTTTTTCTGTGGGTTTTTTAATGCCATGACAAAAGTGGTAATTAAATGAACAGAATTTTAGACATTCAAAAAGGATGACATACCAAACATTAGGACATTGAAATAAATTTTTTTTAACAGACAGCTGTTTAAATAAAACAGCACAAACTCAACACACTCAGAAACATGTTCAAGATGGATGTTCAACAAAAAATGGCAAGATAAGAACAAATGAGGAAACTGTGTGTTAGATGTTAAAAACACAAAATAAACAATGACACAAAAGCAAATTTTATGGATGTTTCAAAAAATTGGCAAAACAAAGATTAGGAGATCTATTACAAAATAAATGATGGATGTTTACAGCAAAATACAGACAAGCAATTAAATAAACTACACGGCAATGGTTCAAATAAAAACGTACAAAGACAAGTGACCATAGACTAACTACACAAGAAATGTTCAAAGCAAAATACTGACCAAGGGGCAAAAAACTGACCACATAACAGATATTCAAACAAAACAGCACAAGAACCATGGACCAAACAAAGAAAAGAATCTACTGACCACTTGTGTGTATCTGACCGGAATAAGTCCAACCTGGCCATTTGAATTTCTTGCTGTCCACCACTCCTCCTCATCTTCTGCAATCACCTCTAGTATATCACCTTTTTTAAATGGGAGATCTTCAGGATCCTAGACAAACAGGTTTTTGTAAAAGTATGTTACAAAAACCATACTTCAAAATAAAAGATTCTACAGAGTATAATTAAAATCTGTGCATAAAAAGTTTAATTATAAATAAGTTTTAATAAAATATAGAACAATAGATTTTTTCAAGTATAATCATAAGTGGTATTTTTTTTTTTATTTTGAAAAAAATTAAAACAGTCAATCAGACAACAACACAAGTCAGCACAGAACCAGTACTGATATAAATACCAAGATAGAAAGTAGAATGCTTTGCCTGCTTACACAGAATGCTTTGTGTTTCCATACTGTGTCAGAGACACAAAATTTGAAGTAGACCAAAAATAATATGGACAGATAACATGAGAGAAACTATTATACAACATTATCAAGGCATCCTGAAGAGTAAGAACTAGAACTTGTATCTCCCTTGACACTTCTTCTTCTTCTCTTCCACCTTGTACCTCAGCAAAGTTTCGGGGGGAGATGTAATGTTCGTTGATGAGCTCTGTCAAAAGCACTATTAAGATTGATGTTCATTTCTGTGAGGCTGTTCTTAATGCCATCATTCCATATTTTCCGAGGTCTTCTGTTTGCTCTATACCGGTTGTAAAGTTTCAATGTGGCTTGCTGTGGCAGATAGTACCACAGCATTCTTGTTAGGCATCCAAACCACTTAATTTGTTGTTCTTTGATGACCTGTAAGACTGTATTTTCTTTTGACACTGAAAGCAGTAAAAGAGGAAGTGAAAAAGAAGTAGAAGGAGGGGGAAGAGGATGAAGAGGAAAAGAAGAAGAAAAAGATGAGTAATTAGAAGAAGACAAAACAGTCAACATAGTGTGATGAACCAGGTCTGTTAGAGCCAGAGATAGAAACTCTCCTACCTATGCGTCCATAACTTATTCTCCTAATTTTTCCACTTTCTCTAGTAACTCCATCAAAGTTGGAGATGGGGAGATTATTTTCTGTGTGCTCTTTCCAATGCATTGTACAAGATGATCTTCATTTCCTCAACCCTGCCGGCCCAGGAAAGCCTTTTTTCAGGCTCTCGCAGATTTGTGATGAAATGAAGTCTTTGGGCAGTGGCCACTAAATATATATAACAGCTTGGAACTGGCCACAACTGCACAGTGTGGAGATGTGATGAGTATGAATTTATTCGATCAGATGGTTGCTAATTACATATCTGTTTAGAAAACCAAAAAGCATATCCCTAGCCACTCTATCATAAGCTTTACCCTGGTATACAGATGCGACTTTGTAGGTCTTATCCCAGTCTACTTTCAATCAGTTGTCTTAATATTAATATCACATCTGTCAGGCTTCTATTTCTTCTAAATCCCAGCAGGGTTTCTGAGAGCTGTTCTTCCAATAATGATCTTAATCTTCTTTTTGATTAATTTGGCAGACATTTTCTCTGCGTGGCTTCGCAGTGATTCTACTCTTTAATCTGTGAAATCTTTCCAATCAGGCTACCTGGAAAACATATATGGGCCATTTGACTCTTATTTCTCCAATGTGTTGATGGCTTCTGCAGGTAGATCATCATCTCCCATCACTTTGTATTTCTGTGCAATATTTATCATGATTTTTACTGTTGATAATAAAATGGTTGGTTCTATTTTGTCTACTTCTTCTTGTGTTTGTGATCAAATGAACCAAAGTTTCGCCTTTCTTCTTAAGACTAAGTAGTTTTTTTAAATACTCCAACCATTGCTCTAGAATTTTCTTCTTCTTCTTCTTCTTCTTCTTCTTCTTTGCAGTCACCAGCTGTAAACTCTGGTGGAAAGTTCTGGCTGTTTATCCACTTCTGGACTGCCGTCCTGTTCCAGAACCTGAGTGTTGTGTGTGCATCTGTTTTACAGATCTGACTCATTTGTGTGCAGACAGCTTGTTCCTTGCCTCTCAGGCAGATGCACTCCCACTTCGAAGGAAGTTCCCAATTAGTCGACTCTTACGTCCTTCTTTTGGATAGGCAGTGGGTCTTTTTTTGTTTTCCCTAAAATAGGGCCCCAGAACAGACACGGTGAGCTCTAGAATTATTTAAGGACTCAGGATAGACTGTCCTCTTTCATCATTGAGTATTTCTGTTGGGTTGTGTTCCTCATAGTCCACAACTAAGAGAACAAACATTGAATGTAGATTTGGAATACTCACTTTCCCTGAGAAATCAAATTTACACAACAGCTTCACTCTAGGAGCCTGAAGATGAGAACAACAAAGAAATATCTAAAACAGCTGCATCTAAGTTCTGGAATTACAAGTCAAATATTTCTCTGCGGCTTTAAATTAAGTAAAATTATCAAGATTACAATTCTGCAGATAGACTGGAATGTTATGCAAAGACAACCAGTACAATCCTAGAAATCTTAGTACAGCAATAATTGTTTCTCGCTGCTTTAATTGTTACAACTTCACTATTTCATCATGATGTATATAAGATAAAGGTTAAAGGTTAAAGTTGAGTGGATAGTCCTCATTGCACCAAGTTTCATCCCATATGGCTCAGTCTCTCTCCAGAGAGAGCATCATACAAACTCCATAGCTCCAGTGATGATCCCCAGGAATCTCCATTAAAAAATTATACTTGTGAACCAAACGGTGGCAGCCATGAAATGAACCCATGACCTTTAGAGCATGAGGCAACCAGCTAGACAACTTCGCCACAGAAACCCACAATATAAGATGGCTTACAGATAACCATCTCCTGGCACATACAAGATCTAATATCCATGTACCAGAATGCCATCCACTGACACATATAAGGTGGGTTTCAATATTCCAGTCAACCACGCACCATACAGCCATTTCAATTGAAGACTATGTTTCTAATGAACCAAAACAGCTGCATGCCTTCCACTGATATACATAAGATGGACTTAAGTTATTTGAACAATTAAAAAAAAAAAGTGAGCAAACACGCCAAACATTCTACCAGAGTTTGCATCACCTTTCACTTACATATTTAAAATAGGTATCATGTGTTAGAGTATAACACTGTGGACATTTTCCTGTATTGTCACACTCAACAGGCGATGTAGAGAAGAGAATCCTGTTGCTGTTAATGCAGAGGTCAACGCTCTCATCGGTGAAAATTCAGACGAAGCAGATGCAATAATCTATACAGACGGATCCGTTATACGCCAAAGAAGAAGCGCATGGGCATTTACAGCACGCTCAGCGGGCAGAACAGTCAAAGAAGCCAACGGTGCCTTCTCCATGACAACCAGCAGCATGACGATGGAGGTGATGGCAGTGACGCAAGCGTTTGCCTGGCTTGAAACACAAAAATACACCCGCATATGTATACTCAGTGATTCAATGAGTATGATCCGGAGGGTTCAGGCAGGTTCAGTGCGAAGACAATGGCTTGAATCATTACAGAAGTCCACTGTGCGTGGAGTCACCTTTATTTTTGTTCCGGGACACGCAGGCGTCGATGGAAATGAAAGAGCTGACAGGTTGGCTGGATCCGCTATCACTACCGACGGTCGGCCTATGGATCATGCTGATATTATCAATGCCCTCAGAGAAATGGGAAGGATAGAGGACTTTGGTGGCAGTGAATCCACATCACTCGCCAGAATGGCAGACTTGGGAATTAAGATCGGCACAGCGAAAAACGAGACGCACACCGGACACGTCAGAAGACTTGTTAATCAACATAGAACTGGTACTATTAGCCATCGGACGCTGGGGTTCATACTGAGGGGAGGATCTTAGCACCTATGGACATGTCCGGAGTGCAATGACGATAACCCAACTAACTAACTAACTAACTAACTAACTAACTAACTAACTAACTAACTAACTAACTGTGGACATATTACACTGACATACATAAGATGGATCTCACACACTGTATCACCTTTCACTGACTTAAAAAAATGGGTCACCATCATCGTCACTGTCCAGTTGTACCATCACATGTCACATGTCACACATCACATGTCACATAGGACCTTTTAAAAAAATGAATAACCCTTTTCCCACCTGCAGGCATATAAGGCTAGACCTATATTTTATAGACTAACCCACTCAAGGCTGGGTCGATCTGGGAGCAAACAAAAGTCAGGCTCTGTCATGGCTCGAACCCACGACCTCCTGATCTGCAGGCATGCATCTAACTGCTACACCACAGCGGCTGCCATGTGTCACACAGGGCCCGTAGTCTATTCCTCCCTTCTGTTCTATCCTGTGCAATCACTGGATATTGAAGACCAGCATCTTTGGCCTCCCACATCAACGTTCGTTTTAAGGTTTCTTCTGGACATCCTCAATCCCTTTATTTCCCATTTCAGGGCCTGTTTGGTAATTCCCTGGTTGCTTCTTCTCAGAATGTAAACAATATATAACTACCTTCTTTGACTTATAAAGATAGTGACCAGTGGTTTCCCAGACACTCATTATTTCTTCATTCCTCTTGAATTTTATCAAATTTGTTTTCAAACACTATCAACTGTTATTCCATATCTTTAGGGGTTCTCCAACTGTCACTGGCATGTAACAAGTGAAATAACAATAACAGATGGACAGCACATACTAAATCCACCTTTCACTGACATAAATAAGAAGGATGTCACATATTAATCCACCTTTCACTGACATACATAAGACGGATGTCACATACTAAATCCACCTTTCACTGACATACATAAGACGGATGTCACATACTAAATCAACTTCTACTGACATACATAAGATGGATGTCACATACTACAACCACCTTTTACTGACATACATAAGACGGATGTCACATATTAATCCACCTTTCACTGACATACATAAGACGGATGTCACATACTAAATCCACCTTTCACTGACATACATAAGACGGATGTCACATACTAAATCCACCATTCACTGACATACATAAGACAGATGTCACATACTAAATCCACCTTTCACTGACATACAAAAGACGGATGTCACATACTAAATCCACCTTTCACTCCGGTACAATTTCACCTTTCACTGGCATACTTACTGGTTTAATTAATGTGGTTGTGTCCAGGTAATGGGTTTTGTAGAAGTTCAATAAACTTGGCATGTCGGGAAACTCTTTGTCTCCAATCTTAAACCTTAATGTTCCGTTCGAGGTCTGTATTCTGTTGATTATGTAATGGCTAACCTTCTGATCCTCCCTGGATTAAAAAAAAAAAAAAAATCACAAATAAATATTAAATCTCAACAGCTGCAAACAAAGTTGATAAATTCAATGGCTTCCATCTGTGGGTTCCATGGTCCCATTTTGGAAGAGGGGTGGGGGGGGGGGGGGGGGGGGGGGGACACATCGTGTCCTTTAATTTAAAACATGTTGTTAAAGGCGATTAACTAATATTTGTTGAAATTATATGTGTTGGGCTGAGGGCACACAGATATCACAGCATAGCTGTAAACCGTAATACAATGGACTAAATGTCCTGTTTAGAAGAAGGAGAGGAAGAGAAGGAGAAGAAAGAAAGAGAGGAGGAGGAGAAGAAGAATAGAGGAGAAGGAAAAGAAAGGAGGAGGAGGAAAATAAGTTCATACTACTGGGGGCATGGAATGAATAAGGTTTCCTGGACTGTCTGGATCATGAGTGCAATTTCTATGAGGATCCCTGGGAAACACTGCTAAAGCTACGGGGCTGTGCTTTGTGTGACACTCTTAGCAAACAGTTAGCCACTCTGCTGAAGGAAACTGAGCCATAAAGGACAAAATACTTTGCAAATGAAACCGATACTCCTGAATTTAAATATTTTAAAATGTAGGAATAAAGTATTCCTACTACTGCTCCAGTCACCAAATGGATAACAACACACATCAGTACGTCAATCAGGTGAGAGTAGTCCCAGGATAGATACTGTCTTGGGGCTGTCAAGTGTTATGGCTTCATAGAGTGTTGAGTGTTCAGCTAAGTACTGACATAATAGTACCATGGACATTCCCATAAATGATCCATCTTCAGCAGCTAGCAAAGAGTTCTAATTCCAGTAGCAGTTTGATTATATGAAGACCTTGCCTTTCCTCGGAGTGTATAATGTCGACCAAATCCCCTGATGACTAACAGCTGTACCATTCTCTCCAGACCATGATCATCCATTTGTGCCTCTGCATTATTCACTTGCTCCCATCTTGACCACATCTAGCCTTTCCCCACCCATTGGTGCAGAACCAGCAAATCTTCATGCCCATGGAATAATGATGTTGAGTGACCTGTTCCCTTGCTCATGCCTTCCCTTCCCAAAGAATTCTGCCAATTGCCTGGTACCTCTTTTTATATAGCAGATTTTCATAACTTTTTCATATTTATACTCAACTAATTTTTAAAAATGCAAGACCAATTCAGCAGACTAAGTTCAATATGCAAAAGATATAATATGAAAATAAATTCTTTTAAAACTGAAGTAATAAAGGTCAGCAGAATTCTTAGTCACACAGAGGCCAAAAAATATAATTCTTAATGCAAAATAGAAATCATAGGAAGAATTTGGAGAAAAGTTGGAAAAGAATGCAAGAGACAATCAAAAACTGTTCAAGACCCTCAAGATCATGAAGAAGAGAAAAGAGTGCCCACTTCTTCTTCTTCTCTTCCACCTTGTACCTCATCGAAGTGTCTGGGGGAGATGTAACATTTGTTGATGAGCTCTGTCGAGAGTACTATTAAGACTGATGTTCATTTCTGCAAGGCATATTTTCCGAGGTCTTCCACTCGCTCTATACCCGTTGTAACGTTTTAGTGTGGCTCGCTGTGACAGATAGTACGAGGGCATTCTTGTTAGGTGTCCAAACCACTTCAATTGTTGTTCTTTAATGACCTGTAAGACTGGCTTTATTCCTAGCATTCGTCTGATTTCATGATTTTGTATTCTGTCTTTCCTTGTAACTCCTGCAACTCTTCTAAGGCATTTCATCTCAGCTGTCACAATCTTTCGTTCATCAGAGGATATAAGTGTTTATGTTTGGCATTGACAGCATAGTGCCTGCTGAAATGCATGAAAGACAAGGGGCTCTGCTTACTATTACAAATTATATCATGGACAGATGGAAAGAATACATTCTCAGAGCTTCTCGGAGATGAGGAAAGTCATGACCCAGAAATAATAGACCTCACTCATGTATAGTTAATGGAAGAGGCATAGGTTGATCAGCAAGGTCATGGACACTGGATGCAGTTCATGATGCTGGAAATAAGGCATACATTTGAGTGGCTGTCCAGTTGCTGTGATAAGAGCAATGTTCTGCATAAGACCTGCCACATGATGATATTGGTTGACTGCTGACATGTTGTGCTTATTTGTTCAATGTTTCAGGAATGATGTCACAGAGTTTCTTATCTGGATTACTCCTGAATTTGACAAGACGCCTATTTTTGTGTGTGGTCCAAATGAGGGTCCAGACAAGAAGCAAAACTAGTTACTGTTGCAGAATTAGTCATTGTCATCAATCAAGGTCCTAACCAGGCAAGCTACTGAACAGGGGGTCTCCGTGGCGAAGTTGTTTACCTCACTCTCTGAAGGTCATGGGTTTGTTTCATGGCTGCGTGCTTCATTTCATGAATGCAATTTTTACGCAAATCCCTGGGGACTGCCGCCAGAGCTAGGGAGTTCATGCTCTGTGCGGCGCTCTCGGCAGGCGGCCAGCCGTTCTACAGGGAGAGACCGAGGGATATGTGATAAAATCCGGTACAATGAAGTCAATCTTCTCAACTTTAACCTTTAACTACTGACTTTAACCCTTACTGGCTGGCTAAAAGCTATTCTCCCAAGGTGAATCAAGAGGAAGCAAACTTACTTGACACACAAAACAAAATCCCCAGGCATTGTCTTGCTCTCTCTGACCAGGAACACCCCGCTGTAGTCCAGGTTCATGAGAATGTTGTTTGTCCGGTCTCTAGACAGCATGCCAAAGTACCAACTGCAAAAACACAAGGAGAAATTACAATTATACACTATAAACAATGAACAGTAGCCTGTCGAGAGGATACACCTCTAAGCTCTCATGCCAAAGATCTGTGTTCAGTCCTTGGTCAGGGATACAGATTTTTGTTTCTGTCAGCAACAGACTAGTCATGCAACCTTAAATCCTTAGGCTCATGGGAACCTTGTCATGCACCAGCCTAAAAGTGGTAAATACAGGAAGTAAAGATAGGTTTTTTCCACACTAAACAATCCATTACAGACTAGGTCAACAATGCTATAACTGCTCCAGCACACAGTGTGAATTTTGTCTACATTAAACAATCCATTACAGAATACGTCAACAATACCGCAACTGCTCCAACACACAGTGTGAATTTTGCCTACATTAAACAATCCATTACAGAATATGTCAACAATGCTAGAACTGCTCCAGCACACAGTGTGAAGTTTGTCTACATTAAACAATCCATTACAGAATACGTCAACAATACCGCAACTGCTCCAGCACACAGTGTGAAGTTTGTCTACACTAAACTATCCATTACAGAATACGTCAACAATGCTAGAACTGCTCCAGCACACAGTGTGAAGTTTGTCTACATTAAACAATCCATTACAGAATAGGTCAACAATACCGCAACTGCTCCAGCACACAGTGTGAAGTTTGTCTACACTAAACTATCCATTACAGAATACGTCAACAATGCTAGAACTGCTCCAGCACACAGTGTGAAGTTTGTCTACATTAAACTATCTATTACAGAATACGTCAACAATGCTAGAACTGCTCCAGCACACAGTGTGAAGTTTGTCTACATTAAACAATCTATTACAGAATACGTCAACAATGCTAGAACTGCTCCAGCACACAGTGTGAAGTTTGTCTAAACTAAACAATCCACTACAAAATAAATCTAAAACCCTTGAACTGCTCTGAATGAAGCTTTTCTACACTAAACTATCCACTACAAAATAAGTCTAAATCTCTGGAACTGCTCTGGCTTACAGTCTGAATAAAGCTTTTCTACACTAAACTATCCACTACAAAATTAATGCTGGAACTGCTCCAGTCTACAGTGTGAAGTTGAAGCTGCAGTAGCTAGCACCTTTGCCTGCCAGTCCGGCGGTCTGGGGTTCAAAATCTGCAGTGAGGATTAAAACCGATCTCAGCTTTCAGTTGGACACAAAATGGGCACCAGGAAATCTCTGGCAAGTAATGGTGGCTGATGAGGTGTTCACAATATCACTCACTGAAGGTTGACTGGTCTGTACAATAAACTGCATTGCACTTGCATTTTTATCAGTGATTTTCAAACTTTTTCAGGTGGTGCCTTTCTGAATATTTGAATATACGGCAAGATGCACCATCGACTTTGAAAAATTGGTATTAAAAAAGGAGGACAAACAGAAAAATCACAAGTAATATTAACAAGAATTAACAGAACAGCACACTAGCCTAGCTGGGAGAGATGTTCAACCTTACAGTTGAGGTACATACATGAGCACAAAGCGGGTGACTGGGCAGAAGATGCAAGGGAGAGAGATAGGGAAGAGCGAGAGGAGAGATAAAAAGACGTCAACTGAGTTAACCAGAGTATCTTTAGTCAAATAAAGATGGGGAAAGATAATACACCCACGCAGAAAGAAGCTCAGCAAACAGAACTAGATATCTGTGGGATAATTTATCATTTACCCAGCCACACCTTCACTAAGACATACTGATACTGTACGTGTCCCTCTTTAACTGTAACACGCATGCATACATAAACACACACATACACACGCCTATAATTATACACACGCATCTTGATGTCACAGTCAGGCATATACACAAATACACCCGCTGATTGACAGAGACAATACGAAGTCCACCCGGACTGCTAGGCGGGAGCATTAAGTGACATTCTATACGGCACTTTCTATTTACTAAACAGCTCCTTCTTTCCAGCTAGCCCACTTTCGTTGAGAGAGAGAGAGAGAGAGAGAGAGAGAGAGAGAGAGAGAGAGAGAGAGAGAGAGAGAGAGAGAGAGGGGGCATATTAGGAATCAGACACACGGGGGAATAAGAATACAATGAGAGAAATAGAGAGAGAGAGAAGGGGAAGGGAGAGTCAGACAAGACAGAACAGGGGTAATAAGAATACAATGAGAGAAATAGAGAGAAAGGGAGAGGGAGAATCAGACAGACAACAAATTAATGAGAGAAAGAAAGAGAGAGAGAGAGAGAGAGAGAGAGAGAGAGAGAACAGAGACACAGTTGACACGTTGTGTTACAGTTTACAGCAAGACTGCTTTATCTGCGCCTTGCAGCCCAACGATCCGATTCATTTAACTCCTAATTAGTCACATTTTACGACATGCTTCTCATGATGGAAAAAGGAAATGCAGGTAGTGATTGTTGGCCTCCAGGATTGTTGGCCTCCAGGATTGTTGGCCTTTAGGATTGCTGCTCCTTGGCTGAGAATCAACAGGGGCAAGTCGCAGAAACCTTGCCTAACCCTATGAGTTCTTCTGGAATACACTGGAGAGAGGGACATCGAGAGGGGGACGGAATGAGAATACAATCAAAGTGAGAGAGGGGGAGAGACTGAGCCTTCAACGAAGGATGGCAGGTGAGAGAGAGGGCCAGAGAGAGGGAGAGTGACATGGATGGTTAAAGAGAGAGGGAGGGTGAAAGAGAAAGAAGTGTTGTAAGAGAAAAAGAGAGATACAGGGAGAGTGAGGGGGAGAAAGAGGGGGGGACAGCGAGAAATGGTGACAGAATGATAATACAACCAAAGTGAGAGAGACTTGGCCTTCAATGAAGAGAATGGGGGATAGGGGGAGACTGAGATTGAGACAGAGAGGGGAGTGAGAAAGAGAGGCGACATAGGGAGATATTCAGTGACAGAGAGAAAGAAAAAGTCACACGGATAGTGACAGAGAGAGACAGGGTTAGTGTGAGAAAGTGCAGTAAGAGAGAGAGAGAGAGAGAGAGAGAGAGAGAGTGAACGCGAGAGAGGGTGGATACAAACAGAGAACGGGGGGGGGGGGGCAACCTGATGACGACTGGATCGACCCTGACTCGGCGGCATGCATACACAGCTGATATGTGGGGTGTTGGCTGCTGCTCGGGGAGTAAAACCGGCTGCCAAGGCGCCCATAAGTATTCTAAAGGCCATTAAATGCAGGCAACAACACTATTCACCGGCTATGCTTCCGGTCCACTGAGGCCGGGTTGATACAGCATCGCGGGAACAGACTTGCCCCACTTAACTAACATAATGTCACGTCTGACTTGTCCCGCACACACACACACACCCTGCACCTGACTGCTTATGCTATCTGTGAGTCCACAGGGGCATGTGTCCGCTCTATACAATACAGTAACATTGGCTCCTATCAGTAGTGAAGGAACCTGTGGGGTGGGAGTTGGGGGGGGGGGGTGGTTGAGGTCCCCCTACCCCAAACAGCACCCACCCCAAAAACAGTTCTCTTGTGGAATTATTGTTTATTCATACCACATTATTATTATGTTGTTGCCATTCAGCACATTATAATTACTATTCAAGACGGTTTAGGTCCGTTCAACCGCCCCCCCCCCCACCTTCTTTTCCAGTTCCGTAAGGGGTTAAGCTCCATTACCCCCCCCCCTTTCCAGTGTTTTATGGGGTGTAAGCGCCCTACTTCGTCTACACTCCATGATATCACAGGTGGTGCGTGGGGCGCTGCTGGCAGGTTGTCTTTGCCGTATCTGGAATCTACCGTTCATTCCCGGTAGGTGGCACGGTTAATCTCAGAGTCGGTCTTGTTCACAGTAAGTAAGTGAATTTTTACCCCACCAGGACATCACACAGAGCGATAAACACCCGGTCACATAAAGTGTCACCATATGGATGAGGATTACCCGTGGAGAGGTCCCGGAAAACCCTGTTCAGCCGTTAGGCCATATTTTAATGGCCTGGTTATATTTAGGGCTCCCGGCAAAAGTCAGGGTGGGGCTTCAAAATAACAAACAATTGCATCCCACAAAGGAACGACTAACAGTTATCTTTTTATGGTGAAAACACAACTGAATACTACACAACACGGACTGCAATTTCCAGATCAACTGGGCTATTTTCAATAAGTTTTCTACGTCCTGCTGCAATAATTACTAATCATTAACATTCACTGTTATATCTAACAATTTTACACCCCATGAAGATTTAATTTATATATATATTATTATAATATATATATATATATATATATATATATATATATATATATATATATATATATATATATGTGTGTGTGTGTGTGTGTGTGGGTGGGTGTGTGCCTGCGTGCGTGTGTGCGTGCGCGCGTGTGTGTCGCTGTTATATCGATTCATATGTGCAGTCTTTTAGCAGTGGGAGCAGCGATCGCGAAATTCCTAGATCAGTTTTTCCCGAAGAAGGCTTACCACCCCTTAGGGGCGCTAGGGCGGTTGGAGGGGGTGATGGAAACCCTCCTTCCTTCCTTCCCCACCCAGGAAGGGAAGGGGGGCTGAAGCCTCGGGTGCAGCAAGGGCAATTTAAAAAAATAAGGCAGCGGTTAAGACAAGAAGTAGAAGAAGAAACATATCAGTAAACTGTGCCTGGCATAAATTTAGTAACAATAAAATAGTAGTTTGGGAGCATCGTGTGCCCGCATCTTTTATGGGATACAAATTGTCTTTTACTTGTAAACTGCGGCTCAGAGGAAGGTACTGCCACAAGCGAGATAATTAAACTTGCCCTCACCACAAAACGCGGCGTCCGTGGCTTAGGCGTTGCCAGTCCGACTCGTAACAGCGATCGAAACCCACTGCTGACAGCGTGGATTTATTCCATGGTATGGGGCGTCGCAGGTTGACCCAGCAAAGAATGGGTACCAGGATGGCTGTCCTGGGGAAGTAAAGACAGCCGGCGTAATGCTGACCACATCACCCACCTGGGGCCGAAAAACAATATGGGCGCTCTTCCCCTATACTCGATACGCCTAAAGCTGTTGCTGATGAGTGAGAAACTTCACAAGGCACGAAAAGCCTTTGATGAAATCAAACATGCCACAACTAAACTGTTTCAAACAGATGTAGATAATCTGAGATTTCTGTAATTATGTATATTTAAGTATTATGTGAGAAATTAACTCACAGGAACGACTGATTCAGAAGGAGGCACTTTACGTTCTTTGTTCACATTTTGAGAAGGGGCTATGAGTACATTGGGAAAGTTGGAGGACAAGAGAAGCAGAGGGAGATCAAGAGAGAAGATGGTGTGGAGGATCATCTGTGTCAGAAATGATTGAAAATTCGTGTCAGAAAAACTACAATGTCAACATGAACACCAATCCCAAAAACAACATTGACTATAGAAAGAATTGTGTGAATTAAACAGTGAGTCACTAATTTGAATGTTTATGTAAACTACATGCACATTATTTGTAATGTTTACATTAAACTATGAAGACATGAAAACAAAAATAAAGGCGTAAAAAGGGATCTTTACTTTTTTTTAACTTGACACCACAAAGCGTAGCCGCGGCTAGAAGCTCGCTTACCGGCCCGAAAGTCACAGATTCAAAACCGCATTAAGACGGATATTTTTTTCACAACTCAGCCTGGCTCCCAGGCCTACCACTTATATTAGATAATATACTGGAAAGTAAAGACTACATCATTCATCGGATGCCGACTGACATACAAATATAGTATGATGCCCGATGTGACAAGGTTGTAAAAATGGTCCCTAACTTTTATTTTACATTGTTAACTTGAAAACTCCAAAAGACACTTTAAAATCGGCGAATCAGCCATGTGCACATGTGGACTAGCACCTAAGACAACAGATCGCGTCATCCAAGACTGTCCCAAATACAACATATCAAGGCAAAACTTTTGGCCAAAAGAAACATAGGTGCAAGTCAAACTTTACCGCTCGCTGAGTGAATTACAAAAGACAGTGAAGTTTATACTAGAATCAACTACTGCCTTCTCTAATACTGGAGCTGGCTGTGAGGCAACATTGAAAACATATATTTTTTTTAAGCGAAAGAAAGACAGAAGAAGAAGAAGAAGAAGAAGAAGAAGAAGAAGAAGAAGAAGAAGAAGAAGAAGAAGAAGAAGAAGAAGAAGAAGAAGAAAAAGAAGAAGAAGAAGAAAACCAGACGCTTTCAGGCCTCCCATAGACACAACAAGCCGAGACCAGACCGTTTCTATTATCGATCAGAAAACCAAAACAGTGGCACACAACATGTATTTCTGGGCTCAGTGCTCTGGCGATGGGTGCTGTAATCGTTATCCACCGCACGTCATGCTCTGCCTCTGACTACAAGCAACAGAGTAGTCGGGTTGGCAACATGGGCAAACACAGGTGGTGGCCAGATTGTCTGGTACATGCTTCTGATCTCCATGGGCGAGGGAAAACAGTCGTTTGTTGTTGGAGCGAAAGAGTGCCGACGGGACAAACGGTGTACAAGTGTGCGTATACAGAAAGGGCTGGGGCGGGAAGAAATTAAGTGAAACAGAACGGCATCGTATCAGGCAGAAAGACAGAGGGAAAAAGTCAAAATCTGGGTGACAGAGACAGCGTGGGCTAAGAGAATTAAAGAGTAATTGAGAGAGAGAGAGAGAGAGAGAGAGAGAGAGAGAGAGAGAGAGAGAGAGAGAGAAAGAGAGAGAGAAAGAGAAGAGAATAGCAGTAATGAGAAAACGTGAGAACGAGAGAGAGAGACAGAGAGAGAGAGAGAGAGAGAGAGAGAGAGAGAGAGAGAGAGAGAGAGAAACTTGACATAACAAGAACTGAAAATAAAAAAAAATAAAAACCGACATGGTGATGACTGAAACTAGACGTTACAAGGACTGTAACTAGACGCGACAAGAAAAACTAGACACGAGGACTGAAACTAGACACGACGAGGACTAAAACTAGACGCAGCTAGGACTAAAAATAGAAGCGACGGTGACTGAAACTAGCCTAGCCACCCAAACCTCATATCCTGGACAAGAAGAGGGCTGAAACTAGACGCGGCGGAAACTGAAACTAGACACGACGAGGATTAAAACTAGACGCGACAGTGACTAAAACTAGCGCAACAGGCGTAGAAAAGGGTAATTGACTTTTTAAAAACTGTTGATAATAATACTTAAACAGAGAACAATACACATTTGGGGGAGACCGGGGAAAAGGGGGGGGGGGGCTATTCCTCCTTTAAAGTTTTCGGCCGGTGGTCAGTTCCTCCTACCCCATTATTATTCGGGGTGGCGGAAGGGAAGGTGGGGGGGGGGGGGTGAAGGGGTTCAAAGTTCCTAAGCTCCCAGCACCCTTGTCTCCATTGCTTGGTAGGTTACATCACTTCCACCTGTGTGACAGCAGTTCCCCCATTGGTTACTCCACAGATCCCGACATGCAATTATTACGTCTACGCTCAGTTTGTCTCGTGTTTCTGTCTCATCACAGTTGCATATTTCTGGCTCGAGTTCAAAACCAGGCACAAACTGCTGTGTGCTTCTCTGCTCTTCATTTTCCGAAAACAAACACGGACTTGCGCCACTTTTCATGTGCATGAATTCTTTCTTTCCACCTCTACGCATCTATGCATTTTTTTTAAGGTGAGAGGAACGACTTCATTGCACCAGGTTTTATCTCACAAAGCTCAGTTTCTCTCAGCAGAACAGCTAGCTACCTGCCAAGAGGGTCGCCTACAGCATGACCTCTGTAGCTCCGGCGAGTATCCCCAGAAATCTACGTGAAAATTGCAATCGTGAACTGAACGGCGTCGCTATGACCTTCAGATTGGTATGTCTATGCGTGCGTATGCAGTTTCTATTGTATGTATGCACCTTTGTATTCTGCGTGCGTGCGTGCGTGCGTGTGTGTGTGTGTGTGTGTGTGTGTGTGTGTGTGTGTGTGTGTGTGTGTTTAAAGATTTCTGAAAACTGTCACTAAAACCTTCTGAGACCACAAACGTTATTGCGATCGTTGCTACCCAAACGGACGCTTGGTCGCAAGCTGTACATACTTGACATACCACATAACTGGGACAAGCGGTCCTCTGTCTTTATCAAATAGATCTTATCAACTGCAGACTACGATACTTGAAGTAAAGTAAAGTAAAGGGACTCTTTTTCGCAATTTCCGACCTGCTGAATATATATTTTATACCCCAATCAGCAACCGATGGGTGATGTGGTCAGCATCACACCGGTCGCCTTTACTTCCTAGGACTCTACCAGGTCCCCATTTGAGACAGGGTTGACGTGGCAGCGAAAATCATTTTTTTTAAACAAGTCTGGCACCATCCGGATTTGAACCCAAGCCCTTCGGATTTGGAGGCGATACAAGCGTCTAGCCGTTATACGAAGGCGGCTACCCATATTACTATCTAAAACGGGGGGGGGGGGGGTTAAAGGGGGTGGGTGGGGGGGGAGAGTGAAATTGATAGCTATTGAACGGAACATAATTTGGACATTTGAAACTTTTGTACTTTGAGGAGTGAAATTGTACAAATATAACATAAGAATACCTTAAGGTTGAATCAAGGCCTTCTGCAAAGACGGTCATGGTTTAGCCAATCAAAAGCCATTCTTTTGCATGTGGGCCATTGACAGCTTTTAGGCGTACTGGCGTTGCCATCGGTACAACTCACAAACAGGCCCATCGGGGTCAGCTCCGCCCATTTACACACTACGCAACATACTTATGATTGACGGAGTCCGGCCAGACACTGTGATTAGACGTTCAGTCTCCGCCTTAACCTTTCAGACGGACAAGTGTAAGTGACAGGGGTCTCAGCTCGGACGACGCGCGCTCTAGAGCACGTGAGCGCCTTTAACGACCGCATAACATGTACAACAGGCCCTAACCCCAAACCCCGCTTCCTGACACACTGAACCTAGGTCCGACGAGACAGTGCATTCTACGTGCCGTGGTTTAAGAATTCTTAACATTCGGTGTTGTCTCGCACAACGCTCTGTCGCTGCAGACAGGCAACGCTAACCTCTGAAATAAATTCATTTCCTGCTGAAAATCCTAGTCGGCTCTCATATATCGACCAACAAACTCTACTAATACTTACGAGCGAGTACGTAATGTCCGCGGCCGCTACTCCTAGAATAAGAATTACCACGCATCGCAAAACGCTGTGTGAATACCAAAGTACAGCGGCGCACTCCTCTAATCTTTACCTAAGTCGACCAGTCCAACCAAGTATGAATGAAAAGTCGCTTAGTGTAAATGGGCGGAGCAGACCCCGATGGGCCCGAATTCGTGAGTTGTTGCTTGCAGACAACTAATACAAATTCGCCATCAGATAACCACGCGTTTCTCTGAACAGTACACAGTGCGGGGCACTTAAGACGATCTCGGATGTGGCGAATTTCTGTTGGGACGAACAGTTTGCTTATCCCCAATTTTTGTAGCATGGAACTTTTTATCTGGATAAGAGGATTTTTTAAATAAAAAGAGCCATTTATAGGTGGCTGGCGAGTTCTCCCGATCAGGTCTGCACTGTATAAACTAACGTAAGCCTAAAATGCCAGTGACCATTCACACAGCTGCCATCACAGCAAACAGTTTGTACAATGAAAGGTCGTCAACGCCAAATGTAAAAGGGGGAAGGGGGGGGGGGAATCCAGAATTTCTGTTACAAATAATTCCTGGTTATCGGGAAGGATGGGCGGGGGAGGGGAACACGACGATGGGCACAGGATATAAGTGACTCTGTGAATATGAAAATACACGAGGCGGGAGAGCAGGCGAGAGACCTAGTTTCTTCAGGCAGATGGGAGCGACGTTCTGCAAAGGATCTGCTACAGGATGAGGGAGGCTAATAAAAAGTCATGGCTGCTGGGACCAAAATTGTGTTCATGTTAACTGAGAGTTCTTCTTAAGCGAGTATGGTTTAACGAGGTTTTACTGTACTATTTGTGGAAGCAGTGGGGTTGTTATTTGATATCTCAATCACCTGAACAGAGCAGACGAAGTCGTATGGCCAGAGATTGCTAAGGAAGAGGATTGTATGTTACGTTATTTCCCGTGCCGGCTGGGGTTCCAGTTTGTGTTTTTACGGGGGGGGGGGGGGGGGGGGGGGGGGGGGGGGGGGGGGGGGGGGGGGGGGGGGGGGGGGGGGGGGGGGGGGTAGCCCATCGCCCTCTCCTCTTCGCTGCATGCATGGCGTAAACGGCGAAAATCTGGGGAATTTCTTTCGAAGTCGGAGTGCATCTGCGTGACAGGCAAGGAGCAAACATTCTGCATATATAAAAAAGCTAGATTGTAAAACATATGTACAAGCAAAACTCCATTTCTGAAAAAAGTCCAGAAATGGACCAACAACCATACATTTCTACTGGAGTCTACAGCCGGTGGAGAAGGTAGTACACTGTAAAAAGGCGTCAATGTCCAAAGAGAAGAAACAAAGAACATATTATTAAGTGCATCGATTGTACACCCGGCTCCACCCAGATCGCCACAGCCGTGTTGCTTCAGGCCCCCTGACCTGGGATGGTAAGAAGCAACCATATCTCATGTGCGCAGACACGCTACACGTGTTTATGATCGGATTTATGTATTTAATTTCAGCGGGTACCATATACTGGTCATCACATCTGGCTTAGGGGGCGTGACAGCTATTAATAACCCGAATCTTGCTGGGTTCAAACAAGTGGTTCAACCAAGGCCATCTTTAATACCGAAGAGGCCTGGGTTCAACGCTCTCTGCCGGCGTTCTGATAGCAGACTTCCCCCACTGCCCACAAACATGTCATAAAAGTCGACACATTCGCGGTGTGTCCTTCCAAGTCGTAATGGATCTGCCTAAGAGGCGAGGAACCAACAGTCTGCATACAAACAGGTCAGATGTTAAAACGAATGGCAACGCAACACTCTAGTTTTGGGGTGATCATCATCATGTGCCCTGCCAACTGAGGTAGGCGTTCGTGCGTCTCCACAGATCGCAATCCCTGGTTGCCTGGAACAGCTCTCTTGATGATATTCCTTCATGCCATCGTTTTAGCCCATCCAGCATCATTTCTATTGGTCTGCCTCTACCCCCTTTTCCACTGATCTTTCCAGTTGTCACAATGTTTAACAATGTCTCTCTTCTCATTATGTGGCCAAAGAAAAATGTTTGTCTCTTTCTTACTGTTGTATATAGAGATCTACTTTCATTAGCCTGTTTCAAGCAATCGTTGTTAGTTACTGTGGCCGTCCAAGATATTCGTAACATTCGTCTCAGAAACCACATCTTTGTTTTGGAGACAAGACCAAAATCCAGAAATGGAGGAACGACCGGAACTTTTCCGCCAGAGTTTACAGCCCGTGAGCACGAAGAAGACAGCATACTGTTTTGCTCTCAATCGACACAGGTAAGATCGTCATACGTTGCAGAAAGTAATAGCAGGTTACTGAATGTTTAGGTTTTTGTGTAGAGAGGGATCGACATCATGGCACACGGGTAGTACCCCATAAGTGCTCCGTTCTACTTCTAACGCAAGCCTGAGTCCTAAGAATTTAAGCGCAGTGCACGAACTCCGTAGCACCGGCGAGAATCCTTAAATACTTTGGGTAGATTTTTAACTCAAAATTTTGCCCGGACAGCGCCATTAGGCTACTCTTTTCGACTGCCAACTGCCAGGGGATTTTTTTTCCCTTGCGCAACAATACACACGGACGATCGATCTTACCACCCAGAGAGCAGATGAAATTAATAGATGTCCACGTAAAAAAATCCATAGCTTCACCGGGACTTAAACCCGGGACCTCCAGCACTCGAGGCGGACGCCATGCCTCGAGACCACGCAGTCTCCGGGAAGGGGGGGGGGGGGTGTTACTGAGTGTAAAATTGCCTTGTTAAAAAGAAGGTCAATAAACAGCTGACAAGGGACCTGTGTGTAACTAATGAAATAGTGGTGCTAGTTGACACAGGTTGTCGTGTCGGATCCCCAGGGTTGTGAGCTGATGGTGTCTACATACTGCCTGGTGTACGCACTCTGCTTTACGTGGATGCTGTTCGTGCAGTCACACACACATCTATGTTTCAAATAAAGACGACAAATATCACATCAACAGCATGAGAAGACCAGGAGATTTCACTGCGATGAAAAATGTACGGAAATGGAGAAGAATAAAAGAGTAATTTTAACTTCTTTGGCAGGAAGATCAAGAAGACGATGGGCAGCGATAATACATAGGCAAACCTACAATCGCGTGTTCTCCCCCATTATCCAAGACAGTCTTTCTGACACCAACCCAACTCTTGTTATTTCTAGCCAGGAAACACATTAGGTCTTCCATGATAACATTTACATTCTAACGCAGTAGTAGTAGATTTTTACAGGACATAACACAAGCGATAAACACCCGATGACACAATGTGCCACCATGTGCATGAGGATCCCCGTGGAGAGGTCCCAGACACCGCGTTCAGCCATTAGACCATATTTATGGTCGGGCTATATTGCGGCCCCTGGCAAGAGCCAGGATGTGGCTTCAAAATAGAGAAAAATTGCATCTCACAAAGAGATGATGGGATAACAATATCATATAACTAACGCAGTGCATCCCCCCCCCCCCCTTAACAAGAATTGGGTGGGGCCTAAGAGACCTGAGCTGCTAGGTTCCGGCGCCTAAACAAAACATGCGGCTCACAATCACAGCAGAAAACAAAACAGACAAAACTCCTATCTCACTTCAGATCGTTCGGTTCAATGGGGGCAAGCAGACATTCCCAGCCGTGAGTCCGGCCTCGATGCAAAGACAGGCTGTTTGTAGTGACCCAGATAATTTAATGAAAACGGCGCCATCAACACATGTCGTCCTTTAAAACAATTTGCTAGCCGTCATGTGTGTGCCGCTCAGCCCTGACACAGAATATAGTGTCGACACAATTTATGTCAGCAGTTATGATCTAGTGGTTTTAGAATTCTGCCAGCTATTATTTTATAGTCTAGGGTTGTGTGTGTGAGTGTGTGTGTGCGTGCGTGCCTCCCTGTACAAACTATGCCAGTAGTTATCTGGGTACACCTCCTTACCCCTCCTCCTTTTTTCACTTCCCTCCTCCCCTGCAATCTATGTGAGCCGATGCCCGGCTCTCTAGGGTAGTTGGCTAAACCGGATTGCACAGAGGGCGGGTGACGAACTCCTTGTGGTCCGGGTTCAATCCCGGGGGTAGGCAGGAAAGCCACATTTCTCCCAGATTGACGGTATTTACAAGGTCGAAAGGTTGTGATATCCACAATACCAAGCCTAAGGTTTAACAACTCATGGCTTCTGGATACTCCAACAATATGAGCCGCTATTGTCTTGCTTTGAGTACACAAGTCAAGGACCCCTTTCACGCCTTCATGCGTACTGGGCATATAGGGCTAGATCTATATTTTATAAGCCAATCGGCACTCCGTGGGTGATGTGCTGGACATCACGCCCACCGCCTTCACTTCCCAGACTATACTTGGTACCCATTTAAAGTTGGATAGACCTAGGAGCCAATGATGTAAAGTCCGGCTTCGTCAGGACCCGAACCCACGAGCTTCTGATCGGCAGGCCAGTGTCTAGCCGCTAGACCACGGCGCCACCAGCCCCTTGTTTCAAGTGACTCTACACTTACTGTCAGTAGTGATAGTTTGGTTTTAATGTCTGTTTCTAGTCTTCTAGTATCGATACCATTTATGTTCGTAATTACTGACTAGGGAGGGGTTCTAGTATGGTTTCGATCTCTCTTTCTTTCTCTCTCTCTCTCTCTCTCTCTCTATATATATATATATATATATATATATATATATAATATATATATATATATATATATATATATATATATATATATATATATATATATATATATATATATATATATATAAGGGCTGTACCGAATAGTGATTTTCACTATTCGGCCGAATACGAATAGTGGGAACAACTATTCGGCCGAATACGAATACGAATAGTGTATCATCATCATCAGGTGCCTTGACGACTGGCGTGAGCGATCATGCCACAATCTCCTGCAGCATGTATCAGTTCGCGTGCTGACACACCTCCGTGCCATGCAACAAGACTGTCAAGAATCTTATCTCGTTGTCTTCCCCTATCCCTCCTTCCACAGATCTTTCCAGTGGTCACCAAATGTTCCATTTCCCCTCTTCTCATAACATGGCTGAAAAATGACGACTGTCTCCTTCTGATGTCTGTGATTAGTTATCTTCGGGCTCCCGCCTCTTTCAAAACAATCGCTCGCTCGGTCGTTCGTTCGATGTAATTTAAACGCACCTTCATATTCTCGTTAGCAATATCTTCAAATTTGATTTGGGCGCAGACACCCTGAAAGAACGAAAAATGCATGATTTTTTCTCTCTCTCTCCCTTCCCCCCCCCCTTCTCTCTCTCTCTCTCTCACTCACAGACACACACACTGCGGTTGGCATTTTATGAAGTTTGTACCACGCAACCGAGTAGCAGTTTCCCCCGCTACGACAGAGTTAGGCAACAGCAACGATTGTGTTAATGAGAGAGTTATTTCAGTCCATCACAGTGTATGCAGAAACGGGAGTAAGGTAACCACTATTCGTATTCGGCACGTCCGCAACTATTCGACCGAATACCCAATAGTTATTAGGTCCACTATTCGGCCCCGAAGCGAATATGAAGTGAATATTCGGTACAGCCCTAAATATATATATATATATATATATATATATATATATATATAGAGAGAGAGAGAGAGAGAGAGAGAGAGAGAGAGAGAGATGGTAAGGTTCACGTTAATCTCCCCAAATAAAGTATTTCACTTTTCATTCACACGTTTGTTGGGCAAGATAAAAGAAATGGTCAAAACTTTGTTAAACAAGATGTGAAAATTACTAGACATATAGGGAGCTGAACAACACATTACAAATAACAATCGTCAAATGTTATGTATACCCAACCTGCTTACTATCAAAATCATCATCTTCAATTTCCACTAATGTTGTTAACAGCGGTAGGGAGGAACAGTTTGCGATCCACTGATCGGTGGGTAGCAATGGCTTTTGTCATTTTGTGTTGATGTAAAAGCTCTTTATTGTCATTAATGAAATTCTCCTAGGGCGGCCTCTTGCTTTGACGTCACGTCTTCCATGTGTGGCGCCTACGTTGGTAGTTATGATGTCTGCATTCACACTAGATGACCAAACAACCTGATCTGATTCTCAGTGAATTTGCTGCATGGTGTTGTTCCTACAGTCTGTCTGATAATATCATTTCTAACTTTGTCTTGTGTGGTTGAGTTGGCGGCTTTTATTAGGCATCTCATTTCACAGGTGTTAACTTTACGTAGGTTCCTCTCAGATAATGTCTCATGTCTGGAACTGGTAGCACAGTGTTGGTATGAATATACTGTTGATTCTCTTTTCTTGACTCTTATACTAACGCCTGGATGTCTTAATAACGGTGTCAGTTGGTAGATAAGTGCACTAGCGAGTTAATATTTTGTGTCTATTTCCCGATCTATTATCCCATCCTCTGAGAATATACTTCCTGAATGATGTAAGATCCGGATAATGAAAAAGCAACTAGAAAATCTAACTTTAACTCTAGAGATATGTGAATATACGGGGAGAACAAGTCACATTTTATGGGGGGGGGGGGGGCAACAATCAAATACAGAGGTTTAGTGGAGACTGGAAATGGAAATAGAGGCAAGTGAAATATTTCGACCACATTACAAGACATAAATTTTTTTTTAACCATACAGGGGGTTGTCTGGTAGTCATAAGTTTCAGCTTCATAGCAAACGGGTCACCCCATCTTTGCTCCGCTCCGGTACCAACGAAAAACAGAGAATGTTTATCACAGTCACTTGTGGAAAGATTGACAGACTGCTGTCTCAGCATATCTAGCACACACACACACACACACACATTAAAGCATACGTTAGACGTCCGAAGTGCTAACACAAACAGTCCGACATTAGAAATGCAGTTCATCATTGATGGTAGCAGAAGTCACCAACAGATCAGCAGTTGCCCACGCGATCAATTTTAATCACATAAGGGCACCACCAACATTGACGACAGGCATCGCGGTCGCGCCATTTTCTGAATCTACAATTCACACCACCACGTTGGTCACAGTCGAAAAAACATTCGAAATGAAATCGGCAGCATTCAACTCAGAAGCTGGGCGACGAAACTATATCCAGTCTACAAATGGAGCAAAAATGCATCGGCCACCGTCCGGCGGACGCAAAAACATTTGCCTCGGCTCCAAACAGTGCCCCTGCCTAGCGTCCATTTTGACCGGATATCATCGCACAGGAGGGAGGGAAAGGTTATAGGCAAGAAAGCAAGAAGTCGACAAGTAGGAAGACAAAATCGCCAGATGGATGAACTATGTCTGAGAGAATGTACAGCCAAGACGAGAGACGGGGATCCATTGCAAACAACCTTCACCGAGTACAGGGCGTCTGACTGCCTGAGTTATTGTCTCTTTTTAGTGTCTTTACAATTTATGTCAGCAGCTAATGTCTTGTATCTAGTGACTATACAATCTCAGCCATTTCAAGTCCTGGCCTTGACATGTTTTTTTTTTCTTCAGCAAATCACACAAAGATGGCCGCGTGACTGTTCATGAACGTGATTTGGGAGTTCAACGTTATTGTGTTTCCTTGACCTCCACATCCGCATCAGATAACAGTTATTTTACTGTGGGTAGATTTTCAGGTTATTTATACGATCGTCTCCCCATTTGCACATCACCGGTTGTAGGGCAGCTCCGCTGATAAGTTGGTTGGACTAGTATAACGTGGTCGAGTTTATGGGTGTTGCCGTCTGTTGATGTCTGGCATTTACGAATTATTTCCGAGAAAGAGACGGCCTGTGACATAGGTTTTGTCACTCTTTATGGGAGTGTTAGACCCAGTATCTAAATGTTTTAGAAGTGTTAAAAAGCTCTGGCGTGGTGAAATATACAACACGCGGTATGAGCAATATCCCCGTGACCTTGTGTGAAAGTCAGATCGCTCGAGGCCGACCCATCAGTAGTAAGGTAGTCAATAGGTCGTCCAATCAGAAGCGAGCTAGTGTGTAGCGGCGTGTAAATGAGGAGACGAGTGTAAAGTTTACCGATTGTCAAACACTAGGAGGCTGGCCAAGAGGTTTAGACAGCCGTGCTCTCATTCGGGAAGACCGGTTTGGAATCCACGGCAAGGCGCCGTCTATCCTCATCAATATGAATGCCTCGCTCACTCAAGCTCATAAATTCGGGGTGAGCTGAGTTGATTCAAGAACTGACATCACAGCGCTCGGGGCATTCCAAGAAGCTTACAGCCGGTGATCTATAGGAAAACAGAATAGAAGAAGAAGAAAAAGAAAAAGAAGAAGAAGAAGAAGAAGAAGAAGAAGAAGAAGAAGAAGAAGAAGAAGAAGAAGAAGAAGAAGAAGAAGAAGAAGAAGAAGAAGAAGAAGAAGAAGAAGAAGAAGAAAAAGAAGAAGAAGAAGAAGAAGAAGATGATGATGAAGAAGAAGAAGAACAAGAAGAACAGGAAGAATTTGGCTTCACAGGCGGGTCTCAGAAATCGCAAATCACGTCAAATGTATCGGACCGACAAATTCGGGGGGAACTTACCAGACAGCCAACACTAAATGGTGATCCAACAACCTGCACTCTATGAGGCTATGGTGATGAATGATATATTAATTCAGCTTTCGATTTAAGTCATCTGGTGTTTCCGCCTTACATCTGTTTCTCTCCTCTCCTTCTATACGTGTAAATCAATACTTCTACATTTATTTATGATTAAATTTTCATGGCCATAACATTTCGATAGGGCTAGACCTCAACCGGCCCTGGGTAGGTGATGTGAACTACATCAAGCCGGCTGCCTTTACTTTGCAGGGTTTTCCCTGGTACTAATTCAAGGTTAGGTCGACCTGGACAAACGTTCGGCTCGGTCAGGTCCTGAACCCACGACCTTCTGGTCAGCAGGCAAGTGTTCAGCCACTCCTCAAGGGCGGTGAGGCGCCTCATACTATCCACACCACTGGTGAAATGGGTGCACAGCTATAGAGAAGACAGCACACAAAAGCCACACCATTCAAGTGGAAACATAAACCACGGCAGCTGCAAGAAACGACAACAACAAATCAGTGCCTGCAACACGTATAAGCTGGCACACCGTGGAAATGTATACAATGGTAGGGGAACACGCAGTGACAAGCAGAAAACACCTATGTTGAAGGATAGGCTTGCAAGCACAAATGTGCTTACTTTGTTCACTGCTTACCACGAGCGGTATTTAACCTTAGACCAGGAGACAAGAAAGAACCTCGAAAGGGACTGTGGTAGACCGACAGGTGAAACACTGAAAGTTAGGGTAAAGTAACAAACAGCATTACATGAAACATGACTACAGCAAAGTTGGTGGAGACACAAACAGTAATATGGTGCGAGGAAAGTATAAGCCCCGCACTTTACAGCATCCAATATAATCAGCGTATTGGCAGGAAGCCTGCTATCATCATCTTTATCCGCATCGTCCCACATTTGATTTATACAGCGTTATGGGTGCCCTAATTAAGGCTTCTTTGGGGTCTGAACGGTGGATCTAGGATCTACAGTGTTGGTCTGCCATTCAGGTTGAGATTCTTTAATATCAGGATGGTATGGTAATCTTTAAGAAGCAACCCGCAGGTGACAACCCCTAGCAATCGATTGATGAAAGGGGCTAACTACAGAAACTCGTATCAAGTAAACAAACAGTAATGACATAAACCTGCAGCAAGATTTGTTAATAGGAAACAGTTACATCCGTGGAGTGTGTAGGAATCGTGTAGGACGGTCTCTAAGTGAAACAGAAACAACAAGCGGACAAGCAGAGAAACATCCAGCGACACCAGTAAATAATAGAAGATGCAAAAGAATGTCGCCGACAGAGCGACAACGATTGTAAATTTGCTTCTACAAGTCGATGGTTAGTTCGATGTTAGTCTCCCCAAATAGAGTAGGTCACCTTTTATTCACAAGTTTGTTGGGATGGTCGACTTCCTGAAGGTTACGGGTGTGTCCCGCTCTGTTGTTTGGTTTCTCTGATGTCTTGCATTTACGTTTTCATTCCGAAAAAGAGAATGCCTGTGACAGAGTTTGCAGCACTCTCTGGGGGCGGAAAGGGGGAGGGGGGGGGTGTTAGACCCAGTTTCTCCATGTTTTTTGGGAGTGTTAAAAGCGCTGGCGTGCTGAAATATACAACACGCGATATCAACGGTATTGCAAAACACCCCCGTAACCTTTTGCGAAGTTCACGCGGCTCAGAAAGTACCAATCAGAAGTGAGCTAGTATGTATACGAGCGGGGTCTAGGGAGACAACATCGAACTAACCAGTCAACCTCATGATCTGTAGCTCCAAATTCTGAGTTAAGCACCTAATTCATTTCATAGACGCCTTATAAGTCGATCCCTGGTTTGAGAAAGTGTTTTATTTTTAGGCACGATAACCTGACTTAAACGCCTCAATTTGATATGTGCCGCTATTTCCAAGGCAGGCATGGGCGAACAACTAGAATATCAGTATGGCCAATTCCCGCCGATTCAAACACGTCTAACCCACTCTCACAGTCATGCAAGCAACCAGAAACGTCAACCGCTGTCCTAGATGTCGGGCGAAAAAGTCACACTACAATGGATGTTTAATGGCACTCACTCAATGCTAGCCAGCATGTATTCGCGCGTACACTGAGACTGAAAGCAATTTGAACATCAGACGTCAAGCTCGCTCCCAGGTCGTTACTTCTCTGGTGAGATCGGGGCCGTCGGTATGGGGGTATACTGCCGACAGATACGATCAGGTCTACTCACAGTCGATCACACGATTATAAAACCTGTACTCAGTATATACCCTTGGTTTGGAAGACGAAATTGTGTGAGTCAAAATGAGTCCACGATACCGCGCTCTATCTCTTTGTTTACACCTCTGAAGACAAAACCACGGATATATGTCAACGACACTGCAGACAAGTACCAACCCAACAAAGCCAGAATAAGCCCTAACAGCACTATCTGGAAAGACCAGACAATGGCTAAAATTATTCAACCCTGCCGTCCCCATGTGGGATGCAATTTTTCGTTATCTGAAGCCCTAACCTGGCTTTTTGTCGGGGGGCCTAAACATAGCTGGGCCATAAATATGGCCTAACGGCTGAACGGGGTTCCTATGACCTCTCCACGGATGATCCTCATCAGCATGGTGACACTTTGTGTCACCGGGTGTTTATCGCTTTGTGTGATGTCCTAGTTGTGGAGGGGGTGCAACTTTACATACATACCCACATACCTACCTACCATCCCACACACATACATACATACATACATACCCACATACCTACCTACCATCCCACACACACACACATACATACATACATGCATACATACATTGCCACATTTCCAAAACATCTCTAGGAGAAGATAGAAGCAAAGTTCTTTGAGCTGATTTAGAGTAAAAGTCAAACCTGACGAGCCTTGACGAGGTTTAGGAGACGTAAAGAGGCTGGGTGGGTGGGGAAGGGGGGGAGAGACACACCATAATTTCAGATATCTGAATATTTATTGGAGAACTCCCCATCTGAAACAATAACATCTCCTTCTGTTCTTACCTTCCTAGTACCATCTTAGGAGGCAGCACCCTTTTCCGCGCCTTTCAGACGTATTAGGTATATAAGAGCTAGACTTTTATTTTACAGACCAAACGACACTTGGGTTGTGATGAGGTCAGCATCACGCAAGCCGCCTTTACTTCTTAAGACTATCCTGGTACCCACTCAAGGCTGGGTCGACCTGGGAGACAAGGTCATTTATGGGGGGAAAGTCCGGCCCCCGTCAGGAACCGAACTCACGACCTTCTGTACCGAGGGCAAGCGCTCTAGCCGCTAGACCACGGCGGCTAAAGCAGGGTTACATTTCATTTCATTTTTATCCAATTGCTTTGTATTTATGTATCTTAGTATCCGGCAGTATATAACTGATGTTATACAACCCTGTCGGTATGCCAAAAACACTAACATTATGTTGTGTCCATGGGAACGGATTAATTATTTTCCCTGTATTTCTTACTGCAACATTCGTCAGAGGGTTTGACTAGCGTGGGAGCAAAACATCTTTAGCTTGATACTGTTAATATTACATTTCTCTATCAGCAATGCAAACTACTGAACGTAGATTTGCCTAGAAAACCCACACAACAGCCAGGCTGCTGGGGTTGGTTCTGCAACGTCCTGTAAAGGATACGCAACTAACCTTTCATCAATGACTTTCTGATACTGACTGCATTAACAAGGGTGGGGATTCGTTTTTTTCTGCCAAACGACAAACCCCTCTCCTCTCTTTTATGCCAAACGACAACCCACTCTCCTCTCTTTTCTCCCAAAAGACAACCCCTCTCCTCTCTTTTCTACCAAACGACAACTCCCTCTCCTCTCTTTTCTACCAAACGACAACTCCCTCTCCTCTCTTTTCTGCCAAACGACAACCCCCTCTCCTCTCTTTTCTGCCAAACGACAACCCCTCTCCTCTCTTTTCTACCAAACGACAACCCCCTCTCCTCTCTTTTCTGCCAAACGACAACCACTCTCCTCTCTTTTCTGCCAAACGACAACTCCTCTCCTCTCTTTTCTGCCAAACGACATTTATTTCTACGACTTCGCAGGTTCCAATCTAATGACATACTAGCGCCCTGTATATTTATTCTGTCATTCGCGGACGATACAAAATAATCAACTTAAAAATTAGTCGGGTCAAATATTGAAATGTGATTACCTTGTCAGACCAAATGATTGTGCGAGCCGGGGCTTTTACGATCCGCAGACTGTGACGTTTCGTCATTCTGCTTCAAACATTTTCGTTTTCTCAATCTTTAAGAGACGATGCCCAGTTTTTTTTTTAAACACTAAACAATAAATACATTTTAAAAAACAAAAAAACTTGAACAGAACAGACCAAGTCACAGTTTTTCGCTTACGCACTGGACACTGCAGACTCAATAAACACTCATATAAATTAGGTATGAGCCAAACAGCTCTCTGCCAGTGTCTTCGTGCTGAACAGACTCCAGAACATGTCCTGCAAGACTGTCCTCTCCTGGCGGAGCTGCGGAGCGACATATGGCAACACCCAGTAGAACTGACAACTAAGCTTTGGGGAAACCTAAGAGACCCTGAAAAGACATCCCAGTTTATGACCCACAATGGATTATGCGCATGACCAGAGATCGCTGAAGAAGAAAAAAAAAATTTTTTTATCACAAGCATATTAATTTTAAAGATGCTGTCGAGTGTGCGGCTGTACTCTGTTTACGACAGATCTTATATGGAAGATTCTCGGGGCATCATGGGCCAAGAAGTGGAAAAATACTGACTGACATTCTTTAGGATCTGAACACGAAAAAAAAGGGGTTGCGCTCGGCCGGGGGGGGGGGGGGGGGGGGGGGGGGGGGGTTCGTAGACAGCATCGTTTCTGGAAAACAGAAGTACTTCCGTCAAATTAAGCGCCACACTACTCTAGAAATAACTGTAACATAATTTTTTTTTATATCCTGGGTTTATGGATCCCGATAAAAGAGACGGAAGACGACCATCAAGGCGATGGTGGAAACAGGATATCAAGGACACCCCGGGTGTACAGTTCTGGAGACAGGACAGCCGGTGAGAGAGCAGTGCTTTTTCTAGCGTGGCTTGATGACAGCGAGACCATGTGAAGGACCTGCCTACATGATGAAAACGTAAGGCTCTACTAATAGGAACAGCAAAAGAAAAATATTCTGTGGTGGTTACAGCTCATTTGGGTAAGCAACCAGGGCATCACACCCTGTGTGCGACTGAGAGAGTACACTCTTTCTGTCTGAAAATATTCAGCAATAACGGCTCGTGGAATGATAGAACGACCAAGAGGCAGTCCTCCCTGAGATAGATAAATGTCGTAAAGTGATTCGAGAAATTTAATGAAGGCGGTGTTTCCTGGACATGTTATGAGAAAGAACTGACTCGACAGCACAGATAAGACCGGTGGAAAGAGGAGACAGAATCACATACCTGAATGGTTTGGACATCGGGGTGGTTGGGTGGGGGTAACACGGGAGAATTTACTTCATGCAGTATTCTGGTGATCGAGCGCAGTGGCGAAACATGAACACCTACGCTTATTAGAGGGGGGCGATGAGTGGTCTTGAGGCATGGCGTCAGCCTCAAGTGCTGGAGGTCCCGCGTTCAAGCCCCGGTGAAGGCTGGGATTTGTTTCACGTGGACCTCTAGTAATTTCCCCTGTTTTCTGGGTAGTAAGACCAGACACCGGTGTGTATTGTTGGGCACGTAAAAAAATCCCCTGGCAGTTGGAAATCGAAAAAAGTAGCCCAACGGCGCTGCCAGGTCAAAAAATTGGAGTTGAAAAAAAAAGTATTTTCAAGATCCTCGCGTAACTGAGTTGGTGCACTGTGCTGAGTAACTTTGAACTTTGAGTTAGAAGTAACACGGAGCACTTATGGGTTACCACTCGTGTGTCATGATTTTGTCCGCTGAATAAATAAATAAGTTTATTAGCAGGGGACATGATGATGATAATACTACTCTCAAAGAAGTATCACGTATTAACACATCCAGCCACATTTCTGTAATAAGCTTAGAGCAAATGTAACGTTCTAATTACCATGCCATGTGTTAACTGATCGGTATACTATAACAAGCAATGATGGGCACGTCAAGCATGAATCGAAAGAGTGATCGACTATACAAACAACGAGAGGCTAGAGTAACCACGCTTCTGAAAGCCCCCATGTAGGAAACATATAAAACACGTTTGTTTAATAAGCCTAGAGCAGGCCTGGTAGTGAGGACCCATTTCCACGCATTGGGACATATTGGGCCTACCTTTCATAGACCAGCCGGCACTTGATGAGTGATGTGGTCAGCTGCAGAACAAATGTACAGATAATAAGCATCATCATTATCATCATCAAATGCTTTGCCAGCTGGCAAAGGCGTTTATGCATCTACACAGAGCTCTGTCTTTGGTGCTCTGGGTCAATTCCACTGACGATATTCCTCCATGCTACTGTCTTAAGTCACCCACCATTATTTCTTGTTGTCTGCTTCTTCTACCAGTGATCAAACAAGTTGTCACGATATTTTTCAGTGCCCCTTTACTCATCACATGACCAAAGAATTTTTTTTTCTCACTGTTGTATATGATGTTCTACTATCATTAGCCATTCAATGTTAGTTACTCTTGCAGTGCAAAGTATTCGCAACATTCTTCTCACTGTTGTATATGATGTTCTACTATCATTAGCCATTCAATGTTAGTTACTCTTGCAGTGCAAAGTATTCGCAACATTCTTCTCACTGTTGTATATGATGTTCTACTATCATTAGCCATTCAATGTTAGTTACTCTTGCAGTGCAAAGTATTCGCAACATTCTTCTCACTGTTGTATATGATGTTCTACTATCTTTAGCCATTCAATGTTAGTTACTCTTGCAGTGCAAAGTATTCGCAACATTCTTCTCACTGTTGTATATGATGTTCTACTATCATTAGCCATTCAATGTTAGTTACTCTTGCAGTGCAAAGTATTCGCAACATTCTTCTCACTGTTGTATATGATGTTCTACTATCATTAGCCATTCAATGTTAGTTACTCTTGCAGTGCAAAGTATTCGCAACATTCTTCCCAAGAACCACATCTCGGTTAACTAATCCGTGTTCCAGAACAAGCAACAGTGTACAGACCAGCCATGGGTGGAAAGAGCGCTCGACCAGGCAAAAATGGCACAGCAAGAACAACAGAGTTTCGAGTAACCCACATACATGAAACATACAAACAGGTACCCTCGCGCAGTTTCAATGTCCACATCACTAGGTACTAGACCAACTACAAGATAAGTGCTGATTTATTTGCCGGGAAGGGGGGGAGTTAATCACACATCGTGAGGTGACTGAAGCAGTGTTACTGATCTCAGAATTTCCACTTTATTATAACGATCTTTATTCTCCTAAATGTATGAGTTTACTCAAATCATTTTTCAATCGCATGTGCGCTGTCATTATAATGTGCTCATTGGATGAAAAAATTGCGCGGGCGGGGAATTTATGCACAAGTCGCCCCGGCAAAGCACTGAAAAACAACATAATTGAGGAAATTAACATCCCTGTGTATGACGTGCACTGCAGGCGTTTTTATGTACTTTATTTTTACCATAATGCTGGCAGGCAGAAAGCAGTAGAGCGGGTGGAAAGGGAGGTCACAAAGAAAAAGAAGAAGAAGAAGAAGAAGAAGAAGAAGAAGAAGAAGAAGAAGAAGAAGAAGAAGAAGAAGAAGAAGAAGAAGAAGAAGAAGAAGAAGAAGAAGAAGACTAGAAACAGAAGGAGGAATCTCTAGACCAGCCGTTTTCAACCTAGCGGTCGCGACCCTTGTGGGGGGTCGAACGATCATTTCCCGTGGGTCGCATAAGACCATCGGAAAACGCAAATTCATTGAAGTTATGAAGCAGCAAACAAAATAATGGCATCGTTGTAGGTCGCCACAGCACAAGGATCTGTATTAAAGAGTCGCCGCATTAGGGAGGTTGAGAACCATTGCCATAGAGAGCTTTAACCCAAAGTAAGTAGTCGCTGGCTTACAGAGTTCACGTTTGATAATCCTTGACCTAGCGGACGGCAGTTTAGAAAAAGATCTAGGGCTCACCCTGTAACATTTCTGAAGATATTTGGACAGTGATACACACAGTGACTGCATACAGCCTCTGCAGCCAACCTCCACTATGGAGACAATACCAACATTTTGTTTTACCAATCTCTATATAGCCATGGGCAGCAAATGATACTAGACATCACATTTCCTTCTCTGTAAGATCAGTGTGGTAATAGAAATGAATCTTTCTTCTTCTTCTTCGTCTTTTTCTTCTCAGTCCACGCAGTGTGGCGCTGGTAGTCACCTCTATCCACAACTTCTATCTCGTGTACCCTCAATCGTCTATTTTACAGATGATCCTCCATGTCATGATGTCCAATTCCTTCTTCTTCGCGATTACCGGCTGTAAACTCCAGCGGAAAGCTCTGGCTGTTCGTCCACGTTTAGACTTTAGTCCAGTTCCAGAACCTGAGTGCTGCGTGCGCGTCCTTTTCACATATCTGGCTTATTTGTATGCCGACTTGTGGTTCCTTGCCTCTCCGACTTTGAAGGATGTCCCCAATTATTAGTCGACTTCTACGTCATGCTAATTGGGGAGGAAGTTAGTTTATTCTTGTTTTACACCCAGGAACCCACACGGGTAGATGTCATAGTATCCAGCTTCTTTTCTCTCGGTTTCCCTCTGCCTCCTCTCCACTCCAGAATTCCTACTGTCACGATGTACTCGAGTTGTCTCCTCTTCATTAAATGACCAAAGAATGTAGATTGTCGCTTTTCTATGTGAGCAATCAGTTGCCTTAGCGAGTCAGTTGCTTTAAAGACATCCTCATTGCTCTTTTTATCTGTCCAGGGTATTCTCATCATTTGTCTATAAAACCGATGTGCAGCTTCCAAATAATGTTTCAATCAACTGTCAATGATTCGCTTTCGTATATCATATTTGGATTTATAAAGCTTTGAAGAATTATCTTTCTCGCCTCAACTGACAATGAAAGATTGCATACAATATTCTTTATTTTCTAAAACGCTGCATTGAAATTAATACATGTAGTAGTGTTAACAATTAACCGTCCCATATTCAGTTACGCTGAGCCTGATCGACAACCAGCCTGTGGGCTAGCCATATTGCGGTGTGCGAGTCTTTAGACCCCACGGTGGCAGCTGTCCAGTTCGCTCTAAAAACATGTGCGAAATGGAAAGTCCGAGATGCGATAGAATCTGCTCAAGATGCACTAAAATTGACAGAAGTCATTGGTTACACACGAGCCGACCGACGCGGCCTAGGGCATGGGAAAGTCAGTTAATGGTCAAAAGCCACGGCCAAAGAGTGCAGAGACATGGTGTCACGAAGTGATCCAACCCACCCCTGCACATTCGACTATTTGTGACGTTAACTCCCCTAGCTGGCAGGTCACATTTCAAATATAGACCTGTCCGGTGGATATATAGTCCCTTATATCTATTTATACCTTCTATCTGGCGTAATAAGTATTTATGTAGACTATAGATGTCTTGTGAAGTTTACATTTTTAAACTTACAGTTATTGGATAGATATTTTCTGGATTAATATTCAGAATTCCTAGAAGCCTTTTTACTCCTTGGCGTACTAATCTGGGGACTTTTTCTGGGGACGCGATGCAGAATCGTCCCGCCTCATTCTTTGTTAGACTTCCGAGGTGATAAGAAGTGTTTCGCTTCTCTGATTAAATTCTGGCTCATACAAAATACCAGTTTAATCTTTGAAGGATTCCTAAGCCTGCGTAAGTTGATTATAGTTTACGAGTACCATGATATATGTCTCTATAAAGTTAACCCGCTGCTGCAGGGAGGAAAGATTCAGTTATGGGACAGCACACAACTAGACCGTTCTTGGTGTCCAAGTACTCACAGCCACTAAAGCCAAACCTTTCCCTTCGCAAGCCGATAGGTTGTGCCCTACCTGACCCAAAATTATTGTAAATATTTTAATCTAGCAGGCTAAGCATTTTCTAAATAATTAGCAGAGATTCAGATCGATGTGGCCGGCAGATTTAACTTTTACAGCGAGCGAGACGTTGTGACGTCGGAGGTAATTTTTAGCAGACACACAACAACACGGGGTCAATTCATGGCAAGCAGTGGCGTATAATATATATGTGAGAACGAGATGGGATGTGTGCCTACAAGTGCAGATGTGAATGTGGAGAGATGATGTCCTATGTGTACCGGAGTTTATCTCCCTTATGGAACTTGTCTCCTATCTCTTGTACTGACTGACAGACAGAGATAAACGAAGACTAACTGTCTCATTATCCTGAGAGCTATCCTCTGAGTGTCTGAGATGGGTGGAAGGTAATAAATTGAGCTAGGTATGTGACTCCTGAGATGAATACTAATTCTCAGTTCCTTCCTGGCACAGGATAATACCTCCCTGGAAGTCAGGCAGACAATCAGCAGTCCAACCAACCACCATCCACTAAGAGTGCCTACCACCACAGCTTCTACATGGCAGGAGCTTGTTTGGGCTATAGTAGCTAAGAGACAGTTGTTGCGGGCCACCCATTTGTTATCCAACAAGAAGAACCTTCTTCAGGAGCTGTGTTGAGCTCGAGTGTACTAACTCTGTCGGTGTTTACCAGGGCAAGCAGGAAAAGAAGCAGCCCACCCGAATCATCCTGTTCAGATCAATATGAACTGAGGAGAGCAGTGACATCCACAAAACTTGGATAAGTACATCAGGGATAATATACCTCATGCTCTTTTTACAGGTCCACCCGGAGTAAAGGTGATGATCACCGATAATCTCAAAGACTGACTCTGGCTGATTCAGCAGTACTATTTGGACTTTAGTTCCTGAACTCCATTCACCTGGGAACATCTTTGATTGCCTTAATGATATATGTGTGTGCATTTATTACATGCTTTTGGAATTTTCATAACTGACTTGGGTGTCCCTGTTTCACTGTTCAAATTGTCTAGCATTTATGTATGTGTGACCATTAATCGTAATCTGTGTTAACGTGGCTGTGATATTACAAGATCATAACCTGGAGGCTATCTTTTTATAGTAGTGGGGGCGTCAAGCCAAGTTGCACCTAGGGATATTATATATTCTGTAGTGCCATAGCTTGAGTTGCCCTACTCCTGAAATAGTTTGGGTGTAGATAGGCCACGGGATACCCTTTAGACCAATACCAGCCGACACCTCAACATTATTCTACTTCAGAGAGCTGTTGGTTCTTAAGGAGAAATCCTTAAAACAGGCACGCGACACGAGCGGTATGTGACGCCGAAAACGAGACTCGGGTCTGAAAAGCAGCACAGCAAGGCCAGTGGATCGGCCTCGAGAGCGCCTTGTCACGAATGCTCACATGGGGTGAGATCTAGAGAATGGCCCCGCTGCGGCTGAGCTATGTCGTAAGATCTGCATACGACGTGTTACCGTCTGGCGTCAACATGGTAAAGTGGCATACGACTACCGACCTGACATGCCCACTGTGCAGAGCTAAGCAGACGCTCAAGCACGTATTGTCTGCGTGCAGGAAAGTCATAGGCCAGGGAGGGTATACTTGGCGCCACAATAAAGATCTAAAAAGAGTTAGCGGGCACTGTGGACCAAGCCAGGATGAAGGCCAATGCGACGGCCAGTCCTACCGCCATTCCCATGCGCTTCATCGAGGCTGGGCAGATTTTTAAAGGTAACATCAACAAGGTCGCATACGCTCCTTCAGTACTCGACTGTGCCAGTGACTGGTTATTGCCTGTCGATCTGCCTGGGATCGAAAGGTACCCAGAGTCAATCCAGAACACCAGCCTAGGGTCAGACTTAGTTCTGCACTCTACAATAAAACACCAGCTCATCCTGATAGATCTAACCGTGCGGTACAACTCGTGGATGGAGGAAAATCAACTATATAAGATCGAAAAAATACGGTGAGCTCGTGGCCGGTCTGAGGAGAGACGAAGTGTACGCCGTAACAATCTTCGCTGTCGAGTTAGGCGCAAAAGGTCTGATCCCCACTTCCACGTTTATTATGTTAAAGCAGCTGGGCTTGCGAAGAAACGAGAGTAAACGGTCACTAAAACAAGTGTGCAAAGTTGTTAAAAGAGCTTCAAGCTGGCTCGGTAGACTGGTCTGAGTCCCTAGAGGAAAAGAACTGCTTTTCCCTTAAAGCCAAAGTGTCTGATAAATGTCTGCCGATGTCTCTCTGCCAAATGCCAAAGTCTAACAATTGTACAATGAACCAACCATGGGCTTGTCACTCTGGTCGTAAAGGTAGTCAACTGATCTATTCTGCTACCGCAGGAACAATATAACACCAAATCTCACAGCACCTGTTGCAAAGTCGCCATATCGTCTTGTCCCTATCGAGTCCGATGAAGTGCAGCAGGGAAAGATCAAGGCCTGGCTTCATGACCCAGCTCAGCCCACCTTGCTAAATTGTCTAGCGAAGTAATGGGCAGAAACAAACGCCGACAAAGGATCTCTCTACTGATGATTGGTGGACCCCTGCTATGCATGCTCCAGTGTGGAGTTCTTCGCATTATTATTGACTACATATAGAAAATATTACCATATTCAAAGAGCAGCTGATTTGCGGTTTGATAATCTATACATAACACCGTTTATCAACTGTGTTCTCGTTACACATCAATTAACACACAGCACTGATCAACGCGATACACACCACCTTTGTTGACACACCAGTGTGTAAAAAGACTGGTGTATATACAGCCTCGATCAACTGTCTTTCAGGGTTGAATTGTCTATAGAAGAGTCTTTGCCATGACCTACTTAGTGGCCCAGGGTGCAGCGAAAAACGAATACAGATGACGCGAACTGTTCTGCAGGCACGCATGTGAATATAAAGGAGGACTGGCACTGAATACACCATATATCGGTCGTCTCAATAGCGGACATTTTGTGTGTGTGTGTGTTGGTTGTTATTTTAAAGCCCCACCCCGGCTTTTGCCGGGGGTCGCAGTATAGCATCACGGTTGAACGGGGTTTCTGTGACCTCTCCCCGGGTGATCCTCATCTGCTTCTTGGCACTTTGTGTCACCGGGTGTTTATCGCTTGGTGGATGTTCGGGTGATGTTAAATCTCACCCACTCACTGAATACACAACGCACGCCTCTGCTCAGAGTAGGTGTGTGTTTCAGTCCCTGTGAGATCTGTTTTCGTTAATTTTATTATAATTTTTAACTAAAAAAGGTTACAATTTCCCTCCCAAATTCTGGGTAATAGATTGGACAAACAGCATTCTGGGATAAGGGCGAAAAACTATGTGTGAGGGTTAAAGATTCTTTCTCAAAAGATGTCTAAAGATACCTTGAAAATTGAAAAGATAGCTGAATATGCCTTGGGGGTGCTTTTAATTTCAAAATAAGGAAACAGACAAAAACTATGGTAGCCTGCATCCCCGTTTAATTTAATTAATGGGTGAAGGAGGCGAAGATGTGGTTTGGACAGTGAGGAGTACATTTAAGAAAATATGGGAGAGGGTGCTCCAGGCCAATGTTTTCTTCTTGGCTGCGCACCTGCCTCTTATAAATATAAACTATGAGGTAACCATTCATGTCTAATCTATTAGAAAACTTGCGAGGGGGGCGGCGGCATTGGAACAGTCCAGGGGGTGGGAGAGGGGGCCGCGGCACTGGAACAGCCCAGGGGGCAGTAGAACTGGAACAGCCTAGGGGGCTGTAGAACTGGAACAGCCCAGGGGGGGGGGGGCAGTAGAACTGGAACAGCCCGGGGGGGGGGGGGGGGGAGTAGAACTGGAACAGCCTAGGGGGCTGTAGAACTGGAGCAGCCCGAGGAGGGGGCAGTAGAACTGGAACAGCCCGGGGGGGGGGGGGCAGTAGAACTGGAACAGCCTAGGGGGCTGTAGAACTGGAACAGCCTAGGGGGCTGTAGAACTGGAGCAGCCCGAGGAGGGGGCAGTAGAACTGGAACAGCCCGGGGGGGGGGGGCAGAGAACTGGAACAGCCTAGGGGGCTGTAGAACTGGAACAGCCCAGGGGGGGGGGCAGTAGAACTGGAACAGCCCGGGGGGGGAGTAGAACTGGAACAGCCTAGGGGGCTGTAGAACTGGAGCAGCCCGAGGAGGGGGCAGTAGAACTGGAACAGCCCGGGGGGGGGCAGTAGAACTGGAACAGCCTAGGGGGCTGTAGAACTGGAGCAGCCCGAGGAGGGGGCAGTAGAACTGGAACAGCCCGGGGGGGGGGGCAGTAGAACTGGAACAGCCCAGGGGGGCAGTAGAGCTTGAACAGCCGGGGGGAGCGGCTGTAGAACTGTAACAGCCCAGGGGGCAGTAGAGCTGAAACAGCTCAGGGGGGGGGGGGGCATGTAGAACTGTAACAGCCCAGGGGGCAGTAGAGCTGGAACAGCTCAGGGGGGGGGGGGGTAGTAGAACTGGAACAGCCTGGGGGGGGGAATATAACTGGAACAGCCCAGGGGGTCAGTAGAGCTGGAACAGCCGGGTGGGGGGGGGGGGGGCAGAAAAACCCAGGTAAAGTTAACTGAATAAAAATAAGACAACAGGGGAGTAGGAAAAGTAAAAGAAAAAGCAAGGAAAAACATTATGATTACTGGTTGTGCCTGTTTCAGTGTTGTGTAACATTAAACCTATAGAGTTAATTTTCAAACCAAACAGAGAAATTTTCAAACTAAACAAATAAGATATTACCAAACAAGTTAACCATCATTAACACTATTAAATGTTACTCTTGGACTTCCTTTTAATATTACCGTTCCAATACCCTTCCATACTGCGTGGAAGGAGCCTGGTATCAAAATGATACCAGCAGGAATTACTCAACAGCATGTATTGCCCCAAGGTTCTCCGCTGTCTCCAATTCTATTAAATGTGTATACAGTGCTGATAACTGAGCAGCAGTTGCACGGGAGTGGCAAGACTTTGTCATTTGCTGATGACATCTTGGTATACCGCCATGGAGGAGATCGTTAGGAAATTGCCAATTCAACGCAGAGTGAAGTGAACTTGATCGAATCTTCTCCTGGTGTGCAGATTCTAACGCACATGTCAACCCTTCGAAGGCCTCAGTAACATGGTTCTCATTTTATACAGTGAAAGCAGACTTACCAGCAGTGGAAAGCAGACTTACCAGCAGTAGAAAGCAGACTTACCAGCAGTGGAAAGCAGACTTACCAGCAGTGGAAAGCAGAGATGATATTTTGACAAGAATAAACCTGACATTTCTCGGAGTGAGGTTTGATCGCGGCCTGTCGTTCAAAAAGCATGTTGACCACGTTATAACAAAAGCACACAAAGGCCTGTCAGCAAGAGGGTCCTGGGCGCCGTTACTACTGAGTAAAGACTGCTTCTGTTCCAGGGACCAGTTCTTTCTCCAATCAAATATGCTCTAGCCCAGTGGATCTCAACTTTCATAATGTTGCGACCCTTTAATACAGTTTTTTATGTTGTGATGACTCCCAACGATACAACTATTTTCGTTGCTACTTCATAACTTCAATGAATTTGTGTTTTGCGATAGTCTTTGGCGACCCATGTGAGAGAGTCGTTCGACCTATAAGAAAAAGTTGAGAACAGCTGCTCTAACCATTCTCACTGTCAGCCATACTCAGGCTGAAAGACCTGAAAAGGTGCAAAACTAGCAATGTGAATCATTTTGGGGTGCACAAGAGACACCTCTTGATGCATGATACGGTCGGTCAAGGGTAGAGGCAGGCTCGTTGTGCAGATAGTGGATTGAGCCACTGCTAAACTCTCCTGTAGGTGTACTTACCTTAAAATGTGTTCCAATATATGTAGGTGTTGTTGGCAATAAAAGAGCCGACAGACTGGCAGATTCCACATTAAATGCAGATTGCCGGCCCATAGATGATGCAGACATTGTCAATGCCCTTAGAAAGATATCCAGGAAGTTCCGAGAATTTTGGAAGCAACGTGTCCACTTCACTGCTAATAATATGAGATTTGAGAGTAAGGATCGGCACAGCCAAGCATGAGAAACACATCGGACGCACACAAAAGTCTTGTCACCCAGCATAGGGCTGGCACAATAAACAGTGTGACGCTAATGAATACGCTGAAGGGGGAACTGAGCACCTATGGATGTGCCTAAAGTACTGTGAAGATAATCTAACTCATAACTCATTCTTGGACAAGAGACATTCTGTACCACCAATTGGCTGAAGTTATAATAAACAGTTTTGATTTTCATAACTGACATGTTTACATGTTTTTGTTTTCCACCAACAAGGATCAAACAGTCTACAAGTAAGTGGTCTTACTCTAGGTTTCCATGGAAGCACCCTCAACAGCCTCTTGTTATGTCAGCAGAGACAGTAGAAAACTCAACAAAGAAGAGATCTAACACCAAAGCAACAACCTCACAGCAAGACTCTCTTTACACAATGAAACTCAAAGCAAACTTCTGTCCTGTGGGTCTGGCTGACTCTGCCACATGCAGTTATGGTCACCAAAGCAAATTACAAAGCAGGACTTAAAAGATGCACAGATTGTTCAAGCCAGAGAGAAGAAATCTGGATACAATATGGAGCACTGGAGAACAGCTCAGGCTACCGTCCCTTTTGTGTTTATGCTAGAATTGATGTATTGTAAACATTGACCTCTGAAAAAAGTAAATATTTTTCTTCGTAATATTATTTTTCTGTTAATGTTTTATGACCAAATCTATATTTACACTTGAAAGTTTCAACCCGTCTTTTGGATTTTTGAGCTCAAAGTCTGTAAATGTTGTTGGAAAGTTGTTACGATGTAAGTGTTGTGTGCAACAAGATTGTTACAGATTTGACTTATTTGTGTGTAGACTGTTCTTTGTCTCTCAGGCTACTGCATAAAGCCTTCAAAGGAAACATTGATTCTTTCAACGATGGCCAAACCTGTTTCTTGCATCAGTGAGGACTATTATCCCAGCACTATGGGCAGACCCACTGATGCTTCACTCTCCTCCAAAGAAGTCCCAAAAAGTGTAAAATGACTGATCATACCAGTTCTGTGTTAAATAAAATAAAATGTCTGCACTCTTATGGAAATTTTTAACTCCAACAGCTCCAGGTTGTACTTGCAAATCAACCAACCCGGACAGTGTAATGGGGCCATGTCATTTTCGTGATATGCATCTCACAATGCATTGTTGACAATGCTCCTGATCAGTGCCAGAACACAGTCACAACAGCCACATTCTCCTCATTTTCATTGTCTTGAACACCTGCATAGCTCGCACAACTATTAAGATTAGACCAGCAATTTGAGATGCACTTCATGAGACCAAAAATTTCGGACTAGACCACAGTACTTGCGACTGAACTGCGAAGCTTCTCATTTCACTCCACTGGAATGTTGTAAGACAGAAGAAAAAAGAAGGGACATAAAAACAAGAAGCAAATTTATCACTGCATCCTTTTGTTTGTTAGAGTTCCAAAATTATATTTTAAAGAAAAAGACCGGACCCTAGAATTTGGTGACAAATGGCAGAACTGATGGAAAGAGAGTAGGGGAAGACAAAAAAGCTAAATACCTGGATGACTTTTCCACATGTATGGTGTGGGATGGGGGAACAAGAGATCTGATCCATGATACTGCTGATTATGTACAACAGCGAAACATTACCACCAACGCAAATAATGATGGTGACATTTTCATGGAAAAGGAGGCGCTAACTGACTGTTTATGACAAAGTGAGTGGTGGGCCAAAACAGTTTGGGAAACACTGACCTAAATGACCTCGGATCACAGTGCATTTCAAGTATGTGGTACTTTTAATTGCTTTAACCTTTTTTGTCCTGTAAAGTGATACTTGGAAAGGAATATTATTACCCTAGTATTTGTAGCAGCTATAAAAACCAGCAGTGCTAAAAACAGAAACAGGAAGTTCACCAGGAATTTAAAAAGATCTAAGAACATAAAGGACACTGCTTTTATGAATACATTTTCTCCCCTTTAGATACACGCGATCATCGTGCACTTCCTAATTGGTCTGACTAGTATGTGCTACTTTTCACTGGTTCCAAGTGACACTTATAATGCTTGTACTGTTGTTGCCAATTCATCATCAGTATCATCCGAATCAAGTGCCTTCCTGGTGGGTGTGAGCAACCGTAAGTCTCCACAGCATTCATCAATGTGTGTGCTCAAACCATTCAATGACAGAACAAAATGCTTTCAAGAATCTCATATCACTGTCTTCCTCTAGCTCTACTTTCCAGTAGAACTATCATCAGGGAAGGCTCACTCATGGGCCACTCAAACATCCAAGACCTACAACAGATTGCAACGAACCGCCATGCATGGAGAGCCATGACAAAATTCTGGAAGACCTAGACTTCGCCGACGACATAGCACTCCTGAGTTCAGAACACACAGACGCCCAAGAAAAAATCAATCGACTCCAGAATTTCTCAGAACAAATTGGACTCCAAATTAACACCACAAAAACAAAAATTCTAGACCTTACCAATAGTTCAGTTGATATCACGCTGAACAACAACAGCCTTGAAAAAGTCAACAGTTTCACTTATCTAGGGAGCAAGATGTCATCTACAGGAGATACCGCACCAGAAATACCATTTAGAATAGCACTGGCATCTAGTGCCTTCAATAAACTGTCCAACATCTGGAAATCAAAGACACTTAGCAAACACACACAACTCAAGATCTTCAATTCTGGTGTGATTCCAGTACTAACCTATGGATGCGAGAGCTGGAAATCAACGAAAACTCTAGACACAAAATTAGACAGTTTTGAAAATAAATGCCTTAGAAGAATACTAAATTTCAAATGGTCAGATTTCCGAACCAATACACAAATAAGGCAAGAATCCAGGCAAGAGTATGTGTCTAATTTTATACGAAAACGCCGCTGGAACTATGTCGGCCACGCCCTTAGAATGGATAAATCAAGACTTCCTTACCAAGCCCTCATTTGGACACCACAGGGGGAAAGATCTCGTGGAAGACCAAGGGAAACCCTACGTAGAACTATCATCAGGGAAGGCTCACTCATGGGCCACTCAAACATCCAAAACCTACAACAGATTGCAACAAACCGCCATGCATGGAAAGTCATGACCTCTGCCCTATGTGCCGCACTCGACACAAGAGGAAAGACTAACTAACTAACTATACAGTGGTACCTTGATTTAAGAACCGCTCTACATACAAACTTTTTTTCATTTTCAATTTGGATATAAAAGTGTCAGTCTAGATTCAAGATACGAACCGTGACACTCTGCACATGCACACATGTTTGTTTATAACTGTGTTGCATTTATCTTGAACACAAGACAATGAGTGGTGTGCGACCACTGCTGCATGTACATACTTGGTTTTTGTGCATCTATTTTAATATGTGTGTTATCAAACAAGTTGATATACTTGTAGGTGGCATTACAGACAAACAATTCAAATTATTATTTAGATATCAAGTATCATTTCAAATATGAGACGAACGAAAATTTAAAATGAAGAAGATAAAAAAAATTACAATATAATTAAAAAAAAAAAAAAAAAAAAAAGAGATTGTGGGAAAATATGAGAACTATTTATAAAGATTATGAGAATGGATTAATTTATTTCCCATAAGATGTAAGGGGAAAATGGGCTTCGTGATATGAACCAGTCAGGTTGAATTAAATTCACAAATCAAGGTAAGACTATAATGCGGTCCCAAACAAAAAGACAGTTGTCTCTTTTGTACTTAGCTGTCTTCAGGTCTTATAACCTCTTTCGAAACATGAATATTTGTCTAAGAAATGTAAGCATTCTCATGTAAAGCCACATCTTTAGGGCTTCACTGAATTGTCTGCCTTATTTAAAAATATTCCAGGATTCACAGTCCTGTTTCAAAACTGGTTCTATATGGAAGAATGCTTTTCTAACGTCTTATGATAATGTTTTCCAAATTCACACACCGTTTTAACATCCAGGGCGCCAGTTAAGGAGATTTTCGTAGGTAAAAGAAAGTAAGCTGGTAAATAAGATTCCATGCAGCTATCTCTATACTTTCCCTAGGACAGGGGTGGGAAACATCTGGCCCATGGGTTGTTTAAGGCCAGCAAGATCATTTGGTTTGACTCTGACACACCAAACAAAAGTAACAGGTTGTACCAGGATGTAAAGATGATCGGTGTAATGTCGACCAAATCATCTATTGAGTGTTAAAGGACTGTCAGAGCTGATGCCCAAAGCCCCATAATTAATTACAGGAACATACAAACAGAAAACAAACTGAGGTACTTTGGTATCACCTTCAACAGAAGCCTGTCCTTCAAGGATCATGTGGAGACAGCTGCAGAAAATGCCAGAAGGGGCTCAACATACTGAAAATTATGGCAGCAATGGATATCAAACAAAGAATACTGTTCAACAGTTAACAATGTACAAGCATTTGATCATCGTGGTGATGGATGTAAACTAGGACTGCATCAAAGATTCAGCTGGCAAAGCTGGTATGCAGACAGAAGCCATGTGAGTGATTCTGGAATGTACAAATGATCCTCAGTAGTATGTATGTGAAATCTCCTTGCAATGCTAAATAAAAGGTTGCAAGCTAGGTCATACCTCAGAGTAGCTAGAGACAAAAAAGTACATCCTTTATGAAGCCTTGGATTCAGCCAAGGGCCACAAGCTGATAACTGGAGCGCAGGAAATGGCCAGTAGGCAGTGCAGAATCAGAAATTCAACAACTGATTCACACAGCAATTCTCACCCAGTGACAGAGAATCTGCGTTGAGAGGCAAAAAAAATGCATGAAGGGTTCACTGCAAAAGCAAATGGACGAGGAGGCAGTCCCTGCAGGCTTTTGGGAAAGGAACAAGCAGACAGACTGGCTGGTGCTGAACCACAGGGTAGTGAAGTGATGCACGACATGCTTGATGTGGTCAATGCACTCTGGTAGCAAGTGAACAATGCAAAAGTGTGAATGGATTATTACTGTCCAGGGAGCACGTTGCAGCAGGAAGTGATTATGGAATCTGGCTGATACTACACTCAGAGGAAAGACAAGACGGACATATAATCTGACTACTGTACCACTGGCAATGGCACTCTTGCTGGCTGCTGAAGATGAGAACAGAGCACCTATGGGAATGTTTCCTGTGCTGTGATGTTAATTCTAAGCTCTACACAACATAATTCAAATAGGAAGCTTTGCCCGGTTTCACCGTTTTTTCTTCCTATACAATTTCCAGAAAATTAAAAGTTTACAAATGCCTATCTGAGTTGAGTGGTGATAATGAGTATCGTTATGTGCTATCACAAACTGATGTTACTGCACACTGAGCATTCTCATTCGTGCTCAGTCGGCTGATGCAGTCATCCAATACACTGACTGTTCCCATTAGAAGTTGGTTATAATGTCTTCTAATGTTACCTCAAAGACCCGCTTCACTCCTAGGTCAAGTTAACGAAAAACTAAAGTAGACGATCCATTTTTATAATCTAGGGAATACTCAAATTATTACTACTCCACTTTCATACAAATACCAGCATTTGGGAGAAAGATGGAACAAGACCATGTCTAGATAATATTGATAAAATGAAATAGTTCAGCCATCTGGTGAGAATGCAGCCAGGCCAGACTGCATATGAGACTTTTTACAGCAGAACATCTGGGAGAAAGGCAAGAGGAAAACGAAGAAAGATATGGATAAAGGATGTAGCTGAAACCTGCAAAAAGATGAACAAACTCATCACTCAAGCCACCCGAGAAGCGAAAGACAAATACAGAAAACCACGACACCGGGCTACAACCTGGTATCAGTGAGGTGACAAAAGAATAAGAAGTCTCCCATACAAATGTCATTTGTTACCAACGTAATCATTCTGTCTTGACTATTAATGTCAGTTTATTTCAAATTGATTATGTCTACAATTTATCTGATCACCCAGTCTTGATTGTTTTTTAAATTCAATATGTCTAGACAATTTATACGACCCCTTACCCTAAATGTTAACTTATTATGTCTTTATGTTTAATTCCTTCTGTCATAGAAAACTGAAGCAATGGCTTTCTGGGCAAACTGAGTTAAATACAAGTGTGAGGACTAAGGGCTCCCAACTATCAGTATTTGTTTTCTCTCGAGTAGGTTACAGGGCTCCATTCCTGAGGGGAGAAAGAACTACTGATCTACTGCCTTTAAGACTAAAGTCCAGAAGTGGGCGAACATCAGAATTTCCGACAAGAGTTTACAGCAGGTGAATGCAAAGAAGAAGAAGAAGCTTTTGTTTTTATATCCATGTTTAAATAAAAATAACAATTCCAGAAATGAGCATATTCTAAGTGAAGTATAAATATTATAAACTATTAAAGCTTAACTCTTTCAGTCCCAGTGGATTAAGCATCAGAGGTCCAATGGGTGGTAAACAGAGATGTAAAATTAGCGCATCTTGCGTTCACTGGGCTTCTAGATAGGAACAAATGAACGTATGCCTTCCTTGGACTAAAAGAGTTAAACATTCAGTCCACTAATTCACACAGCTGTCAATTAAAATGGATTTTTTGTAATTTAACCAGTAGCTCTTCTCTTCTATCTCACACATGGAGTCACATGCCAGACAGATTAAATACACATGATGCGAGATCACAACTAAGTGTAACAATCTATCAGAGAAAGGCAAAGATAATGAGAATAAAACAGGCAAATAGTAATCTGCTTTCTCTTAATGGTATCCTACTCCAAGATGTGGAGTAATGCATATATTTGGGCAGGAATGTAGATATAAACATAGGGAAATTAATAGAGATATTAAAATACAAATAAAAAAGGCAAAAAAAATTTTTTCAGCACTAAAAAATGTGCGGAGGGCAAACATAAATTAAAACTAATAGTGATACTAAATTGAAACTGTTTAGTTCTAATGTCAAATCAGCACTGCTGTTTGGAACAGAAACATGGAAAACTCAAACAATGACTAATAAACTACAATAATGCGTTAACTAGTGCCTGCGCAGAATAGAGGGAATTAAATAGTATGACAGAATCATTAATTCCTTGAGGCCCGAGCAACGGTGTAAGTGTTGACTGAGAAGTTCTGATGTGCCCAAACAACATTGTCTGTGTTGATCATGTGACCCATACATATTAATTCACTTATAGCTCCGTTTTCATTTTTAATGTTCAGAACCACCATTAAGTATTCAGAGAAAGTTACTCTAACGTGTTTCTGTGTACAGGGATCTTTATTCATCTATGTGTGGGCGCAAACTGATCTCATTCATTACTAGTGTCATTTCTAGACAGTGCATTTTGTAATTGGATACCAATGTTCCAACCACAAGTACAGGCCGCAGAATGCATCTTTCCGCGGCTGAAGCTCTGAAATTGTTTCAGTCAGAAGTTTTTAATTCAGAAAATGATAATAAATATTTAGATTTTTCATTAAGTAATGCGGATGGTGAATTTATGCAAGCACCAGCTGAGTGGTCAAGCTGCTAGGGAATCTAGTTCTAGCAGGTCTGATACAGAGAATGTTCCACTGCTACTATATTTAGGGTGCAAGAGAAGGAAAGTGCTCCAAACAAATAAAAAAGAATACTATATCATGGCTAAGCTACATTGCACTTATTTGCAGCTGCAGTAAGTATGTATATAACTGTGAAAAGTAAATACTGTGTGTGTAATGGTTCATTGATCTTCCATTTGTATTTTTTTATTTTGTTCAGCACTCTGTGAAAACTCAGAGCCTCTGAGTGTTAAACTAACCCATAAACTTATCATAACTTTGGAATTTGATAGGAAATTGAACAAACTTTAGAGTGTTAATCTCACTGTTCTTGTGGCTGCAAAACCATGCTATGTGAAGAATTTTTATTGGGTTAAATTTTGTTGTGAAATTAACACTTGCTGATTTTTTTTCCTGTTACTATAACAGTATTAAACATACACTTATCATCATATCAAATTGTTCATTCATTTCTCTTTTTAAAAAAAAATATGTACTTTCAAAGGGATTAGAAGTATATTAATATTATATTCTCTATTGCCTTTTTTGTACACCACCCCATCTGCCATTTTTGTAAACAGAAATTAATGTGGGTCAAGTCTGTCAAAATCATGGGCCTGAAAGAGTTAATAAGGCTGTGCTTTTGGAGAGAACTAAAAAAGTTCCAATGGACCAAAAGGTAAAGAAAAGACATTGGCATTAGATAGGACACACATTGAGGAAACCTGAGAACATTATTATTATAACTAGTATGAGTTTACACTGGAACTCACAGGGGCACATAAATTAATGCAGACCACCCCCCCCCCCCCACAACAACAACAAAACATGCACAAAGAAGGGAGGCAGAAAATGAAGTTACAAAGATGGGGAGGGCATGGGGTCGGGTGAGCTGCATGCAAGAGGCATGGATGGATATAACAACTTGGAGTGAGTTGTTGTAGGCCTTTACTTTATTGTGAGACAAAAGGGAGAAGCAGAAGTTTTAAAAAAAGAAAGTTATGGTAGTTTCTAAAATCAAAAAGCAATCCAGCTTGTTGGCTCTAACTATATCTTACTACACTTCAAATATGTGTTAAATCTGAACTGTTTGGTGAACTGGCAAAAGATCAAAAGTCTCAAAAGATTAACTACAAAATGATGGTTCGGTTTCTCTATCAGTCAACTTGAAAGTTGAATCTCAAGTTGCATCTACTATTTATTTGTCAAGCAAAAAAACATTTTTAAAGTTGAAATATTCATAAATACATTACAAAAATCGCCAGTAAACTGCAAGTTTTAACTATAATATTAATAAAAGTTTTGTAATTTCTACTTTTTACTAGCCAGTCTAGGGTCAAAGTCTGCCAAATAAACAACAACTCACGGAGCTATTCAACCACTTACCTATATTTATCCTCTGGGTCGAAATCTGCCTCCATTTTCGGTTAGTTGTAGAGAAGTTAATCCGAAAACTGCAGATATTTTCTACCTGAACATTTGGTTAGGGTGGTTAGGGTAGAGACCTGCCAATGTTTGCGTATCCTTCTGCCCAGGCACACACAAACGGAATTCCTTTTTTGATGATTACTGTAAAAAATGATAACACCAAGAACCGGAACAATATTTATTTACTACACTAACAGGAAGACGTTTAGGGTGCAGTTTTGAGTGGTGTGATTATTTGTCCCTGTGTAGTTCATGTACCCTATTTTAACTATTTGAGTCCCAGGGCGTTTAGCATCACAGGCCCAGGGGGTAGTAAAGAAAGTAATAAAATCGGCGCATCATGCGTTCATTGGGCTTCTAGGTAGGAACCTATGAATGTATGATGCGTTCCTTGGGACTCAACGAGTTAAGTGACTAAAAAATATAGATTCATTGATATTTGACAAGCATGTCGTAAAAAGCAGTAATTACAGGTTTGCTGAAAGTTGATTGTTGGATCGAAAAAGGCAGATGTAGCAGCTTAGCTGAAAAACACAACATGCCAACCGCACTTTTAAATACGAACGCAGAAGAAATAAAACTGTAAGGTACTGACTGGCACTTTGAACTCATAGTTACAGAAGAAATTGAAGCAGGACATGTTGGACCAGTGCTCTTCAACTCGCAACCCGTAGGCCGAATCCGTCTTTTGGAGGCCTACAATAGGCCCACGAATCATTGCATTTGTAAAAATGATCATTCTATACTGGGGCCCAGGCCTCTGGCCCGTGACGATCCCCGTTTTCAAAATGTTGGCCCCTGGGTAAAATCTTCTTCTTCTTCTTTGCGTTCGGTTTCGTATGCTCAGATCAGACCATCAGGTGGGTTGCCTCTATGAACTCGCATGTCAGCTGCAGGTCCTACATGGTTCCCCATAGCTAGCTCTGCACACTTTGCTCTTGAGGCCAGGCGTCTTTTCGAAGTTGAAGGTAGAGTGGGCAGGTCTGCAGAATGTGCTGAGGTGTTTGTGGTCCTGTTTGACAGGCACACTATGGGGACTGTACAATTTGTATTTTATGCATGTGGTAGTTGAGCCTGCAGTGTCCTGTTCGTTGACGGAAAATTTGTGTATGTTGCTTTCTGTTGAGTCTGCTGATGGGCTTCTTGTGGATGTTTACTGTTAGTTTGTTCTCTCCACAGTCCCTTGTATTTTCCTTTAATAAGTGTTCTGATTTCTGGTAATGACAATGAATGGGTATGTTGTTTCTCCTTTGTTCGATTTTTTGCAAGCCTGTCTGCTCATTTCCTGGTATGCCTCAGTGAGTCGGGATCCACTGGAGAACGATTTGACTGTTTTCTGTGAGTCTGTTTAGCTGACGGGTCAGTTCCCTTTCCATGTTGTCTCGTGGATCCCTATGAGTCGCCTGGAGGACTGACATGCAGTCACAAAAGAAAACATATTTGTTGTTTTAAATTTTTCTTTCCTCGAGCACTTTGGCTGAATCAATAATTGCTTGCTGCTCAACTCTGAAGTTTGTTGAGTCTTCCGGAGGTACATGACGTTTCTACTGTTGTCCTGTCTTGCAGCATGATGACCGATCCAGCTCCTCCATTTTTGTCCGGGCATACCAATTAAAGCTCTTATTATATATCCACTGTATATTGAAAACAAATCAGGTGACAGTTCACATTCTTGTCGTACGCCCCTCTTTATGCTTTGAAATGTACCTAAACAGTTGTTAATTCTCATAGCTACTGTTTGCTGCCAATATATATTCTTTATTATTCGTAGATCTTTCTCATCAATGTTTAATTTTTCTAATAGTTTGATTACTTCTTCATGATTCACACAGTCAAATGCTTTTGTCTAGTCTATGAAGCCTAAGTACAAATCAGTATTTACATCTATAGCTCTTTCTGACAATGTCCTTAGGATGCATATGGCATTGTTTGTACCTTTTCCTTCTACACATCCACATTGTTCATCGCTGATTTCTGGTTTAATTTTTGTTTCTTATTCTTCTCATAATTATTCTCAGTAAAATCTTAGTCATGTGACTCATAAGACTTATTGTGCGATGGTCTTCACATTTTATAGTGCCTGGTTTCTTAGGCAGAGCTATAAATATGGATTTTAAAAGGTCATTTGGAATATACCCACTATAAATATCATTTAAAAGTTTAGTTATTATTTCAATTCCAAAATCTCCCAGTGCTTCGATTTCTTCCAGTGAGATGTTGTCTAGCCCGGGTGCTTTTCCTTTCTTCATATGATGTATTGCATCCTCAACTTCTGCAGTCATTATTGGTGGACCATCATTGTTGGTCTGCAGTTCTACATCTGGTCTATTATCATCATACAATTCCCCCTATATACTCTGTCCATCTGTTAATTATTATGTCCCATTAATAAGTCACCATCTTTTGATTTCAAATATCCAGTGCTGTTACGTGTCATCTTTCCTGTTAACATATTTATCTGTTGGTACATGGAATGTGTGTCTTTCCTGTTGTTTTCCCCAATCTCTGTACACAATTGATTCAGCCAGGCTTCTTTAGCCACTTTGCATTTGTTCACTATTTTTTTTTTTTTTTTGTATTCTAGAGTATTTTTCTTTATCATTCTTTTTCTTCCTTCTTTCATCCATCAACTGCACAATTTCGGTTGACATCCACTTCCTTTTTGCAACTCTATAGGTTGGTGGGATTGTCTCTTTAGATGTCTGCTGAATTGACTCACGCAACATATCCCACTGTTCATCAATAGTCTGTATAATTTCCATTGCATTATACCGGTTTTGTACAGTGACATTGTACTGGTCCTTAATTTCTGTATCCGTTCTAAGAATTCCTAAATTTAACTTGATGTTCTGTGGTGTTTTTCTAATGTTCTTTAGTTTTATTCTAATTTTTCCTACAACTGGAACATGGTCACTAAAGCAGTCTGCTCCTGGTCTAGTTTTTGCTCCAAGCTGCTCCAGAATCTTCTTGAAATCAAAATATAATCAATCTGATTGCGGACATTATCACCAGGACTTTTCCAAGTCCACAATCTTCGAGGATGGTGTTTAAACCAGGTGTTACCTATTATCATGCTGCATGACTCAGCCTATGCTATTAATCTGTCACCTCTCACATTCTTTTCTCCTAGTCCATAGCCACCCGTTATTCCGTATACTTTTTCACTTCCTATTTTGGCGTTGAAATCTCCAAGTCCCATTGTTACTTCACAATTTTTGCATTGATCAACAGCCATGTCTAACTCGTCATAAAATGCGTCAATATCTTCCTCTGAACTATCTGCTGTTGAGGCATAAATCTGTACTAAGTTGATGTCAAACGGTCTGCCGCGAAGTTTTACTAATAGTTCTCTGATATTGTCCAAAATCCTTTCACAGTTTTTGAGTTCTGTTGATCCAAAATAATACCAACTCCCTTTCTATATTCCTTCCCCCCAGAGTAAATAATTCTGTACTGATCTGAATACTTTTCACCTGCTCCTAGCCATCGCATTTCACTAATTCCTAATATGTTGATGTTCATTCTCTTCATTTCCATCTTGATGTTATCCAACTTTCCGTTTTGTACAAGTGTTCTGACATTCCATGTACCAATGTTCATGATGTTTCTACCATTTACTTTTTATACAGTAGCTGGATGACGGTCGGGTATCACCCGTAGAACATGATGCTCCCTACCGGACGAGGTGATTCCACTGGAATCCCCATTCACGTCGTTATCTGAACACGTATTATTTGGAGGCATGATTTTCTTGGGATAGTACAGCGGTGGTATCCCCTTGCCTTCCGCCGGTTTGTATATGGTTTGACTCCAATAGCCTTTGTCTAAAGAGACTTACCCTGCAAGGCAGCAGGGTGGAGAGGTTATGGCGCCTCTTACCCGTCGATGGCCATGTCGTAGAGTTTTGAGGTATTTTATAGAGCTAGCTGTCCCACCAACTAACTCGCCTCCTCTCAATGACCATCACCTGTTTTGGTCCACGGCTACTTATTCAATATATTCGTGGCTAACCTCTACATCTAGAGGCCTTTCCACCATCCGCCATCTGGTGGACGCGCCTGGTAGTAGGACAGGCTCCTACCCCAGGAGTTACAGATTAGGGAATTGAAACTGTCGCCTCCAGATGACCGGCCTTGTTTTCAGGAACAAATGCACTTTGACTTGAGGGGTCCTGCGATTTATTTATGTGTAATCCGGTGTGCGTCGACTATGTGGCTAAGTCGATGCGAACGATTCGTAATGCCGGGATGCCGGGTTCGATCCCAGCTGCGAGCCATGCGCCTTGCGTTGGTTTCGACAGTGGTATCAAGAAAGTATCATCCCAGAAAGCAATGGCAAACTACTGGGCGTAAATGTGCCTAGAAAAACAATACAACAGCCAGGAGCTGTTGGAGTTGGTTCTGCAACGTCCTGTAAAAGGATACGCAACTAACCAATCCGGTGTGCAGTTTTACTATTAGAACAGAAGACGGCTGTGCTGAATGTCAGAGAAGTAATAATACTGAAAATATATTTATGAACTGCACGAAAAATGATCCGCAAGGGATACTCCTAACAGACCATACGGTCCGCTGCACTAAGGTTTTACTCTACACCACCAGAATACAAATTAAAAAGCAAAGAAAAAAAAATTATAATCTTCTTTTATGCTTTCACCCCCTTAGAAGTAAGGTTGGAACATTTTTGTGTGTGGTTTACAGCAAGGCTGCACAATCTGGGCCTTTCCGCCAAATACTTCCGATTTCAGCAACCGCTATTTATTCGTATTTACGATTTTCAGTACACACACATGCTTGTTTTGGGTTTGTCCCTCTTAGGCCCCCCCCCCGCCCCCTTTTTTCCCCGCGCTTTTCCCACATCAGAGTAGGATCCCTGGACATACACAGGCATATAAGAGTGAAAGGACTACAAGTTATACTGGGTGAACCAGGCAAGAGGACTACAAGTTATACTGGGTGAACCAGGCAAGAGGCCTACAAGTTATACTGGGTGAACCAGGCAAGAGGACTACAAGTTATACTGGGTGAACCAGGCAAGAGGACTACAAGTTATACTGGGTGAACCAGGCAAGAGGACTACAAGTTATACTGGGTGAACCAGGCAAGAGGATTACAATCTACATAATGTTTAATTAAGAATCGACATCACGGCACTCGGGACACTCCAATAAGCGCTCCGTTCCTATCTTCAGCAGTAAGCGCAGAGTTCTAGCTATTGACTGATTGACGTTTTACCCCACCAGGACATCACACCGAGCGATGAACACCCGGTGACGCAAAGTGCCACCATTCGAATAGGGATTTCCCGTGGAAAGGTCCCAGAAACCCTGTTTAACCAATAGGTTGTGCTGGGCCCCCGGCAAGAACCAGAATGGGGCTTCAAATATCGAAAAAATTGCGTCCCACATGTTCTATAACTGATTGTAACAGTAACAGTTTGTATTATCTGCCCAACCTCCCCCTCCCGCCCCCTGAGTCTTACATGAAATCACTTTTAATGCTAGGGGAAACCACTGCCACAGGAGGTCTGCCACAGTTATGGTACTTTGTAATGGTACTTGTACACATTTAAACGCGTGCTTGGGATGGAAGCAAAGTTACCACAGAAGAAATATTATCGGCAGAGAGCTCATTCCAACCCAAACTCTGACCATAATTTAGAATAGTAAGTTAATTTGTTTGATATTATTATTCTTTTACAGATAGTCATTGCCGTGTGAGTGTGTGGCATGTTGGTCATCACTCGTCATCACACTTCACTACTGGCAAATCCGGACGAAGAATAAAAAGCCTTGGACGACTTAGTCAGAGTTCTCTCCCTTGGCCGCACTCCCAACAGTGATCGGAAAAGCCAACGAAACAAAGAAGACAGTCACGTCGACATCAGGGATGCCAATGCTTGGTTGTTTCCCCCAGATCTGGGTTTTTTTTCGACGCTGCAGGACAAATCTGGGTTGTTTTTTTTTTAGTGTGTTTTGTGTGTTGATTTTTGCCGATTTGTATTATGCTTTAATGATCGATAAATTTGCATGATTAGGGGTAGGGGTTAGGGAGTAGGATTAGGGTTAGCGGTAGGGTTAGGTTTAGCGTTAGATTGGACAATTTTGACGCCGGATTTCCCTATAATCGCGCACAGTCCCATACACACACACAAACAATCGAGGGCCTCTGGATGCTGGTCAAACGCACAATTCGCCAACGATTGGGGGCACCAGCCGCACACTATTGGCGTCATATTTGGCAGAGTTTCAGTGGCGCCACTCCCACAAACATCAGATTGTCGGCCAGTATTTCAAATCCTACGTCAAAATTTTCACATCTAACCCTAACCCTAACCCTAACCCTACCCCTAACCCTAACCCTACCCCTAACCCTAACCCTACCCCCAACCCTAACCCTACCCCTAACCCTACCCCTAACCCCAACCCTACCCCTAACCCTACCCCTAACTCTAACCCAACAACCGCATGATGACTACACAACCATTCACGATGCCTCACGCAACCGTACGCAAACCCTGCACGCAACCATATGATGACCACGCATCCCTTCACGATGCCTCACGCAACCGTACGCAGCCCTACACGCAACCGTAGGATGATAGGTAAGTAAGTGTGTCGTTTGTTTCGTTGTGGCTTTTCCGATCACTGTTTGGAGTGCGGCCAAGGGAGAGAACTCTGACTAAGTCGTCCAAGGCTTTTTATTCTTCGTCCGGATTTGCCAGTAGAGCCGATAAGTATATATAGATTATTAATTAGGCTCTCTTTTGAACTTACCCCCAAAATGGCGGCTATAATATGATGCTACAATGATGCCACATTCTGGCCATAAAATATCCAAAAATATCCGAACGACGGTGTTCACGTATATCTAAAATACGGACTTTCTGCCAAGGAACAAATCGCGGCAAAACTAGGACTACTTGACCATCAATATCAACATTGCACACGGAGGTAGCAGACGATAAATACCGACCGTTGACAACAATTTCCAGCGTTTTTGCAGAGGATACTAGCAGACTATATTAGCGTTGACCAATTTCGAGATATTACAGACGATGACAGCCGATTAGCAATACTGTGTTCTTCCGATTGGAGGATTTAGCAGCGGTAGATGTCAGACTTGTCGGCATGCGCCAAACGCAATTAAACTCATGGCTGAGCGTATCCCCCGCGCCGCTATGCGCGGCGCGGATGGGGGGCTAAACTAGGTGCCTGGGACTCATGAGTAAAGTAATTGGAGGAAGTTGCAGGAGATGCGGTAGCTGCCACTCGTGAGTCCCAGCCATCTAGTTTAGTCCCCATCCGGGGGATTATCTGCGCCGCGCATAGCGGCGCGGAGGATACTGTTGGCGGTGAGGGCACACTCGCAGAAGCAGGTCCGCAAGTAACGTATCGCCGAGACCCTGTTAGAGCATTTGTTTCGTTATGCGGAGCCGGCACATATATTTTAAATAGAACTGAGCCCCTTGCGGATATTTTATGGCTAGAAATTGGCCAATTTAGCTCTCTTTTGGATGGCATAATAATACGGCCGCCATTTTGGGAGTAAGTTTAAAAGAGAGCAGTATTATATTTAATATATTATTATGGTGACTATACGATAAAAAAACTGTGAGTGAATAAGACTACTACTACTACTACTGCTGCTGTAGGGACTATCCTTGTTTTCCCTGTACAACAGGGTCCCGCAACCAACACAGGGAATCGGTAGAACTGATCAAGAGGCCGAGAACTGTGGAGATGCATTATGTGATTAACTCCTATGCCAGTCAGCAGGGCACGTGATGTTGATAATGATGATTTATAAACATATATACCAAACTGTTGTGTTTGGCATTTTCTCTCTTGGTCTTCCTCTCTTACCTCTAACTTTTCTGTTTTCACTCGTCAGTCACATGCAGTGCCCAAAATCAAAAGTTGTGGGTTTACTATTTACTAATAAAAATCCTTCTAATGCCTATCAGTTTTGTATAAATCAGGAGCCTGATGCCCCCCCCCCCCCCCCATTTCCATTGTAAAGTCATTCTACCCTAGCCAGTCACAACTGTAACTCATTACATCCAAACCAGTCACTTTTGTTAGTCATTCCACTCTAACCACTGTGACTAATTCAACCTATTCTACCTTAACCAGGGGCTCCACCAAGAACTATGCTGACTCCTTACATCAAACCAGCACAAAGTATGATATGAGAATTAACACTGCAAAAACTGAGGTAATGAGGATAGGCAGGAAATATACCATGAACGTCTATGTTAACGATACTACAGTCAAACAAGTACAAGAGTTACAATATCTAGGAAGCATATTAACGGAGGATGGCAGACTCGATATAGAGATAGAAGCCAGAGTACAGAAGGCAAATGCTGTCACCTTCCAGTTAGTGCCACTACTTAAGACACCCAAATGTCTTCCTTCCAGCAAAACAGCAAATGATTAATAGCATCTTTATCCCTACTTTATGTTATTAGTGCTGAACATCGACAATGAATAGGGCACTACAACAGAAAAGAACTCCATGGGAAATGTGTTGTCTCCGCAAGGTCACTAACAACACAAGAAGAGACAGGGTTACGAATACCAGCACTAAAGAGAAAGTAGGAATAAGACCAAGTCTGGATTACATTAAAAAACAAAGAATGAAATAGTTCAGCCATCTGGTGAGAATGCAGCCAGATCAGACTGCATATAAGACTTTTTACAGTAGAACATCTGGGTGTAAGGCGAGAGGAAGACCAAGAAAGAGATGGATAAAGGATGTAGCTGAAACCTGCAAAAAGATTATCAAATCCATCATCCAAGCCACCCGAGAAGGGCAAGACAAATACAGAAAACCATGACACCGGGCTACAACTTGGTTTCAGTGAGATGACAAAAGAAAGAAGAAGAATAACCGGTGGCTACTCTAAATAAATGCTTGGGTCTACAGATTAAACAAACAAAAAAATGTGGAAAGAATGTAATGGGGTAACTACAAAGGGATGGGACAGAGGAAAGTGAGAAGGTAAATGGTTTCTTGAGTAACTTATAAATATGATGTATTGATTGGTGCCAAACCAGTTAATGAAGTTTTATTTTCAGTTAAATTATGATACAACCTTGTCCATGTCCTCAGCCCAGTATGTCCAGACTCCATGGATTGGTCCTCATTTTACCCTCATCACTTCCCACCGACGAATGTCACCGACAGAGACAGAGAGCCCATAGAAGAGCAACAGGCAGTCACTAAGAAGGCAAAAGTGGAATTTGCTGATGTAGGCTGTGGGTATGGGGGGCTGCTGGGTAAGAAAGTGCAGTACAATTTCTGCTAGAATTTATCATGTATTTATATGATTTTTTTTTACAGTAATGCAGCCTGCTGTATATTTGTGGCAAGATGCTTGCCTGCCGGCTCAAAGGTTTTTGGTTTGGTTCTGCAAAGAGGTGGATTATTTTTGAAAACTGACCCTGGCTACTGGGTTGACTTTGCCTAGAAGTCCAATGTAATATCCTGCAACTGCCGTGATATTGACCTCGTCATTCACTGAGTGGCGACTGGTCCATGGATCTGACATCATATGCCTGATATTCTTCTTCTTTACATCCTCTTTTACCACTTCGGGTGTCGAGGGAGATATAAGGTCCTGCTTCATGCTTTTCTGGCTGCTTCGACCAAAGACACGTCGTGGTACTGTAGAGTTTCTCTGTTATCCTTCCATTTGTTTTTATTCTACCTCTTGCTCTACGCCCCTCTCCTATTTTGGTATATGACGTGAATGGTATAGCATCAGAAGGCATTCTCTCCAGGTAGACAAACCATTTGATTTGCTGTCATTCTATGTAATGTATAATTGGCTCTCAGCCAGCGTATCTCATATGACCTAATTCCTAATTTTCTCTTCTGGTCACTCCTACAACCTTTCTCAGACACCTCATTTTCATGGTTACTAATTTTCTTGTATGTTTTGTTGTGAGTGGCCATGACTGGCACTGGTAGCATAGGGTGGGAATGAATATGCTTGATATTGACTGATGGAAAACACGTCATTGAACTTCTTTTGTCCCCGTTTTATTTCAAAATCATAGTACTTCCTGTACACACTGACCTGAATATAGCTGCCAACTTAGCCACCCAGTAACAGGTGAGAAACAGTTCTGTTGGACAGTTTTATCTTGGTAGAATGCTGGTTAGCAGCACAGGCACTCATTATCATCATCAGTAATGGGTCATTTACAGAATGCCGTTCTCATCACAACTTATGTAAAAGACACTGGGATCCAGGCAATGACTTAGAAAGTAATTGACTTTCTTCTTTTGTCAAAATCTGCTTGTGCCGCTAGGCGTCGCAGTCTATCAGATGATCAGCAACCGAGCCAGGGCGCGCTCAGTCGCTTCATATGCCGTGATGTTATGAAGTCTCAAGTTGTCCGTGACTCCTTAAAGTAATTGACAACTGGTTGAAATACAAAAATATGAAACTAGCATCATATTATCACTGTCCCATATCTTGATGAAGGTGCCTTGATTTACTTACTAACTGTGCCGTGTAAAGTCTGAAGGTTTTAATAGAATGTCAGTTTTTAGTAGTTAGTAAAATAACTCATCTTTCTTGTGGCGAGGTTGACAGGCATGAAAATAACTAGTGTTCTTTTTTATCCTGATGAAGGTGCCTTGATTTACTTACTAACTGTACCGTGTAAAGTCTGAAGGTTTTATTAGAATGTCAGTTTTTAGAAGTTAGTAAAATAACTCATCTTTCTTGTGGCCTGATTGGCAGACAGGGGACATAACTAGTGTTTCTTTTTTTTTTAAATCCACCAGTGGCCCTAGCTCCCTTGTTCCCTCAGACTCTAATGCTGGGAATGGAGATCAGGGTCAAGGTCAGTGACTATGTCCAGAAACGGATAGAGGCCCTAAGACTAAAGCACCCTGGCCAGTATGACAACATTGCCTGCATCAGATCCAACGCCATGAAGTATTTACCTAATTTCTTTCACAAGGAGCAGGTTAGTAGTTTGCCAGAGTGGCACATTTCATTTTACAGGGTTTGAAATAGAAAGCCAGTAGAATTTTAAAACATTCCCGCATTGATGTTGCCTTGACCATGACCACCAATGTGGCAGGCAAGTATGTTAGTCACTGTGGAACCAGGTCTCCCTGTTTTATTGATGTCTTTTTCTCACGGTCCTACAACACCATGTATTGTTGGGTCACCAGTTGCTGTTGACCGATCAATACCTATTCATGCTGTTGGTCACATGCAATAGACTTGCTGTTGGTCACATGCCATAGACTGGCTCTTGGTCACATGCAATAGACTGGCTCTTGGTCACATGCAATAGACTGGCTCTTGGTCACATGCAATAGACTGGCTCTTGGTCACATGCAATAGACTGGCTCTTGGTCACATGCAATAGACTGGCTCTTGGTCACATGCAATAGACTGGCTCTTGGTCACATGCAATAGACTTGCTGTTGGTCACATGCAATAGACTGGCTCTTGGTCACATGCAATAGACTGGCTCTTGGTCACATGCAATAGACTTGCTGTTGGTCACATGCAATAGACTGGCTCTTGGTCACATGCAATAGACTGGCTCTTGGTCACATGCAATAGACTTGCTGTTGGTCACATGCAATAGACTGGCTCTTGGTCACATGCAATAGACTGGCTCTTGATCACATGCAATAGACTGGCTCTTGGTCACATGCAATAGACTGGCTCTTGGTCACATGCAATAGACTGGCTCTTGGTCACATGCAATAGACTGGCTCTTGGTCACATGCAATAGACTTGCTGTTGGTCACATGCAATAGACTGGCTCTTGGTCACATGCAATAGACTGGCTCTTGGTCACATGCAATAGACTTGCTGTTGGTCACATGCAATAGACTGGCTCTTGGTCACATGCAATAGACTGGCTCTTGGTCACATGCAATAGACTTGCTGTTGGTCACATGCAATAGACTTGCTGTTGGTCACATGCAATAGACTTGCTGTTGGTCACATGCAATAGACTTGCTGTTCACATACTTGAGGCTTTCCTGCATAAGAGTTCCAGGCTCCGTGGCAGGGAATGGGTTGGGGATGGACAGACCAAAACAAAGTTAGTTACTTGTCCTTTACAGGACGTTGCAGCACCAACTGAATCATATTTGGGCTGTTTATGATTTCACATAAATACTCTTACTAATGCTATGTTACAGTGTCAAACACAGAGACTGTCTTCATAATATAGAAGGAAAATGGTCACAACAGAAATGAAATGCTTACGTCCTATACTATGTGTAATGAGGAAAGATCGAGTAAGGAACGATAATATCAGGAGTAGAGTCGGCACAGAACCAATACCGAACTGTTTAGATAGACAACAAATCAAATGGTTTGGCCATGTGACAAGATTGGCAGCAGACAGGGCACCACAGAGAGCAATGTTATACAGATACAACGGTAGCAGAGCTAGAAGTCGACCACGCTGAAATATAAAAGACACTTAAAAGTACTTTATATGAAGTGAACAGAAGGGCTCGTTCCAGAGATCTCTCCTGCTCTGATGCCGTGAGGCTTTCCAGTAGAGAAAAGAAGAAGATGATTTCATTAGACAGTTTTACTTTCAGTAATTTACCAGTGCTTTCTGAATGGCCAGCTTTTGATACCACTGTCGAAACTGACACAAGCTGTCAAATCACCTGCCGCTGGGTCAAACCCGGCACCAGAGAATTGCAAAGTAAAGACGCAGTGCCTTAGCCACAGGTACCGACTAATTTGACAAGTAATTAGAGGTTTGCTGAAATCGGATGTATAGGGATGAAAGGGGCAGATATTGCAGTCTAGCGAGAAACCACATGTGCTTTTACAGATAAATGCAGAAGAAGAATATTCGAGGCCTGTTCATTCGGCCAAATTCTGTGCCTAAGTATTTCTTGTTGTGGCTATTTTCCACATGTCTTTAGTATCGTTTTGAAGAGGCTGGTTGATTCTATTACAAGTCTGTACTGTTTGTTCTCTTTTCTGCTATTACTGCCTGCATGTACCACTTTTACAGTGTAGTCGGGTTTTTGAGCCTGAATATTTAGGGCAGCATGGTGAGTGCGGTTGCCACACACTGTGCAGGTTAGGATTTTATTTTTGCCCCGGCTGAAAAAAAAACAACAGCAGCCATACAAAGGATTCAAATGTGGTTCTCCTGCAAGAGAGTTCTGCATTGTTAACCATTCGGCCAACAGCTCCTCTGGAGCAAAAGAGATTCCCACTGACCACTATGTTAGAGTGATATGATGAACTTCATTATTCATGATGTGGTCTCGCTATGATATCCCAAGGATCTTAAGAAAAGTTCCCAATTCCAACACTTGAGTTTTCCTTGCAAGTTCACATGTTGAGGTCCATGTTTTGTCATCATCATCATAATTAAGTGCCTCTCCGACTGGTGTGAGCGATCATGCCTCTCCACAATCTGCGATCCGCAACTGCATGTATCAGTTTGTGTGTTGACACTCCACCATGCCATTACAAAACGCTATCAAGAATCTTCTCATGCTGTCTTCCTCTGTCTCTCTTTCCATGTCTCATAGCCGCACATAAAGGTACTGATAGCTAGTGCTCTAAGCAGTTGTATTTTTGTTTTACATAAATGTTTTTTCTCTTCAAATGTATAATGTGTTACATTTAGTGCATTAATCTTATATTGACTGTTTTGATTCGCAGCTGACCAAGATGTTTTTTCTGTTCCCTGATCCTCATTTCAAGAAGGCCAAACACAAATGGCGAATCATCAACACAACCTTGCTCGCTGAATATGCATATGTGCTGAAGCCGGGGGTAAGGTGCCTGTCAATCATGAACTGTGGAAGTATGTTGTTGATTAGTAAAAGACCTGTTTGCCGCATCAGGCATACATTCCCTGGGGTATATTTTCATAGACAACTTGACACTTGATGGCTGATGTTGAAGGCATCATACTGGCTGCCTTTACTTCCCACAACATTTTCTGATACCAGTGTTAGGCTAAGTCAGCCTGGAGGCCAAGGTCAGTTTTGAAGAAAAACAAAGTTCTGCCACAATTTGGATTTAAACCTCATATCTTTGGGACCAGCAGACACTTGTGCTGAATTAATTTTTTTTTCTTAAATATTTACTGTCTGTACAGTGGGAGTTGGCTGCAGTGGGTGTGTGCACATTCTGCTGTCTCTAGGAATATTATATGCTGTGGCCCCTGTCTCTTCCACGGAATGACTCCCACACTGCTGTCTCAGACCTACAAGAATGGTCTTTTTTTAAATGCCACAGCCGAAATCAAACCTTCCTTTGCCGAGGATTATGAAACATGTTTGCTAACATAAGAGCCAAATAGAGCATGATGATAATTAAAGCGCCTGTAATCACAGCGCTCGGGTTGGTTCTGCAACGTCCTGTAAAGGATACGCAACAAACTTTTTGTTGTTGGGGTAATCACAGATGTATAGGGTCTTATTGACACTAAAACTGATGTGTCATTTAATTGTTAATTTATAATTTCAGCGTCCAATTTAGGGTCTTATTTACACCATAATTAATGTGTCATTGGATTTTTAATGTAAAATTTTACTGTTTTATGTACTCTAGTTTAGGCTGTAGTTGTTGTGTCATATGATTTTAATGTATAATCTCGCTGTCTATTGTAGTGTCTAATTTACACTGTAATGGATGTTATTCCTTCGTTCCTTTGCATTCACAGGCTGTAAACTTTAGCGGAGGGTTGTGGCTATTGGTCCACTTCTGGACTTTAGTTTTGTTTTATTGATCTTGCTTTTTTGTATGCAGACTGTAAATTTTTTGCCTCTCAGGCAGACGCGCTTCAACTTCAAATGCAATACCCATAATTAGTAGACTTTTACGGCATGTTTTTTGAGGGTGTAATTGGTCTATTCAACCCGAAAACGTTTTATGTATATTTTACTCTTATGGAGTCTAGTTTACATTATAGTTTACATCATTGAAATGTTATATACACTCTCTCTGTTTGATATAGGGTCTCGTTTACATTATAGTTTACATCATTGAAGTGTTATATACACTCTCTCTGTTTGATATAGGGTCTCGTTTACATTATAGCTTACATTATTTGTGTGTTATATGCACTCTCTCTGTTTGATATAGGGTCTCGTTTACATTATAGCTTACATTATTTGTGTGTTATATGCACTCTCTCTGTTTGATATAGGGTCTCGTTTACATTATAGCTTACATTATTTGTTTGTTATGTGCAATATCTCTGTGTGATATAGGTTTTAGTTCACACATCATGATTAATCTCACTTTTTTAAAGGGTTTGGTTTACACTATAACTGACGTGAAAGATCTCCATGAATGGATGGTTGACCATTTTACCAAATTCCCACTGTTTGAACGAGTCTCTGATGATGAACTGGTAAGCACCTTTAAGTTGATTGGTAAAGTATTTGTTCATCATATTCCATCTGTGTCCCTTATGGCATGCAGATAGTTTATATATTTTTGGTTACTGCTCATTAATTTTTTTTTTCTTTTTGAGATTAAACTTTCAAAACTGTCCAAACCTTCTTAACCCTCTCACCCTAAGAAAGCCATTTTTCTGGCTTTTATGGGTTTTGGTTGACATGATGTCTTTGGACAGTGCCTAAAGAAGGTATTCTTGCGTGACAGCTTTGTTAGTGGCTGCAACTGCAAAGTGTGTAGACATAGTGGGTACGACTATTTTTACAGAAACAATATGACATACTTTTTGGGGTGAATTAAAAATACAAACAGATTCATTGACTTGACAAAGTAACCGAAACCACTTATAAATGGTCAAAGGAAATAAAATAGTTAATTCTTTTGTGTTTAGTGATTACTTTCCTTAATAAAGAAATGAACCTTTTCTCCATTCATACATTTAATGACTGGACAGTTTGTTTTACATGAAAAAAAAAGTAATTTTACATCATCAAAGAGGGAGCCACCATGGTCTAGCGACTAGACGCTCATCTACGGATCGGAAGGTCATGGGTTCGAGTCATGGCAGAGGTTGGACTTTGGCTCCCAGGGTGACCCAGCCTTGAGTTGGTAGCAGGTAAAGTCCTGGGAAGTAAAAGCTGCCGACCAGATGCTGACCACATCACCACTATGAGCCTTTGCCAAGTGCTGTTTACCATATAGGTCTAGTCATGTATACCCAATACGCCTAAAGGTGTGGAAAAGAGTCCTTTACTTCATTAAAAAAAAAGGACTTCATGCTTGCCTGTCTTCTCGGTGGTCTAGGAGTTCGACCCCCTGGATATGTATCAGAATTGATGAAGTTTACTAGGGTAGAGTTTCATAGAATTATAAGGATTTTTTTGTTGTTGTTAGCAAAATTTAAAGAAAAGAAATGTAATTTCTTAAGATTATTATGGGGTGAAGGAATTAAATTACATCAGTTGCTCAGTGATCTTCCAAGAGCCTGTTATTTCTTTACAATAGTAAGCATTTCTTCATTGTGAGGCTGATAATATTATGTTTCATCTTTCTTCCAAAAATGTTTACGTGCTTTCTTCCCTTTTACTTACTTCATTCCCTTTTAATTGCTTCATTCCCTGTTACTTGCTTTATTCCATATTCTTTCACATAATCCCAACATGACCTCTGATATTTCATTTTTCTAATTGTGTTGCATTTTCCTTCATACCTAGCTATACATTCTTGGTGTCAGTTCTGACAAATTTTAATAGGGGAAAGTAGGTAATTTGGCAGTCCAGAATCAGGATTTTTCACATTATTTCGTAATTGTTTTAGAAGAAAGGCCTTTAATCTTAGTTAGTTAACCTATTTTCTTTTCTCTGTTGTTCATTATTGGTTACATTTTGCGGCTAAGATAGTCTACCTGATGAGCTAGTCTGTCTCACTCCAACCCTCCTGAGTCGCCTGGTTTAGCTAGTGAGCCCCAGTAACACACTGAAATTGTAAACAGTAAGCTGTGTCATCACTACCCTGGCAACATGTTAAAACTGAAAGACAGAACTGACAGATGTGCAGACTGTGGTATCCATGTATTGAGATTCTTCTCGTACGATCCGAAGGAGGCAATAAGGGCACCAATGTATAATTTCTAATGGTGTTAGTGGTCTTGTATGTAACTGTTTAACCTTTTTGCAGCTACATAGACCCTGGAACCCACAAAGTGATGATAGGGTTTCAACCACATAGGCAGTGGAACCTACATAGTGATAATAGACTTAACTATATCATACAGGCATACACATCTGAAAGCAGCCTACACAACTGGATGCTGCTAGCAAGCATTGATTGTTGTTACATTTGCACTTTGCAACTGTTCCCTCACCATTGTTGTGTCAGCGAGCATTACTTCTAGTGCATTCAGTAAAACACTGGACAACCTGATGGCTGCTTGCTTCTCACTGCTAGCCAGCCTTCCAATGTTCTGTGACATGTATCAGTTTCTTTGAGATGATTTATTGTGTGGGTTCTAGGGCTGCCATCAGTGGGGAGACCATAGACCCTGAGCTGGCTACAAGAAAAGCAGTCGCTTGGGGAACTCTTCCAGGTCATAAATGGAGGGTTTCTTAGCAAAAGAGAAAATAGCTGTTTACTGCTCTATCTATGTACCAGTCCTGACCTGTGGGTGTGAGGGCAATGACGACAGCTCACAGAAGCTAGCTTTAGACCTCAGAAATGAGATATCTGAGAAAGCTGGTTAAAAGTGACAAGAAGGGACAAAGTCTGCAGTTACAGTACGTCAATAAAGCTTTTTAGACCTCATTGTGGAGAAAATGCAGAATAGCCTCACGCCCCTCAATTTTACTGTTAAAAATAACTAAATCTGAGAAAGCTTACATAGACAAACGCCTACGGAAGGGAAGGCACATGTGCCTGCCGAAATATTGCAGCCGTGTTATCATATATCATAGTAGGCATATGCCATTGTGATGAACAAGGTTGATGCTAAACTTTTCTCTTGTGCTCACAACTTTTGTCTTCCAAAAGCTGAAGACATGTTGGCAGTGCTGGCTATTTTTGTTTATACCTAAAAATATAAACCTAAGGGAGGTTGGCCCCTTTGCTGACAATTCAGACATACTATGGCAAAACAAAGAAAACTCGTTTTTACGGAAAAGAAATGCTGCACACTTAAAAAGACGGAGACAGATCACTGCAATAAGTATATGAAGCAAAGTTTGTTTTCCTTTTTTTTTCAATTATTGTACAGTTTTTGAATGGACTCAGTAGAAGTATATCAGTTCAATCTGCTGAACCAATACATTTGTTATAATCCACAACATACTTTGGCTTTAGAACATTTAATCTAGTTTTCTTTGGCTACCATTTCTAAATCGTGGCGTGCTGTTAGCACCCAAACCTCTCGTTTACCACTCCATTTCTTGATATTGAAGATGCCGGACATGCAAAAAGCTGTTTCTCAGCCATGCCAGTTTGTCCTTTCAGTGTTGATGGTTGTTTCATCTTGCTCCCTGCCAGAAATTAATATTTCAACGTCATCTTCACAAACGCTCCTTGAAATGAAACTCCATTAATTCTTCATCAGCTGTTACTAGTTTTCGGCTATCCTGTCATCTCCTTGTGAGATGCAATTTTTCGTTGTTTGAAACCCTACTCTTACTATTATCAGGGGCCGCAATATAGCCCGGCCATAAATATGGTCTAATGGCTGAATTGATTCACCATCATTCTAACCTAAACACATGCAACAGAGTGTTTAAATGTATGTAAATGGGTAACTGAGGTCTAAATGTGGCTAATGTGTGTTGCTTATTGACTCCCAAATATAATTGTCTCTAGCAGCTGAAAAGAAAGTGGAAACATGTTTTCTTGCTCATGGCAATGAGGGAACAGAAACCTGAAGATGAGTAAAGTCATTTTTAGCAGTCTATGGGCAGACAAAAAAAGTGTCCGTAGTAGTGAAAGGGTTAATGTATATTTAAAAAAAAATATAAAAAATTCCTAAACATGTTAGAAGGTCGAATGCGGAAATTTTTTATGTTTATATTTCCAGAAAGATGACGTAGTTGTAGACAAGATATACAACAGCACAGAAGAAGGTCAGAAGGTTGCACGCAACAAAGGGGAGAAGTGGCTGGCTGTCTTCCGCAGAATTGAGCCCGTATCTGTCGGCAGCTCCTGATATATTTGTGATACAGTTATGTGACATTTTTGGACTTTGTGTATGCAGATAAGATAGAATGCAGTAAAAGATTTTACCTACACACAATTTATATTCTTTGTTTTCATGTTTGCTTCATTTATTCTTTTAAGTGAAGGGCCCTTGCTTTTAATTCACAGGACAATACCCATAAATGCTATTTTTACCTAATATATTCATATCTTGACCTGCTAAGCATTTGCGTAGGTGCTAACTCAGCCAATAGCATCAACTGTGCATCCAGTAAACACATCATTGTATACAAGCCCGAACAGTGGCATTTACGAAGAACTGGAGCCAGCCGGACAGAAGTGTTGGTTTTGTAGCTTTTCGAGCAACAGAGTTCAGTCTTTCATTAAAAGTAAAGGAACTTTTTTCACACCTGTATTCTTATCAGGTAAGCAGTCTTAGATCTATATTTTTATAGACCAGTTGGTGCTTGATGGGTGATGTTATTAACTTTGTGCCTAGCTTCATGCTGGCCACTTTTACTTCCCAGAAACATGGCATAAATTATTGAACTTTTTATTTCCCAGAAAGGTTTTACTTTGAGTAATAAATGTTTTGGTCACAATGAGTTTTGGAATGAACACCATGAGAGAGATAGAGTGTGGGTTTCGGGTCCCCATCGTGGGGAAAACAAGAATAGACCCACTGCCTCCCCAAATAAGCATTATCACAAGATTCGACTAACTGGGTGCATCCTTCGAAGCCCGAGTACATCTGCCTAGAGGCAAGGAACCAACAGTCTGCATACAAATAAACCAGATGAGTGAAATGGATGTGCATGCAACAATGCTCAGTTTCTGGAAGCAGAATAAAGTCTGGAGGTGGACGAGTACTCGGAACTTGCTGCCGGAATTCACAACGGGTAAACGCAGAGAAAAAAGAGTGACAGTTAGAGCAGAAAGGATTAGAGTAACAGTTGAATGTGACATGAGGACTACATATTATTGATTTAAGAATCACTATTATTGCAGACTGGACACACCCATAGATGCACCATTTTCCACAGCAATTGTCCTAAGGTATAAATGTTAACTGTTCCTATTGTACGCTAAAGATCTCTTCCTCTCGTACTTCCCTCCTTGCCAGATCAACTCTTAATTGCACATTTTAATCAGGTTTTCCAGATGTAAATCCTATAGACGCATTTTACGAATCAGTTATTTAGAACGCGCCCCCCCCCCCCCCCCCCCCCCCCCCCAAAAAAAAAAAATATCAGAGACAAAATATACAAATTTGCAGAACATCATAGCCTCTCTTAGCAGTGATTAAATGTCACAAGCTAGCTTGGTTCAGGCATGTGGTAAGACATGATTTAATTGCAAAGGCTGTATTTCAAGGATCTTTGAGGGGTAGTGGAAGAAGAGGAGGGCAAAGAAAATATGGAATGACAACATCAAGAAGTGGACAGGAATAAGCACAAATTTATTCATCAAGAAAGTAGGTTTCATGTGCTTGCTATCATCGAGACACCTCCACGACCCTGACTGGTCAAAGGTTATGCTATGTACACTACACATGGTATTTCATTGTGTCTTCTGTCAGAATTTATTTATAAATGGTCTTTAGAACGTCTTAGTTGTCCAGTAAGAGTGTTCCTTTAACTATCACTTTTGTAGCCAGAAAATCATCTGTTCCATCACCTCGTACTCCTGCATATCCTGGACAGTATATCCTTGTGAGTCATATCCTAGACAGAATATCCATGTGTGTCATATCCTGGACAGTATATCCTTGTGAGTCATATCCTGGACAGTATATCCATGTAAGTGATATCCCGGACAGTATATCCATGTGAGTCATATCCTGGACAATACATCCATGTGAGTCATATCCTGGACAGTATATCCTTGTGAGTCATATCCCGGACAGTATATCCATGTGAGTCATATCCCGGACAGTATATCTATGTGAGTCATATCCCGGACAGTATATCCATGTGAGTCATTTCCGGGACAGTATATCCATGTGAGTCAAATCCTGGACAGTATATCCATGTGAGTCAAATCCTGGACAGTATATCCATGTGAGTCATATCCTGGACAGTATATCCATGTGAGTCATTTCCTGGACAGTATATCCATGTGAGTCATATCCTGGACAGTATATCCATGTGAGTCATATCCTAGACAGTATATCCTTGTGAGTCATATCCTAGACAGAATATTCATGTGAGTCGTATCCTGGACAGTATATCCATGTGAGTCAAATCCTGGACAGTATATCCATGTGAGTCATTTCCTGGACAGGATATCCATGTGAGTCATTTCCTGGACAGTATATACATGTGAGTCATATCCTGGACAGTATATCCATGTGAGTCAAATCCTAGACAGTATATCCATGTGTGTCATATCCTGGACAGTATATCCATGTGAGTCAAATCCTGGATAGTATATCCATGTGAGTCATATCCCGGACAGTATATCCATGTGAGTCATATCCCGGACAGGATATCCATGTGAGTCATTTCCTGGACAGTATATCCATGTGAGTCATATCCTGGAAAGTATGTATATCCATGTGAGTCATATCCTGGACAGTATATCCATGTGAGTCATATCCTAGACAGAATATCCGTGAAAGTCATATCCTGGACAGTATATCCATGTGAGTCATATCCTGGACAGTATATCCATGCGAGCCATATCCTGGACAGTATATCCATGTGAGTCAAATCCTGGACAGTATATCCATGTGAGTCATATCCTGGACAGTATATCCATGTGAGTCATATCCTGGACAGTATATCCATGCGAGTCATATCCTGGACAGTATATCCATGCGAGTCATATCCTGGACAGTATATCCATGCGAGTCATATCCTGGACAGTATATCAGTGTGAGTCATATCCTGGACAGTATATCAGTGTGAGTCATATCCTGGACAGTATATCAGTGTGAGTCATATCCTGGACAGTATATCAGGACAGTGAGTCATATCCTGGACAGTATATCAGTTTGAGTCATATCCTGGACAGTATATCAGTGTGAGTCATATCCTGGACAGTATATCAGTGTGAGTCATATCCTGGACAGTATATCAGTGTGAGTCATATCCTGGACAGTATATCAGTGTGAGTCATATCCTGGACAGTATATCAGTGTGAGTCATATCCTGGACAGTATATCCTTGTGAGTTATATCCTGGACAGTATATCAGTGTGAGTTATATCCTGGACAGTATATCCATGTGAGTTATATCCTGGACAGTATATCAGTGTGAGTTATATCCTGGACAGTATATCAGTGTGAGTTATATCCTGGACAGTATATCAGTGTGAGTTATATCCTGGACAGTATATCAGTGTGAGTTATATCCTGGACAGTATATCAGTGTGAGTCCCTGTAATGATGATGTGCTGGTGCCATATTTGTCCATTTTTAACCTTATGCGGAACCAACTGAAAATCAGGAATTGAGGAAAAAATGAATAATGTGAGTAGAACCCCAAAAATGCATGGTGAGTTGCTCTCTACAGAACAGGTTAGAGAGAACTCTTAGGTTCGATATGCATCACCTATAGAGTGCAGACTGATTTTGTTAAACATGAGGCTAGCACCATATATCGGCAGATTTGGAGAACAAAATGGGTCCCCAGATTGACCATCAGCCTAAAATGGGTACTAGGAAAGTCCCAATTAGGGCTTTGCCAATGTAAATAAGATCAACATTTCTTTCATAGTCCATCTGCCGGAGAGGTAAGAAACCATTAGTGTGCACACAAATAAGCCAGATTTGTAAAACAATTCAGAAGTGGGTGAACAACCAAAATTTTCACTGGAGTTTACAGCCATTGAGCGCAAAGAAGAAGAGGAAGACTGAAGGAAGAGATATGCAGCAATCTGACAGGAATATGTAAAAGTGGGCACAATGGCATGAGCTGTGAAAGAAGTCAGTTCTGGAGGACTATGTTGAGCGATATGTTTTGTGTGAAGTATGAGAATCATCTTCTGGCCCAGTGTTGTCCCTTTAAATTCATCAGAATCTGAGGCCTTGTGATGTGGTTATTGAAAAATAAAATTTGGTTACAAGAGATGATAGACATTATAGTAAACTCAAAAAAAAAAAAGGTCTTAGTTTAAACAGCGGGGAAAACAGAGGTAATGGTAATAACAAAGAAACAATATCTTACAAAACCAAAGTGGATGGCATAGATCTGAGTCAAGTTGATACATTGTAATCTAATTGCTATTGGTATCTATGTATGTATTTATCGATCCATCCACCTATCTGTCAGTCTCAGTGTTCCATACTGTACTTCTTATGTGATAAATTCCGGCGGAAAGTCTTGAGTAGTCATCAGTATTCCGATTCCGCCGTTCTGTCCGATTAAAGCAGCATTGGCTACCTTATCCACGACTGCATTTACATCAGGCTGGTTGTAGCAATTATGGGTGGCCTAATTACAACTTCTTTGGAATTTCAAAGGGGTATCCGGGGTCTCTTCTGGAGTCTGCCATCCATACATATGTATACACACACACACACACATATATATTTATATATGTGTGTGTGTGTGTGTATATATTATATATATATATATATATATATATATATATATATATATATATATATATATATATAATATATATATATATATATATATATATATATATATATATATATATATATATATATATATATATATATATATATATATATATATATAATTTCAGAGTGGTCAACTCTCAGGTCACAGCCCGTAGGGAAACCCTGATCAACTGAGATTTGACCACTTTGCCAAGGGATGCAACCGATAAAAACAATAAAACCTTTACACAGTTTTTTTCTAACGCAGCAGTTCTCAACCTGTGGGTCGCGACCTGGGGGGGGGGGGGGAGTTGAACGACCCTTTCACATTGGTCCCCAAAGACCATCGCAACACACATTCATTGAAGTTATGAGGTAGCAAGGAAAATAACTATGGTTGGGGTCACCACATGAGAAATTGTATTAAAGGGTCGCGACATTAGGAAGGTTGAGAACCACTATTCTAATGGATCAGTCAGCAGCTAATGTAATGATTGACTGTTCCTACCGTCCAGAACCACTATTATAATGGATCAGTCAGCAGCTGATATAATGATTGACTGTTCCTACCGTCCAGAACCACTATTATAATGGATCAGTCAGCAGCTGATGTAATGATTGACTGTTCCTACCATCCAGAACCACTATTCTAATGGATCAGTCAGCAGCTGATATAATGATTGACTGTTCCTACCGTCCAGAACCGCTATCTCAAGGTTTCAATCACAACGAGCAGGTGGCCAATACAATATGAGCAAGCTCATTAACACCATTCAGCCTTCTAACATGTTTTTTATTGACTACATTATGTACTATATTGAAAGCCCCTGGGTGGGCAAACGAATATAAGCTAACAAAATGACCAATACAATGTATAATAACCTATTTTAAAGCCATTGGCTACCAGTGCTAGACATGGTCACTCAAAACAAAGAAGGAATGAAAATTAGTGAGCATGGAAAGGAGAATCTGAGAAGGGTCGTAAAACCTGTTAAGAAAGGTAGAGACATGCATGCTCCGTGCAGACTTGCAAGCGTTGCTTCAGAAGTCTCGGTTCATTAGCGTCCATTGGATGTTGTCTCAGGGTAACGCAGGACTGCTAGGAAATAATCAGCAGACATACTTGCCGGGTGTGCACCATTGGGTAAACTGATGAATAACTTAGATGTGGTTAAGGTCCCTTAGGAGAAAGCTAACAATAAAAAAGCACGAATGGATGATTATGGTCTGGAGAGATTGGTACAGGTAGGAATGACAAGGGGGTCTGGCCGACAGGGAAAGGCAAGACGGACACATAATCTGTTTATGAAACTGCTACTGTCACCATCGGAATGGGAACTCTTAGCTAGCTGTTGAAGATGAGGATGAAACACTTATGGGATTTCCCAAGTACTATGATGTCAGTTTTTAGCTGAACTCTCATCACTAAACAGATACTTAGAAAAGCATGACCATGGCGATAACCTCTGCCTGGATATCTGAGCAAAAAACCTCACAGACAGTAATTGTATCAGATTCCATGAACATGCTTCTGAAGATAGCAACAGGCAGTATGCGCTCTGACTGGGTAGAAGGCATTGGAAAAATCGCACTTAACCTCCCTCTCTTGGATTTACACACATGAGGGGGGGGGGGGGGATAAAGGGTAATAAGTGAGCAGACCAACTGGCAAGCAATGCATGCACCAACACATGTGGGAAGAAGCATGGACAGAGCAGATTTCGCTAACGCTGTACGGACTGGGCTAGTGGATAATGACAAATCTCTGACACTAACATGATTGCATGACATTGGATTAAATCATGTTAAAACACGTCTATGTCGCCTTCGAGGCCGAGATAGGAGACATTATAGTCAGCTTCTCATGGGAACAATTAGTATAGGTACCTTGGAGTGGCTGCTGCATCGGAGGACTGAGCCCACATTTGAATGCCCACAAATGAATGTCTGTACATGGTTAGGGGTATCCACATAGCCTCTACCCAAATTTTGAGGGGGTGGAGCTGGGGCCCCCTAAGAATTATGAGGGCTGAGGCCATTCCCAATTTTGTGGGGCTCAATGTGTCCTAGCCCCCTAGGTTCTGGCGCCTTTGAGCTTCAGTTAACCTACAGAAAGCACATTTTAAAAAGTGATTATTCGTGAAATTATTGCCTCTGCAACTTGGCCATTAAGAGCAGAATTGGCCAGGTAAAGACAGCTTTCTAGAAGAAAAGTATTTTACGTAAAAAAATCACTCTCATTAAACATAGGAAATGAGTACTGAAATGTTATATCGAGCCTGTTCTGTTGTATGGTAGAGAATCTTGGAATGTGAGCAAGCAAATTAAGAAGAGTTTGGAGGCAACTGAGATGTCAGTCCTGAGAATACCTTGGACTGCCAGAACAACCAACATTGAATGACTAGAAATGGCTAATGAAAGTAGAACATTATATACAACAATGAGAAGTTCTCTGGTTATGTAATGAGAAAAGGTTAAGTTTCTTGCTTATAGGAATAAACTCACAGGGAGCAAGTACAGCAGGGATCTACCAGTCATCAGTAGAAGTTATCCCTCGTCGACAAACGTTTCGGCCCACGACCTCCTAGACGTTTTCAGAGGTGGGCCCACCTGAGTTCATGAAGCTCAGGGCTGGTACTCTGCTGCACGAAATTACCAGACGGTGTTTTCTTTCGGATAGGGACAAGACGACTTGGTGATTTGCAGAAGGTACTGTGAGATAAGAAGTCATCGCGGTAGCCTAATTAGAACAGTCAGCATACCTGGACGACCGAGCGACAAGCTTACGATTGGTATACCGGACACATGTTGGACTTTTGTTAGCAGGTGGCAGAGGAACACTGGCAGACACTTCGGACACGATGAACTTTCAAGGGATGAGAAACCCTTTTCCACAAGACACCCAGACCAGCTCACCGAGGCCCGTCCCCTACGTTGTTCCGTTGCGTCCAAAGCCAGCTCGAGGCCCTCTCGACAACCTCGCCCAGCTGCTTAAGTGTCCGTTTCCGTTCATTACCGCGCAATCCTAGTTCTTTAACCACATTGTAGAGCGAAGTGGAAACGAGGCCTCTTGCTCCCACTTCGACGGCAAAGACCCGTACTGTGTACGCCTCGTCTCTCCTCAGACCGGCTGCTAAATCACTGTATTTCTTGAGCTTGTACAGGTGATTTTCATCCATACGCGAACCATACGGGACAGTCAGCTCAATTAGGATGAGCTGCTGTTTCTCCGCAGAGTGGAGAACTATGTCAGGTCGCAGGCCGGTCTTCCGGATTAACTAAGGGTACCTTTCATGGCCTGGCAGATCAACCGGCAGTAACCAGTCCCTCGCAAAGTCTAGCATAGATGGAGCTAATGCGTTTTTGTTGACTTTACTTTGGCGAATTTGCCCAGCCTTGAGGAAACGTATGGGGACGATTTTAGCACTGGCCCTAGCGTTGGCCCGCATCCTAGCCTGGTCAACAACGGCTGCTAACTCTTTTAGCATCTTGTTGTGTCGCCAGGTATATCGGCCTTGACCTAGGGCTTTCCTGCATGCGGACAGGACGTGCTCAAGAGTCTGCTTCGCTTTGCACAGCGGGCAAGTCGGATCATTAGTCGCAGACCACTTAACCATATAAACACCGGACGGTAATACATCGTACGCCGAACGAACAATAAAGCTCAGTCGCAACAGGGTCATTCGCCAGATCTCACCCCATGTGAGTACTCTCGGCAATGCGCTCTCCAGGCTGACCCAATGGCCCTGCTGCGACTGCTAGGCTGCTTTCTGGACCCGAACTTATCCTTTACAGGACGTTGCAGAACCAACCCCAACAGCCCTTGTCTGTTGTGTAGTTTTTCTAGGCAAATTTACGTCCATTAGTTTGAATGAGAAAAGGAGCACTGTAAAATGCCAGGACGACTGGAAAGATCACTGGTAGAAGAGGCAGATCAAGAGACATGATAGTGAATGGCTTAAGACAGTGGCAAGGAGGAATATTATCAGTTTAATTGATCCAGAACACCAGAGACCGAGATCTATGGCGACGCATGAACGCCTACGCTAGCTGGCAAGGCACTTGATGACGATGATGAATTTAGTCATTACGGAACCCGGAAGTAGTTCTTCTGTGTGTTTACTTACATTCCACGTAGCGATAAACTTGTGGGATGCGGACGGTTTATAATTTATAGTTGTTGTTAGTTTAATACAAATTGGTGCATTTAGGTTCGCAGAATTAGAAAAACTAATTTAAGTGTCGTTTCCCCCCTAATACGCGAGAAAGGCCATACAATGGGTGAGCCATTTTTATTTTGCTAATTTTTCTTTTTATATTTATAAGTGTTGTGATTCATGATTCACAACAACGTCTTCTGACTCACTGACTGCTATGAAAGTGCAGACTACTTGGCAAAAAATGTTTAAGCAAGTTCAAATCTGTCGGATACCGGATGTACTTAAGAGGAAAATAAAACTGAGATCAAAGCAGCTATTTGTATGATAACCCATTTGAACACTTTCCACACAGGAGAGAATCCAGAGGACCATTCAGTCTCCACACATGAAAGTATTGAAAGAAACAGACCATTCGTTATATTTAGATTGCCGGTTCTGGACACTCTTCTCTTGTCGGCAGGGAGATCGCAGCAAACCGCCGAGAGTATCTCCCGCGCCACTACGCGCGGAGCGGGGCTCAACTGGATGACATGGACTCACATGCAAATAAAATGGAGAAAGCTGCAGGAGATGCGGTTAGCTACTGCTTGTGAGTCCCAGCCATCTAGTTTAGCCCCGTTCCGAGGCGCAGGAGATAATCTCGGCAGTGACTTTAACAAGGCAGAATCTTTTTTCACAGTATGATGTGTTGTCACAGGCGGAGGTCCACAATTTACATGTGACTAAGGCCCTGTTAGTGTATAATTTCGGCCTCCATAATTTGGGACCGGTGTTAGGAAGATAGCCGGAAAATGAAACCAGGCTGTATGGCAAGTAAGAAATGTCTATCACACGACAGACTTCATAGAGACCTGTGACAAGTAGCTTCTGTCCTAGAGACTCCAACTTTTCTCTCTATAAAAATATAAAAAGAACATTTCATTGGTCCCATCGCTGCTACTCACTCTGCCAGCCAACCTCCTTACCACTCTGCCAGTCAACCTTACCACTGCCAGCCAACCTTAACACTGTGCCAGCCAACCTTACCTCTCCGCCAGCCAACCTTACCTCTCCGCCAGCCAACCTTACCTCTCTGCCAGCCAACCTTACCTCTCTGTCAGCCAACCTAACCTCTCCGCCAGCCAACCTTACCTCTCTGCCAGCCAACCTTACCACTCTGCCAGCCAACCTTACAACTCTGCCAGCCAACCTTACCTCTCTGCCAGCCAACCTTACCTCTCTGTCAGCCAACCTAACCTCTCCGACAGCCAACCTTACTTCTCCGCCAGCCAACCTTACCACTCTGCCAGCCAACCTTACCACTCTGCCAGCCAACCTTACCACTCTGCCAGCCAACCTTACCACTCTGCCAGCCAACCTTACCATTCTGCCTGCCAACCTTACCACTGTGCCAGCCAACCTTAACACTGTGCCAGCCAACCTTACCACTTTGCCAGCCAACCTTACCATTCCACCTGCCAACCTTACCACTTTGGCAGCCAACCTTACCATTCCACCTGCCAACCTTACCACTTTGCCAGCCAACCTTACCATTCCACCTGCCAACCTTACCACTTTGGCAGCCAACCTTACCATTCCACCTGCCAACCTTACCACTTTGCCAGCCAACCTTACCATTCCACCTGCCAACCTTACCACTGTGCCAGCCAACCTTACCATTCCACCTGCCAACCTTACCACTTTGCCAGCCAACCTTACCATTCCACCTGCCAACCTTACCACTTTGCCAGCCAACCTTACCATTCCACCTGCCAACCTTACCACTTTGGCAGCCAACCTTACCATTCCACCTGCCAACCTTACCACTGTGCCAGCCAATCTTACCATTCCGCCAGCCAACCTTACCACTCCACCAGCCAACCTTACCACTTCACCAGCCAACCTTACTACTCCACCAGCCAACCTTACCACTCCACCAGCCAACCTTACTACTCCACCAGCCAACCTTACTACTCCACCAGCCAACCTTACCACTCCACCAGCCAACCTTACCACTGTGCCAACCAACCTCACCACTGTGCCAGCCAACCTTACCACTCCGCCAGCCAACCTTACCACTCCGCCAGCCAACCTTACCACTCCGCCAGCCAACCTTACCACTCCGCCAGCCAACCTTACCACTGTGCCAGCCAACCTTACCACTGTGCCAGCCAACCTTACCACTGTGCCAGCCAACCTTACCACTGTGCCAGCCAACCTTACCACTGTGCCAGCCAACCTTACCACTCCGCCAGCCAACCTTACCACTCCGCCAGCCAACCTTACCACTCTGCCAGCCAACCTTACCACTGTGCCAGCCCACCTTACCACTGTGCCAGCCAACCTTACCACTGTGCCAGCCAACCTTACCACTGTGCCAGCCCACCTTACCACTGTGCCAGCCAACCTTACCACTGTGCCAGCCAACCTTACCACTGTGCCAGCCCACCTTACCACTGTGCCAGCCAACCTTACCACTCTGCCAGCCAACCTTACCACTGTGCCAGCCGACCTTACCACTCCGCCAGCCAACCTTACCACTGCGCCAGCCGACCTTACCACTGCGCCAGCCGACCTTACCATTCCACCTGCCAACCTTACCACTCCACCAGCCAGCCTTACCACTGCGCCAGCCAACCTTACCATTCCACCAGCCAGCCTTACCACTGCACCAGCCAGCCTTACCACTGCGCCAGCCAACCTTACCACTGCGCCAGCCAACCTTACCACTGCGCCAGCCAACCTTACCACTGCGCCAGCCAACCTTACCACTCCACCAGCCAGCCTTACCACTGCGCCAGCCAACCTTACCACTGCGCCAGCCAACCTTACCACTGCGCCAGCCGACCTTACCACTGCGCCAGCCGACCTTACCACTGCGCCAGCCAACCTTACCACTCCACCAGCCAACCTTACCACTTTGCCAACCTACCTTACCACTGTGCCAGCCGACCTTACCACTCTGCCAGCCAACCTTACCACTCCACCAGCCAACCTTACCACTGTGCCAGCCAGCCTTACCACTGTGCCAGCCAACCTTACCACTCCACCAGCCAACCTTACCACTCCACCAGCCAACCTTACCACTCCACCAGCCAACCTTACCACTGTGCCAGCCAGCCTTACCACTGTGCCAGCCAGCCTTACCACTGTGCCAGCCAACCTTACCACTCCACCAGCCAACCTTACCACTCCACCAGCCAACCTTACCACTCCATCAGCCAACCTTACCACTGTGCCAGCCAGCCTTACCACTCCACCAGCCAACCTTACCACTCCACCAGCCAACCTTACTACTCCACCAGCCAACCTTACCACTGTGCCAGCCAACCTTACCACTCCACCAGCCAACCTTACCACTGTGCCAGCCAGCCTTACCACTGTGCCAGCCAACCTTACCACTCCACCAGCCAACCTTACTACTCCACCAGCCAACCTTACCACTGTGCCAGCCAACCTTACCACTCCACCAGCCAACCTTACCACTGTGCCAGCCAGCCTTACCACTGTGCCAGCCAACCTTACCACTCCACCAGCCAACCTTACCACTCCACCAGCCAACCTTACTACTCCACCAGCCAACCTTACCACTGTGCCAGCCAACCTTACCACTCCACCAGCCAACCTTACCACTCCACCAGCCAACCTTACTACTCCACCAGCCAACCTTACCACTGTGCCAGCCAGCCTTACCACTGTGCCAGCCAACCTTACCACTCCACCAGCCAACCTTACCACTCCACCAGCCAACCTTACCACTCCACCAGCCAACCTTACCACTGTGCCAGCCAGCCTTACCACTGTGCCAGCCAACCTTACCACTCCACCAGCCAACCTTACCACTCCACCAGCCAACCTTACCACTCCACCAGCCAACCTTACCACTGTGCCAGCCAGCCTTACCACTGTGCCAGCCAACCTTACCACTCCACCAGCCAACCTTACCACTCCACCAGCCAACCTTACTACTCCACCAGCCAACCTTACCACTGTGCCAGCCAACCTTACCACTGTGCCAACCTACCTTACCATTCCACCAGCCAATCTTACCACTGTGCCAGCCAACCTTACTTCTGTGCCAGCCAACCTTACCACTCCACCAGCCAACCTTACCACTCCACCAGCCAACCTTACCACTGTGCCAGCCTACCTTACTACTGTGCCAGCCGACCTTACCACTGTGCCAGCCTACCTTACTTCTGTGCCAGCCAACCTTACCTCTGTGCCAGCCTACCTTACTACTGTGCCAGCCAACCTTACTTCTGTGCCAGCCTACCTTACTACTGTGCCAGCCAACCTTACTTCTGTGCCAGCCTACCTTACCTCTGTGCCAGCCAACCTTACCATTCCACCAGCCAATCTTACCACTGTGCCAGCCAACCTTACTTCTGTGCCAGCCAACCTTACCTCTGTGCCAGCCTACCTTACTACTGTGCCAGCCAACCAGAATTACGTCTTTAGCAGTCTACTGGGAAGGCGTAACATTTCGTCTTTAGCAGAGAAAGGGTTACTATATATTTAAAGCAACTGCATTTGTGAAAAAGTTAAGAAGCCCTTACAGATTGTGAGGCCTTCAGCTTCTTGAGCTTATTCCTACACCCAGCACTGACTATATCATTACTGCCCTGGATGTCAGGGAAGGTACAGTTTCCTTGTTGTGGCTTTTCTGGCTGCCCTGACCATAGATAGAACCTTCGTACTGTTAATCATTATCCAGTAACACTGCGTGTTGTTGGGTCACCAGTTTCTGTTGACTGTCTGATCAGCTCTCTCCACCTTTGGCGGTCAGTTGCGATGGACTTCATGGTTGCATGCCTGAGGCCTGTTCAGTCAGTCGGGTTCTGTAACCAGGTCTTTCTTGCTTTTTCCCTCTACTGAGCCCTACAGTATTGTTTTTGAGAGGCCATTAGATCTTATTACATGTCCATACCATTGCATTTTTAGCCTGTTCACGGTAGTTAATAGAGGTTCATAGTGTCCAATGTGCTGTATACTTATATGGTTAATCTATTCGTTTGTAATGTGGTCTCTGTATGAAATGCCAAGAATTTTCTAAAGCATTGTATTTCTAATGCTTGTATCGTACTGTTGAACATCTTAAATGTTCTTTGATATTATCTGTCCATGTTCTTCATTTACCTCAGGCTTTTACTATTTTATTCTGTACTGTTTGGACAGACAGTAACTGCTTTTAAAAGGGCTTTAGAGTCAATATTTTGTAAAGTTCACTGCCAGATCAGTGTGGGAGGCTTGTATATTTGGATTCCTCATCACCTACAAAATGATTGAAACATTCCATTTCGGGGGACAGTTGTTTTCTTATAGTTTGCTCTTTAGGCTGTTGCATTTTCTTGCTAATGAGATCTGTTTTCCTGGAGAGTGGACCCCCACAATAAAAACATTGTGAGCACAGTCAAGGCAGCTATTTCTATCTGTCGTCATCCTGCTTCGACATAGCACAGCCACAATACATGCTACTCCCACACAAAACAAACACTGGAAATACACACACAGTAGCAGCCCCTGACCAGAAAACTCACGGATGCAAAAGAAAAATCACAGCCAATAAACACTGTTACAACCACTCTTCACCATCTTGGGTCCCTATTCAGTGTATGCTTTAGAGCAGCGGTTCTTAACCTATGGGTCACAACCCTTTTTTTGGGTTGAATTACCCTTTTTTGGGGTCAAACGATCCTTTCATAGAGGTTGCCAAAGACCATAAGAAAACACATATTCACTGAAGTTATGAAGTAGCAACCAAAATAATTGTCTGGTTAGGGGTCTTCACAACATGAGAAACTCCACACAAAAAAGAACAGTATTCAAGGGTTGCAGCATTAGGAGGGTTGAGAATCACTGCTTTACAGTCTCTACTTGGTTTGTTATATTCATAGTGCATCACTCCCATTCTGCCAGATCTTAATAATAATTTTATATCTTTCCATTCTGCCAGATCTTAACAATAATTTTATATCTTTCCATTCTGCCCAAGAAATTTCAGGTCTAACATCAGGCTCATAAGTGACCTTTTATTTTTCTTCAACATTTCCAGCCCTTCAGGTTCATTGATATTACCCTTGTCTTTTACATTGGTGACTCGAAGTATTTGTAGGTCTGCCTGCATATTATTTCTCCACCATCCTTTTTCGGTCTTTTACGGTCTGTCTACTCCTATTGAACTCTTTTATGTACACAGTTTTTGTCACTCTGTTATCTACTATTGTCTCTGTATGCTTTCACCATCTGTTAGTCCTAGTAATTATTGGGGATTTAAACATATAATGAATTTCATTGTTACTTTTCTCTCTCTTCATTCTTTGCTTTTTGCATTTTTATTGGGGCAAAAATACCTTTAAGACCCAGTTCTGAAGTGATGACAACTTATTATGCATATCTTCTAGTACATACTTATAATCACTGAGCACTTATATGTTTGCAGAGAGTGCAGTTTTGTTGACTCTATTATTAAGTAACCAGTTGAAACAGTTTCAATGACAATTCATTGCCAGGTGGCCTGCTGAGCTATTTCTCTGGATTGTTTGGCAGCAAGGAGCGGCGTATTCTAATTCTAGGTTTGGATGGGGCAGGAAAGACGACCATTTTGTACAGACTTCAAGTTGGTGAAGTGGTCACCACCATACCCAGTAAGTACTCGAGCTGTTATGTCACCAGCCTGGCACATCGGTTGTTCAGGCATTGTGGTCCAGACATGTGTGCTGTGCTCTGCAAGTCTCTGCTCTATTTTTAGATTGCATGGTTTGGTTCATAAATGCAATATCTGTAGATTTTCTTGAGTGGGAAAGAAGGGGGGGGGGGGTGTTTACAATTAACCAGGATCAACGTCTTTTTATATGTAAAATAATGGATTCTGTCAACACCGTTAGCGACACTGTATTGCCAACATCTGAGACAAAGATGACACTATATTGCGCACATCTGAGACAAAGATGACACTATATTGCGCACATCTGAGACAAAGATGACACTGTATTGCCCACATCTGAGATGATGATGACACTATATTGCCCATATCTGAGACAAAGATGACACTGTATTGCCCACATCTAAAACAAAGATGACAATGTATTGCCCACATCTGAGACATAGATTACACCATATTGCTCACATCTGAGACAAAGATGACACTATTGCCCGCAACAACACAATGAGGCGATGATCTGTCCAGCACTTGGCACCGAACTTGAACATCCTGCCTGTTCCTTTTTCTAACTATCACATAATCAATGAGGTGCCAGTGTTTTGATCCATAATGCATCCAGTAAGTTCTGTTTTTAGTAGGTGGTCATAAAATTGTTTGTGTGGTAATGAGATTATGCTCAGTGCAAGTCTGGAGGAGAAGAAGTCTATTGCTGTCACAGCGACCTACTCCATACTTTTTGATAGTACCATTCCAGGAGATGTTATCGGAGCCAGCTCTAGCATTAAATTCACCAGGAATGAAGAGCTTGTCTGCTTTTGTTGCTGTAACTGCATGCAATTTATCATAGAATTTGTCTTTAACATCATCCTGGTTTGTCATGGTTGGTGCCTAAGCGTTGACGATGGTGGCATATTTTCTCCCACATTGTAGGGGTTTCTTCATCATCATTAGTCTGTCATTGATTCCTGTAGGGGGTCTCACTAGCTTGCCTACAATTGCTGTTTTTATGGCAAAACCAACTTGTGACCAGTCTCTTTTCAGCTTTCCTGCTGCTCCAAAAGAATGTGTAACCTGCACCCTCTTCGTGTAGTTGTCCCTTGCCTGCATGCCTTGTTTGACTCAGTGCTGCTAATGTCAGTGTTGCATCTCACCAGTTCCCTCCCAATGAGAGCAGTGCGCCACTCAGGTCTAAAAGTATTTTCAGTGTTAAGCATGGTGTGCATATTCCATGTGCCAACAGTGAGTGGGAAATATCTTTCCCTTTTTTCCTTGCATGTTGACCGCTGAGATAGGGCACCCACCAGTAGCGGTAAGCTAGTAAGGTAGTGGTGAAGCAGGCAATGTTTAGGGTACCTTTTCTAGTCCCTTCCTCATGCCATGGAGTTAAGCAGCACATTCCTGAAGAGGGCTGCTCAGTCGCTCAGGGGCTGCCAAATCCCTCAGTTGCTCCAGTCAGTGGAAGACGGCCCTATGGCCTGAGCCGCCTGTGTGCAGGCCTGCAACTACGACTGCCAGTGTACCCACACCTATCGCTTTGTAGCTCACCCATTGCTACAGGACACGATAAGTGGGTTGTATGAAATGTATGAAAAAAGTGACTAGAGCGATGAATTTGTTTAAAGTAAGGAAGAGTTGTGCAATTTCATCGACCTCACTCTCTGGCCTGTGTCCATCTGAATCTAGTGGCAGGACAAGTCGAGACGGCTGAAGATAAAGACAGATGCAGTGGATGACCAGGGTTTTCTACCTGCCTCACCGTGCTCTTTGCACTCCACAGAGCGTTGCTGGTACCCACCATCAGGTCTGTTGAACAGATGTTGATCTCCTAACTCACCGAAGACTACTAAACCATTCGGCTACCCTCATTTGGTTTAGCCACCCTGTCAAAGCCGTTGGGGGGGGGGGGGGGGGGGGTATCACCATCACACTAGCACTGAACATTCCCTAAACCATCGCTACGTGTCCAAATGCAATTATGAAATTTCTCGCCGTAAAAAAAAACTAAACACGTCACAGTCTAGGTCTCTGAGCCAACTCCCCAAAAAACATTTGCTCTGTCCGTTTAGTCCAGTCTGTTGTTCACCATCAGTTCATTTAACACCTCGCCAATCCTGGAGTCTTCATTCGTTCGTCACGCTCTCCTAGTCGGGATCTCACATGGGCTGTTGAGCACATAGTCGCTAAGTGGTCATCATCTAAGTGCTAGTCACTATCGTCACCTAAAGGCGTCCCATAGCCACACAGGCACTTGACATTGTGTTTGGGCTCATTCTTCTGCAAGATCTTAATTTACTTTTTCAGTTTATTTGGTCTGTTAAGCTCTTCACTTTATGCTCCCCAGCCATTGGATTCAACGTGGAGACAGTCACCTACAAGAATTTGAAGTTTCAAGTTTGGGATCTTGGCGGACAAACCAGCATCAGGTAGTATCCCTAGTTATTTTATTATACTGAAATTTTATACCAGAGGGCTCTTTAAAGTGGAAGAGGAGAAGAGGCAGAACAAGACAGACCTGGATCCAGAATGTAGTTGAATGGACAAGGCCTCAAAACATGCAGACATCAAGTCAACTGTATCAGATTGGCAGAGGTGGAGGGAAGTGATCAGACAGTGAACAACTGGTCACCCAACGACATGTTGTATATGGAACTATGATGACCATCAACTGAATCAGATTGGCAGAGGTGGACGGAAATGATCAGACAGTGAACAACTGGTCACCCAACGACATGTTTTAAATGGAACTATGACGACCTTCAACTGTATCAGATTGGCAGAGGTGGAGGGAAGTGATCAGACAGTGAACAGCTGGTCACACAACGACATGTTGTATATTGAACTATGATGACCTTCAACTGTATCAGATTGGCAGAGGTGGACGGAAATGATCAGACAGTGAACAACTGGTCACCCAACGACATGTTTTAAATGGAACTATGACGACCTTCAACTGTATCAGATTGGCAGAGGTGGAGGGAAGTGATCAGACAGTGAACAGCTGGTCACCCAACGACATGTTGTATATTGAACTATGATGACCTTCAACTGTATCAGATTGGCAGAGGTGGAGGGAAATGATCAGACAGTGAACAGCTGGTCACCCAACGACATGTTGTATATTGAACTATGATGACCTTCAACTGTATCAGATTGGCAGAGGTGGAGGGAAATGATCAGACAGTGAACAACTGGTGACCCAACGACATGTTGTATATGGAACTATGACGACCTTCAACTGTATCAGATTGGCAGAGGTGGAGGGAAATGATCAGACAGTGAACAGCTGGTGACCCAACGACATGTTTTATATTGAACTATGATGACCTTCAACTGTATCAGATTGGCAGAGGTGGAGGGAAATGATCAGACAGTGAACAACTGGTGACCCAACGACATGTTGTGTATGGAACTATGATGACCTTCTTCTTCTTAGTGTTCACCAGCTGTAAACTCTGGTGGAAAGTTCTGGTTGTTCATCCACTTCTGGACTTTGATCCTATTCGAGACTCAGTTCCTTGCCTGTCAGGCAGATGCACTTTGACTTTGAAGGAAACATCTCTAGTTAGTTGCCATGTACAGTACGCTTGTTGGGGGTGGGGGGGGCAGTTGGTTTGTCCTTCCCACCCCCTCTTAAATGGGGCCCCAGAACCCTATTGAACTGACTGTGGTGATGATGATAAATTTATGAGGCATATCAACAGCAGAGAATTACTAGAACATTAACCCTTATCTGGTAAAACACTAGAAAGGAGAGGCAGAGAGCACAAACAGATAAATATGGAAAACTAAAATGGCTGGGCAGTAAATAGTAATCTAAGACATTTTCACCCTGTTTTGCCTTTATTTTGCAATTGTTTATCGTCCAACACCTGTGGCCTCTGTCAACAATGTTCATCTTAGGATTTCTCTTGGGCGTCCCAGTTTCGTCAGTCAGTTTGCTTCTCATTGCAGTGCTTGTTTAATGATTCTCTGTCTGCTTCTCTTCAGGATGTGCCCAGTATATTGCCATCTTCTATGTCTTATAACTGTTGATACAAGCAGTTGTCCAGATGTTTCTCTCATTTCTTTGTCTTATAATTGTTGATACAGACAGTTGTCCAAATGTTTCTCTCATTTCTTTGTCTTATAATTGTTGATACTGACAGTTGTCCAAATGTTTCTCTTATTTCTTTGTCTTATAACTGTTGATACAAGCAGTTGTCTAGATGTTTCTCTCATTTCTTTGTCTTATAACTGTTGATACAAGCAGTTGTCCAGATGTTTCTCTCATTTCTTTGTCTTATAACTGTTGATACAAGCAGTTGTCCAGATGTTTCTCTCATTTCTTTGTCTTACAATTGTTGATACAAGCAGTTGTCCAGATGTTTCTCTTATTTCTTTGTCTTATAACTGTTGATACAAGCAGATGTCCAGATGTTTCTCTCATTTCTTTGTCTTATAACTGTTGATACAAGCAGTTGTCCAGATGTTTCTCTCATTTCTTTGTCTTACAATTGTTGATACAAGCAGTTGTCCAGATGTTTCTCTCATTTCTTTGTCTTATAACTGTTGATACAAGTTGTTGTCCAGATGTTTCTTTTGTTTCTTTGCCTTGCCCTAATTCATGCCATTTAATATTCATCAGTTTCCTTATCTATTTGTTTTTTAATGCATTTGACTTTCACTCCATGCCTTCACTGAAAATTCTCCAACTTTCTGTGGCATATGTTAAAATTGTTATTAAAAATGATTGTACTTATAAATACTGAATTTGTTTTAAAACTATAAACAAATGAAGTTCAATTTATTCAGAATATTAATTGAGAGCGGGAACTCTTTTTTTTCCCTGCCAACTTCTTTGAACATTTATAAAATTATTCATGGGCTTTTCAAAATTGTCAACTGTAATTAGCCTGCTATATGCTTCTTCTTTGTGTCACCAGTTTTCAACTCCAGCGGAAAGTTCTGGTGGTTCATTCACCTCTGGACTTTAGTCTTGTTACAGAACTTGAGTTTTGCGTTCACATCTGTTTGACAGATTTGGCTTATTTGTACGCAGACTGTTGGATCATCGCCTTTAAGGCAGGTACACTCCGACTTTGAAAGAAACACTCCTAATTAGTCGCCTTTTACAACAAGCCTGGTGGCCTGAGGCTCCCAGAATGCACAAGGAGAAGACCTTGTTTAGGTTTAGACCAAGCCTGAGTCTGAAGAATCTCAGTGCAGTGCACGATCAAGTAGCACCCACGAGGATCCTGAAATAGTTTGGGTAAATTTTCAACTCCAAATTTTGCCTGGGCTGCACCGTTAGGCTACTCTTTCGATTTCCAGTTGCCAAGGGATTTTTTTACGTGCGCAACAATACACACGAGCGTTCGATCTTACAGCCCAGAGACCAGGGAAAATTACTAGAAGTCCACGTAAAAAAATCTCAGCCTTTACCAGGGCTTGAACCGGGACCTCCAGCACTCCAAGTGGAAGCCATGCCTTTAAACCACACAACCCTCACCCTTCCCCTTTCCCAAGACCTTGTATAAAAGGATAACATTGTCAGCTGGAAAGATGGAAGCGGCCAACAACAACATGTCAATATACCTTTAACATACATTTGCATACTTCTCTTATTGGTTATTGTACCTTTTGTTTTAACAATAATCTGTTGCTATTCCACTGTTTCCTAGACCATACTGGCGTTGTTATTACTCCAACACAGACGCTATCATCTACGTTGTGGACAGCATGGATAGAGACCGTATTGGCATTAGCAAGCAGGAGCTTGTGTCCATGTTGGAGGTTTGTACTTCTTACTTGACTGCTTGGCTTTGATTCTGAGGTCCACGAGTTTTCTCAAAGTAATGCATTAGTTGTGCATTAAAATTTAAAAAAAAAACATACAAATAAATCAGTTTTGTGATCAGCTACTAACTGCTCATGAATTTCACATCATGCAGATTTATGTATTCTTATAGTTTTGCATATCTCTCCGTTCCTTGGAATTAAATTGTCAACAGAATCAGCTGGTGTTTTTTATTTCTAGGAAGATGAGCTGAAAAAGGCTGTGCTGGTTGTACTTGCTAATAAACAAGATATAGAAGGATCAATGTCAGCTCTGGAAGTTGCAAACGCACTAGGGCTTTCAGCCTTGAAGACTAGAAAATACCAGATTTTCAAGACATCAGCCATCAAGGGGGAGGGTCTGGATGAAGCGATGGAGTGGTGAGTCTTCTTAAAGTCCATGCCATGTGTAATTAGTAGTCATGTCTGTCCACAACCTTCTGTTTCGTATACTTTCAATGAACTCTGACACTCAGGATCCTCCATACCATGTGGCATTAGTAGTCATGTCTATACACAACCTTCTGTTTCGTATACTTTCAATGAACTCTGACACTCGGGATCCTCCATTCTATGTGTCATTAGTAGTCATGTCTATCCACAACCTTCTGTTTCGTATACTTTCAATGAACTCTGACACTCAGAATCCTCCATACCATGTGGCATTAGTAGTCATGTCTATCCACAACCTTCTGTTTCATATACTTTCAAGGAACTCTGACACTATGGATCATCCATGCCATGATGTCAGACTGTTCTCTCGTTCTCCCTCTGCCTCTCCTCCCCTCCAACTTCCCTACTGTCACGATGTACTCCAGTTTTCTTCTTCTCATCACATGATATGATGAGTGTTCTTCATTATTTCTGTTTTGATACGGTTTATCATATCTGTACTGTGTATATGTCTTTTTCTCTTCCTGCAATTCATGCCGTATAAGTAAAGTAAATATCCTTCTCCATATCTTTAGGCGTATTGGGCATATAGGGCTAGACTTATATTTTATAGATCTGTCGGCACTTGGTGGGTGATGTCAACATCATGCCGGCTGCCTTTACTTCCCAGGAATGCTCCTCATACTCATTCAAGGCTGGGTTGACCTGGGAGCCAAAGTCATTTATGGAAGAAATCCACGACCTTCCGATCCACAGGCGAGCGTCTAGCCACGGCGACCCCCCATGCTTTATAGTGCTGGTAATCATGTCTCTCTGTCATCTTTTGTTCGTTATGTAGTGTCTGTCATTTTTAATACAGATAAACTTTGATGCTGTGATACAGATATTCTTGGATGCCATGATACAGATATTCTTGGATGCCATGATACAGATATTCTTGGATGCCATGATACAGATATTCTTGGATGCCATGATACAGATATTCTTGGATGCCATGATACAGATATTCTTGGATGCCATGATACAGATATTCTTGGATGCCATGATACAGATATTCTTGGATGCCATGATACAGATATTCTTGGATGCCATGATACAGATATTCTTGGATGCCATGATACAGATATTCTTGGATGCCATGATACAGATATTCTTGGATGCCATGATACAGATATTTTTTGATGCCGTGATACAGATATTCTTGAATGCCATGATACAGATATTCTTGGATGCCGTGATACAGATATTCTTTGATGCCATGATCCGAAACTGCCAAGTACCTTCTTTCTTAGTCTTCCCTCTGCCTCTCTTGCCCACCAATTTTCTCCTTGTCACAGTCTACTCCATTTTTCCCCTTCACACAGTGTGACCAATGAATGTTGACAGTTTTTTTCTGATGTGAGCTGTCAGATGTGTTCACGAATCAGTTTCGTTCAGGACATCTTCATTACTTCTTTGAAATCTGTCCGGGTGTTCATATCATTCTTCTGTAAAACCACATTTCTTCAGCCACCACATAATTTTTCACTTATCGGCTGACTGTCCATGATTTACTTCCATATCAAAGGACTGGGTTGAAATAGCTCTTAAGAACTCTCTTTCTCAACTGTTTGTGCACACTTTTTATATTCTAACACAGAGGTCGGTCTGCCCGATTTTGACTGCATTGTGTGAGGTTTATTTCTTCCAGACAAAGTTAGCAGATTTAATTGGCAGATTTTTTTCAGAATCTTTTAAAAATTCAAAAGTTTTCCCATTATGAATTAAAATAATATAGCACAAACAATATAATTCACCTTTTATTGTGCTCTCTGGGGTATTTAATATAGAGCAGAGAATGCTTTTCATGCTATATCAGCACCTGATCCTGTCAGTGGTGGATTATGGCCTGGGACTGCTTACCGTCTCAAAGAGTCAGATGGACAAACTAGAAAACAGAACGCGGCTATGCGGGTCATTCTGGGTTGCACCAGAGACACTCCAGTGGTGTGTATGCTATACATCCTTGGTTTGCCGACGGTTGCAGGTAGGCACAAGGTGATGCAGGCAAAGTCATATCTCAGGGTAGCTGCAGACACAAACCACCCTCTGCATGAAGCTCTGGGTGCAGTTAAGGGTCAGCGGCTGATAAGACGGAAATCATGGATGGCTCAGGCAGAAGACACAATCAGACAGGTTTGCATCCTTGAGAACATTAGGCGAGGAGAGAAGTGGGTCAAAGTGCCACCTGAGCAGTCAGACTCGTGTAGTCATAATCACGCTGAGCCGGGAATGCAGAGACTGGCCAGCAGGTGTCACGGAGGTGGAAATTCAGCAATTAATTCAAGATAATGCTAGCTCAGAGGATTTGATCATTTACACAGACGGTTCAGTGTCAAGAGGCAAAAGAAGTGCTTGGGGCTTCTTAGTAAAAGTTAATGGTCGACTTTTGGTGCAGGAGAGCCTAGCATATGATACCACAACATCCAACTTAAGAATGGAGGTGGAGGCGGTCACTGCAGCTTTCCGCTGGCTAGAGAACACGACACACACACACATTGTAATTGTAACGTATTCAGAAAGCATGCTGAGGAAGATCAGAACAGGTATGCTTCGTGCAGAGTGGCATGCTTTGCTGCGGAGGACACGAGTGAGGAGTATTGTCTGGATTTTTTAACCGGTTACGCCGGTGTTTTGGGAAATGAACAGGCGGACAGACTGGCTGGCTCTGCACAACTTGGTGGAATACTGCTACATGATAGGGCAGACATGGTTAGTGCCTTGTGGGAGAGCGTGTACAATTCGGAGGAGCAGATGGATCACCACAGTCTGGTGAGATTGATGCAGTTGGGGGTGACGAGAGGTTCTGGCAGAAGCACAAGGCTCAGAGGAAAGGCAAGACGGACGTTTAATCAGAAAGCTACTGGCACCATTAGTATCGGAACTCTTCGCTGGCTGCTGAAGATGGGGACGGAGCCCTTATGGAAATGCCCCGAGTGCTGTGATGTCGGATCTTGAATCAAATCAAATCAAATCAAAATCTGGGGTATTTATTACACATTAAATATGTAGTTATTTAAATTGTAATCCAGTGAACTGTGAATAAGAAGCTTTGTGAAAGGGGGGATGGGGATAAACGTACACACAACAAGACAAATCAACGTTTCGAAGGCAGTGGAAATGAAGACATAGAATCACACTTTAGGTAAACACAGGGATGCCATCTTTAACCTCAGATTCCATGGTGATCGTATGGGTTTTCTTTTACTTCTGTTGGCAAGAGGTAAAGTGATTTGTGTGTTCCAGTGGGATGGATTCAGTGTTTTGTGCTTTATAATGTACTGATGTCAACTTTTTAGTAATGCCACTGACAAGATACAGTGACTTAGGAATGACAAGCTAGAAATGGTCAAAGCCGCTTGGGAGCAGGTGACTGATGCTGAAGTGTGAGGAGATCACTAGCATCTGGAGACAATGATGCAGTGGGTGTGACCAGGGAATCTGGCTGACACTCTACACTCAAAGGACAGGCAAGATAGAGATATAATCAAACTGCTGCTAGTATCATCTGCATTGGATCTTTTCCCTGGCTGCTGAAGATGGGAACAGAGCTCTTATGGGAATGTCACACATGGGGTGATGTTAGTTCCTAACTACTCAACTCAACTGTTACTTTGCTGACACAGTTATGTTTGGCTTTCTCAATTGTGGATCCAGTTTGATCTTATTTTATTTCTCATGTATGAAGGAAACACAGCTACCTAAATATATTTCCTTTATTCAGAAGCATTTTCTCATATTGAAATATTGTTGAGTAGTTGATTATGCTGAGACAATCTAAAGACTCTTGTTACGCAAGTGGCACAGCGGGCACAGCTGATGCTGGACTCATGTTGTTATAGTTTACACAACATTCCCTGGGTGTCGAGGTCAACATCATGCCTGCTGTCTTTACTTCCCAGAACATTACCTGATGCTCATTTTAGGCTGGGTCGACTTGAGAGCCTAGGTCGTTAAAAAACAAATACTACTCAATATGGATTTGAACCCAAGACCTTTGGGGTCAGTAGGCAAGCATCTAGCTACTATGCCACCACAACTTCCCTGACACTGTATCTTTATACTGCTTGATTTTATCACATTTTGGGTGATGTAGGGCTGGGGATCGAGAGCCTGAGGATTTAAAGTTGCATGGTTAGAATCATTGCCATGAATTATACAGGTTAGGTTTTGGATGGAGGAAAGGGTGGTTGTGCCCTCAGTAGATTCTCCATCCCTTACCACAGATCAGACCAAGGTCTCAGGAATGAGAGCTCAGTGCTCAGCCAATGCTTGGTCTCCCTGACACGATGCACTTTGTTTTCACTGTATAATATAATTTCAGCAGTAACTGTACACATTTGTCTCCCCTCAGGTTGAGTAACACGTTACTACAAGCCAAGTAGGAACAGTCTCTTCTCTTGCTTGGTCAGATTGTCCGAGGGCAGCAGTCGTTTGAAGAAAGAAAGAATGAAAGCAATGCCAGGAAAAAAGGATATTTTAATAGTGTGATACTTATTGATGCTTCACATTGACTGGTAACTTTAGACAAAGACAACACAAACAGTAGATTGCATAATTTATTGCCTGGCATATTTTGCTGTATCTTGTCAGGTGCACACTACTTTAACAGTTCATTAAAAGGAAGCAAATAAGTGAATCCTTCTAATCAAAACACAAAATCAACTACACTCAAATTAACTGTTTTACCAGGATTCAGGACCATATCTTTTTGTATGCACACATCTGGGCAAAAGAGATGTATTGTGGTCACTTTAACGAAGCATAGCACTCTTGAAAAAAATTGTGCATCCTATTGTTTTTGTGTTTTTTGTTTAAAAAAATTGCTTTGACTAGTAACTTGTCTTGTCTATGAGGTTAAGAGCATGAATGATAACACTTTAAAATGACAACATGGTACTCTTTGTGACGGATGCTTCGTAGTTGATTAAATAGTTTATTCAAGAAGGGTTATATTTTTCTACATCTTTTTCAATGGTAATAATAATGTTCACATTATTTTGATGAAATTGTATGCGTGGGTGTGTGTGTGCATCCATGTATAAGAATTGAAGAGATGAGAGGAAGACAGTGAGGAAGGGAGGAAGAGATGGTGAGAGAGAGATGAAGGTGAGGGAGTAAGTACCAGAGGATGAGAGAAAGGAGAAAGAGGAAAACATTGAAATGAGAGAGGTGGCGATAGTTTGAAAAAAGGAATAGAGAAATAGAAACAGAAAGAGTGTGTGTGAATGGGTTTTTGTCTGCTGTGTTAGATCTGGCAGTAACATCTGTGGAGACTTCATTTCATGAGAACAAACTATGAGAATATCACTTCACATCATGTATGAAGATCTCAGTTTATGAGAACAAACTATGAGAATATCACTTCACATCATGTATGAAGATCTCAGTTTATAACAAACTATGAGAATAACACTTCACATCATGTATGAAGACCTCATTTTACGAGAACAAACTATGAGAATATCACTTCACGTCATGTATGAAGACCTCATTTTACGAGAATTGACTATGAGAATATCACTTCACGTCATGTATAGAGATCTCACTGTACGAAAACAAACTGTGAGAATATCACTTCACATCATGTATGGAGATCTCAGTTTATGAGAACAAACTGAGAATATCACTTCACATCATGTATGGAGATCTCAGTTTATGAGAACAAACTATGGAAATATCACTTCACATCATTTCTGGAGATCTCAGTTTATGAGAACAAACTATGAGAATATCACTTCACATCATTTCTGGAGATCTCAGTTTATGAGAACAAACTATGGAAATATCACTTCACATCCTGTATGGAGACCTTAGTTTATGAGAACAAAACTATGAAAACATCACTTCACATCCTGTATGGAGACCTTAGTTTATGAGAACAAAATTATGAGAACATCACTTCAAAACCTGTATGGAGTTCTTAGTTTATGAGAACAAAACTATGAGAACATCACTTCACATCCTGTATGGAGACCTTAGTTTATGAGAACAAAACTATGAGAATATCACTTCACATCCTATATGGAGTTCTTAGTTTATGAGAACAAAACTATGAGAATATCACTTCACATCATGTATGGAGTTCTTAGTTTACGAGAACAAAACTATGAGAATATCACTTCACATTATATATGGAGATCTTAGTTTACGAGAACAAAACTATGAGAATATCACCTCACATTATATATGGAGATCTTAGTTTACGAGAACAAAACTATGAGAATATCACTTCACATTATATATGGAGATCTTAGTTTATGAGAACGAACTGTGAGAATATCACTTCACATTATATATGGAGATCTTAGTTTACGAGAACGTACTGTGAGAATATCACTTCACATTATATATGGAGATCTTAGTTTACGAGAACGAACTGTGAGAATATCACTTCACATTATGTATGGAGACCTTAGTTTACGAGAACAAACTGTGAGAATATTACTTCACATTATATATGGAGATCTTAGTTTATGAGAACAAACTGTGAGAATATCACTTCACATTATATATGGAGACCTTAGTTTACGAGAACAAACTGTGAGAATATCACTTCACATTATATATGGAGATCTTAGTTTACGAGAACAAACTGTGAGAATATCACTTCACATTATATATGGAGACCTTAGTTTACGAGAACGAACTGTGAGAATATCACTTCACATTATATATGGAGATCTTAGTTCACGAGAACAAACTGTGAGAATATCACTTCACATTATGTATGGAGACCTTAGTTTACGAGAACAAACTGTGAGAATATCACTTCACATTATATATGGAGATCTTAGTTTACGAGAACAAACTGAGAATATCACTTCACATTATATATGGAGATCTTAGTTTACGAGAACGAACTGTGAGAATATCACTTTACATTATATATGGATATCTTAGTTTACGAGAAAAAACTGTGAGAATATCACTTCACATTATATATGGAGATCTTAGTTTACGAGAACAAACTGTGAGAATATCACTTCACATTATGTATGGAGATCTTAGTTTACGAGAACAAAACTATGAGAATATCACTTTACATTATATATGGAGATCTTAGTTTACGAGAACGAACTGTGAGAATATCACTTCACATTATATATGGAGATCTTAGTTTACGAGAACAAAACTATGAGAATATCACTTTACATTATGTATGGAGATCTTAGTTTACGAGAACAAACTGTGAGAATATAACTTTACATTATATATGGAGATCTTAGTTTACGAGAACAAACTGTGAGAATATCACTTTACATTATATATGGAGATCTTAGTTTAAGAGAACAAACTGTGAGAATATAACTTTACATTATATATGGAGATCTTAGTTTACGAGAACAAACTGTGAGAATATCACTTCACATTATGTATGGAGACCTTAGTTTACGAGAACGAACTGTGAGAATATCACTTCACATTATATATGGAGATCTTAGTTTACGAGAACAAACTGTGAGAATATAACTTTACATTATATACGGAGATCTTAGTTTACGAGAACAAACTGTGAGAATATCACTTCACATTATGTATGGAGACCTTAGTTTACGAGAACGAACTGTGAGAATATCACTTCACATTATATATGGAGATCTTAGTTTACGAGAACAAATTGTGAGAATATCACTTCACATTATATATGGAGATCTTAGTTTACGAGAACGAACTGTGAGAATATCACTTCACATTATGTATGGAGATCTTAGTTTACGAGAACAACACTATGAGAATATCACTTTACATTATATATGTAGATCTTAGTTTACGAGAACGAACTGTGAGAATATCACTTCACATTATATATGGAGATCTTAGTTTACGAGAACAAAACTATGAGAATATCACTTCACATTATATATGGAGATCTTAGTTTACGAGAACGAACTGTGAGAATATAACTTTACATTATATAGGAGATCTTAGTTTACGAGAACAAACTGTGAGAAAATCACTTTACATTATATATGGATATCTTAGTTTACGAGAACAAATTGTGAGAATATCACTTCACATTATATATGGAGATCTTAGTTTACGAGAAGAAAACTATGAGAATATCACTTTACATTATGTATGGAGATCTTAGTTTACGAGAACGAACTGTGAGAATATCACTTCACATTATATATGGAGATGTTAGTTTACGAGAACAAAACTATGAGAATATCACTTCACATTATATATGGAGATCTTAGTTTACGAGAACAAACTGTGAGAATATAACTTTACATTATATATGGAGATCTTAGTTTACGAGAACAAACTGTGAGAATATCACTTTACATTATATATGGAGATCTTAGTTTACGAGAACAAAACTATGAGAATATCACTTCACATTATATATGGATATCTTAGTTTACGAGAACAAACTGTGAGAATATCACTTCACATTATATATGGAGATCTTAGTTTACGAGAACAAGCTGTGAGAATATCACTTCACATTATGTATGGAGACCTCACTGTATAAGAATAAATTGTAAAGGGATGTATCTATGCAAGAACAGACTATAGAGACATCTCTTTACCAGTACATTTACAAGAACTAACATTTTAAGATCATCAGTAACAAACATACATGTGACTGTTCTTAAAATTTTTATTTTATTTATGGTACCCAAAAGATAAGGGTATTTAATATATAAATAATAATTAATAAGATTTGTCTAACCTATGTATTGCTATTACACTGACTTTCTGTGTTGGTTCATCAAAACTGTTTATTCCATTTCTTTTTTTACCAGGACATTCTTTATTGAAGCAAAAGTAGTTGTGTGTTTTCTGCATTACATTTGTAGATTTTCCATTTAAACTTGTATTTTTGTTGGCAGCGAAGGACATCCACAAATGGCATTCTTTTTGTTAAAAATAGCATTATGATGGAATTGTGAGTACATTTCAGTAAGAAAATAAGAGGTTTGCCTGTTTGTCTGAATCACCTTGACAATACTACTTTTTAAAATAAGTAAATTAATACATCACAAATAATAATTGCTCAGCTTAACACAGGGAAAGGAAAAGACAAACACACATGTAACCTTACATTTTGACTATTCATTATCGATTATTACAGGAACAAACAAATGAGAAGTTCACATAGAAAGGAAATGTGAAAAACTACATACAGGAATAGCTATTCTGAAAGGAAACAAGAATGATTGAATTGGGAACATGAAAAATAAATAGACATCTAACAAAAATAAATGAAGGTGTGCTTTACCCTGATGCCTGCAGGGCTGAGAACTAACTTATGAATGAGGTATTTTTCCAAGAGGAGATTTGTTATTTGATCCCTGGAGCAAGATTTTATTGCAGTGACAGATAGGCAGAGTTTGTCTTGGTGTTCACAACTATTGAAATTGATAGAGACTGGAATAGGGACCTCATTGTGATTATCCTGATCATAGTTTGTCTGCAGTCACTCCTAATAGTTTGTCTGCAGTCACTCCTAATAGTTTGTCTGCAGTCACTCCTGATAGTTTGTCTACAGTCACTCCTGATGGTTTGTCTGCAGTCACTCCTGATAGTTTGTCTGCAGTCACTCCTGATAGTTTGTCTGCAGTCACTCCTGATGGTTTGTCTGCAGTCACTCCTGATAGTTTGTCTGCAGTCACTCCTGATAGTTTGTCTGCAGTCACTCCTGATAGTTTGTCTGCAGTCACTCCTGATAGTTTGTCTACAGTCACTCCTGATAGTTTGTCTGCAGTCACTCCTGATGGTTTGTCTGCAGTCACTCCTGATAGTTTGTCTGCAGTCACTCCTGATAGTTTGTCTGCAGTCACTCCTGATAGTTTGTTTGCAGTCACTCCTGATAGTTTGTCTGCAGTCACTTCTGATAGTTTGTCTGCAGTCACTCCTGATAGTTTGTCTGCAGTCACTCCTGATAGTTTGTTTGCAATCACTCCTGATAGTTTGTTTGCAATCACTCCTGATAGTTTGTCTGCAATCTCTCCTGATAGTTTGTCTGCAATCTCTCCTGATAGTTTGTCTGCAATCTCTCCTGATAGTTTGTCTGCAATCTCTCCTGATAGTTTGTCTGCAATCACTCCTGATAGTTTGTCTGCAATCTCTCCTGATAGTGTTGTTTGCAATCACTTCTGATAGTTTGTCTGCAGTCACTCCTGATAGTTTGTCTGCAATCACTCCTGATAGTGTTGTTTGCAATCACTTCTGATAGTTTGTCTGCAGTCACTCCTGATAGTGTTGTTTGCAATCACTCCTGATAGTTTGTCTGCAGTCACTCCTGATAGTGTTGTTTGCAATCACTCCTGATAGTTTGTCTGCAGTCACTCCTGATAGTTTGTCTGCAGTCACTCCTGATAGTGTTGTTTGCAATCACTCCTGATAGTTTGTCTGCAGTCACTCCTGATAGTGTTGTTTGCAATCACTTCTGATAGTTTGTCTGCAATCACTCCTGATAGTGTTGTTTGCAATCACTCCTGATAGTTTGTATGCAGTCACTCCTGATAGTGTTGTTTGCAATCACTCCTGATAGTTTGTCTGCAATCTCTCCTGATAGTGTTGTTTGCAATCACTCCTGATAGTTTGTCTGCAGTCACTCCTGATAGTGTTGTCTGCAATCACTTCTGATGGTTTGTTTGCAGTCACTCCTGATAGTGTTGTTTGCAATCACTTCTGATAGTTTGTCTGCAGTCACTCCTGATAGTGTTGTTTGCAATCACTCCTGATAGTTTGTCTGCAGTCACTTCTGATAGTGTTGTTTGCAATCACTCCTGTTTCGTCATTACTTTTATAAATTATGGATTAACCACCGTGGTATAGTCGCTAGATGCTCACCTGCGGAACAGAAAGTCGTAGGTTTGGGTCCTGACAATCCCGGACTTGTTTCAAAAGTGTCCTTGGCTCCATGGGTACCAGGTGGAGTCCTGGGAAGTAAAGGTGGCTGGCATAATACTGACCACATCACCCACCAAGTGCCGATTGGTCCGTAAAGTGTTTTTTTTTAAATATCCAGAAACCATGAGTTTTGTTAATCCTTTGGCTTGATACAATGGATATCGCAACCCTTCGGCCTTGATTCCATGATAGATACAGTAAATCTGGGAGAAATGTGGCTTTTCTGCCAACCCCCGAGCGTTTATCCGGACCACTAGGAGTTTATCACCCGGTCACCGCGAAGTCAGGTTTAACCAACTATGCTAGTGAGCCAGGCATAATATATAAGTAGAGGCCTATATGCCTGAAGGCGCAAAAAGTGTCCTTCACTTGATCTTGTGTTTTCCCTTGTACACATTGCTGTGCTGTTATCATATGATGCTGTGTTGTTTTGTGTGTGTAAACTTTGGTTATTGTTTGTTGTGGTAGTTTAATCCCAAGGATACTGTAAATGAGGGTAAAGATTTATTTATTGCCTTATATATATATATATATCCTTTTAGTGCATTTCTCCGGTGTCTGAATAATTTGTTGGTTTTGCTCGTTGTATACTCCCTGTGTGTTCCAGGCCTTATTTGTAGACGGAACAAGAAAAGACCCCCCCACCCCTTCAACCACCCTTTTCCCTGAGCATGTCATAAGAGTCGACTGATTAGGGGTGTTTCCTTCAAAGTTGAAGTGCATCTGCCTGAGAAGCAAGGAACCAGCAGATTTTAGCGACAGGGTTAACTAAAATTGCTCATATATTAATGTTCTTTATTTGTTTAAAATTTTACATCCAGTAGTTTGCCATTTACTGAACGGTCAGCTCTCTGAACCACAGTCAAAAACAACGCAAGACAAACTGTGCGTGGCTGGGATCGAACCCCACACCCTGGCATTACAAAGCTCTTAGAAATATACATTATACAGGCTGCCCCCTCCACCCCTCTCAAAGTGTATACACACTTAAGCAGATGTAATCTCTGAATTTGTGCCGAGGTAAGATCAGATGACATCAGTAGTGGGGCCTTGATGTCTCAAAAGATATGAATACTAGTGCTCTCGAAAGATAAGAATACTAGTGCTCTCAAAAGATAAGAATACTAGTGCTCTCAAAAGATAAGAATACTAGTGCTCTCGAAAGATAAGAATACTAGTGCTCTCAGAAGATAAGAATACTAGTGCTCTCAAAAGATATGAATACTAGTGCTCTCAAAAGATAAGAACACTAGTGCTCTCAAAAGATAAGAATACTAGTGCTCTCAAAAGATAAGAACACTAGTGCTCTCAAAAGATAAGAACACTGTGCTCTCAAAAGATATGAATACTAGTGCTCTCAAAAGATATGAATACTAGTGCTCTCAAAAGATATGAATACTAGTGCTCTCAAAAGATAAGAACACTAGTGCTCTCAAAAGATAAGAATACTAGTGCTCTCAAAAGATATGAATACTAGTGCTCTCAAAAGATAAGAATACTAGTGCTCTCAAAAGATAAGAACACTAGTGCTCTCAAAAGATATGAATACTAGTGCTCTCAAAAGATATGAATACTAGTGCTCTCAAAAGATATGAATACTAGTGCTCTCAAAAGATAAGAACACTAGTGCTCTCAAAAGATAAGAATACTAGTGCTCTCAAAAGATAAGAACACTAGTGCTCTCAAAAGATAAGAACACTAGTGCTCTCAAAAGATAAGAACACTAGTGCTCTCAAAAGATGTTTGTTTTCCTCACATAAACACAACACACATGTTGAGACTTGACCGACATGGACACATGAAATGGCAGGCACAGCCATCGCACAGGACACTGAAACTACTGCTGCCACAAACCATAGTTTGCTGTTGTAATCAGTGAATGCTAATGGACACCTTGTTTTTGTTTGTTGGGTGCCTTGTGTCATTTTAGAAGGTAAGGTAACTTTTGTTCATCCCTTGAGTGAGATCTGTAAACTTTTAGTGTTATGCTTGTATTTATCCCTTGAGTTGAGTCAAGAATTGACATCACAGCACTCGGGGCATCACCACAGCACTCGGGGCATCACCACAAGCGCTCCGTCCCCATGTTCAACAGCCAGCGCAGAGTTCCAATACTAATGGTACCAGTCTTCTGATTTCGTTACTTATTACTTCCCTTGAGATCTGTAGACATTTAGTTTTATTCTTGTATTCATCCCTTGAGATCTGTAGACATTTATTATTGGATTTTTTAAAAATAATGCTTGTCTGCTGGCTCTTAGAATGTGGTTCAAATCTACATTGAGTCAGTTTTTCAAAACTGACCTTGGCTTCCAGGTCAGTTTGGCCTAGAATGGGTATCAGGAAATGTCCTGGGAGGTAAATATGGCTGACAGGATGCTGACAACACCCACCAAGTGCAGGTTGATCTATACAAATATGACTCTGGCATCATATACCAGATGCACTACTGGTGTTAAAAAAAAGTCCTAAAATATTATACAGGTTTTTTTTTTTTTCTCCTGCAGTGTCTGCATGTGTTTGCAGAATCTGTACATATTTTCTTTGACAGTGCCAAAGCCATAATCATTCCACAAAATTGTCTACAGACGTGGAGAAAGTACAAGATTTAGTGTTCAAGCTTTGCTGCTGTTGCCATTTGTTTTAAAGCCTACAGGTGTGGATCTGTCACATGTTGTGCCCATGAAAGCTCAAAGCTTGGGTCACAATTGTTTGTTTGTTTATTTAGATAATTGCTTTATTAAATCTGCTACTCCACTTTGAATGTTCAGTAACAATTTTATTCACCGTTTATTATTATATATGTTTCAGAGAACAGCAGACACTGACGTGTGGAGTTTTTTGTGTAAATTGTTTTGTGCACGTTGTAGCCTGACTGAGAAATTTGTATGTCTTCAGACTAAGTCCAAGAAGAAATAAATCTCAGAATGGTAAACACAAGATTCACTTAATAGGAAGCTCAATGAAGTGAGTGGAAAGGATACTCACAAACACACCTGAACGTTAAGACCAAAGTCTTTATCAACAGGTACTAAGTACAACAGAATCTGTGACTGGAAAACTAAATGGACAAGAAAACAGAGTGTGTAGACAACTAAGGGCAACATAAAAACAAGTAATATGTAATAGATAGACAAATATAGACACTTAGGGCGATATAATGAAATGAAATAGGTATGAAGATGTTTAAAAAAAAATTTAGGGATAAATATAAACCAAAAAAAAAAAAAATGTTCTGACCACCAAGCTGTTAGCAATATCTCAGTTACTGCTATAAAATCTTGCTTCAGTGACCAAACCATCCGCTGCTGATAGTTTCATTTCATTTACACTTTTTAGCTCAGTCCTGCAGGAATCAGTATTCAGCACACAATATTATTGAAACATTTTTAAAATTATTTATTCAACTTGAAAGGTCATCAGAAGAGGCAGCACACGAATACCAGCATCAGAGAGAAGGTTGGAACCATACTGTGCCTCAATTACATTGCAAGCCAGAGAATAAAATGGTTTGGCCATCTAGTAAGAAGAAGACCTAGACTTCGCCGACGACAGCACTCCTGAGTTCAGAACACACAGACGCCCAAGAAAAAATCAATCGACTCCAGAATTTTTCAGAACAAATTAGACTCCAAATTAACACCGCAAGAACAAAAATTCTAGACCTTACCAACAGTTCAGTTGATATCACGCTGAACAACAACAGCCTTGAAAAAGTCAACAGTTTCACTTATCTAGGGAGCAAGATGTCATCTACAGGAGATACCGCACCAGAAATACCATTTAGAATAGCACTGGCATCTAGTGCCTTCAATAAACTGTCCAACATCTGGAAATCAAAGACATTTAGCAAACACACAAAACTCAAGATCTTCAATTCTTGTGTGATTCCAGTACTAACCTATGGATGCGAGAGCTGGAAATCAACGAAAACTCTAGACACAAAATTAGACAGTTTCGAAAATAAATGCCTTAGAAGAATGCTAAATTTCAAATTGTTAGATTTCCAAACCAATACACAAATAAGGCAAGAATCCAGGCAAGAGTGTGTGTCTAATTTTATACAAAAACGCCGCTGGAACTATGTTGGCCACGCCCTTAGAATGGATAAATCAAGACTTCCTTACCAAGCCCTCATTTGGACACCACAGGGGAAAAGATCTCGTGGAAGACCAAGGGAAACCCTAAGTAGAACTATCATCAGGGAAGGCTCGCTCATGGGCCACTCAAACAACCAAGACCTACAACAGATTGCAACGAACCGCCATACATGGAGAGTCATGACCTCTGCCCTATGTGCCGCACTCGACACAAGAGGAAAGACTAACTAACTAACTAACTAATCTAGTAAGAGTGCCATCTGTGGTCTGGAGCAGCGGTAGCCTAGGCACTTGCCTGCTGGCCTAAAGGTCTTGGGTTTACATCTGCACCAGACTAATTTGGGGGTCAAAAAATTCACCTTTGCTCTCAGGTCAATCCAACCTAAAACTGGTACCAGACAAGATCTTTGGAAGTAAAGGTGGCTGGCATGATGTGGACGGGCATCACTGGTGTAAAAAAAACGTCCTTTAGTTCCACTTTCATAAACTGTGGACCTAGTGCATTTGTTTGCTTCATTATGTACGTCTGTGCACATTGCTTGTTGCTACTTATAATAATATATATTCTGAATGATTTTTCTGATGTATATATATACTGCTTCTTTGAACATGTTTTATATTAAAAATATTTATTTAGTTGAAACATGATGATTGTCTTTTGTTTACAAAACTTTGACATGATTTTATCTATATTAACCAGCTTTATTAAACTTCCTGAGGGAACATTTGTTGTCATACAAAAAGAATCTTTTTTTTATTTTATTTTGAATAGTAATAGATTCATAGAATATGATTGCTTTTGAAAAGTTTACCTCTCTCATTTTATCTATATATATCTCTGTCTGTCTGTCTGTCTGTCTGTCTGTCTGTCTGCCTGCCTACCTACCTGCCTGCCTGTCTGTCTTTCTTTCTCTTTCTGCATATATATATATATATATATATATATATATATATATATATATATATATATATATATATATATATATATATATATATATATATATATATATATATATATATATATATATATATATATATATATATATATATATATATATATGCACGCACACACATACAGGCATGTACCTACACAAACACAACACACACACACAGATATATATCATCATCATCATCAGGTGCCTTGCCGACTGGCGTGGGCGATCATGCCTCTCCATAATCCACAATCTCCTACAGCATGTATCAGTTTGTGTGCCGACACACCTCCATGCCATGCAACAAGACTGTCAAGCATCTTCTCTCGCTGTCTTCCTCTATCCTTCCTTCCACAGATCTTTCCAGTGGTCACCACATGTTCTATTTTCCCTCTTCTCATAACATGGCCGAAAAATGATGATTGTCTCCTTCTGATGTCTGTGATAAGTTGTCTCCGGGCTCCCGCCTCTTTCAAAACTTCTTGGTTGCTCTTTTTGGCTGTCCAATGTATTCTAAGGATTTTTCTGTAAAACCACATCTCTGAGGCCTTAAGAAATTGTTTGGCCTGCCTAGATGTAAATATACTACGACAAATATATATCTTTGGAGTTGCGGTGGCTAAACACTCGCCGCGTATCGAAAGGTCGTGGGTTCGCTTGCTGGAGGAGCTGACTTTTTTTCAAAAATGACCTTGGCACCCAGGTCGACCCAGCCTTGAGTGGGTACTGGGTGCAGTCCTGGGAAGTAGAGGCGGCCGGCGTGATGCTGACACATCACCCATCTTGTGCTGATTGGTCTATAAAATATAGGTCTAGCCCTAAATACCCCATACGCCAAATGTGTGGAAAAGGGTCTTTACTTTTTAATATTTTTAAAATATATATTTTTCTACACCACACATTCTCATCTGTTAAAGACCCCGTTCACATCTTCAGTCACATGACTCTACCCCCTACACCACATTCTCATCTGTTAAAGACCCCGTTCACATCTTCAGTCACATGACTCTACCCCCTACACCACATTCTCATCTGTTAAAGACTCTGTTCACATCTTCAGTCACATGACTCTACCCCCTACACCACATTCTCATATGTTAAAGACCCCGTTCACATCTTCAGTCACATGACTCTGCCCCCTACACCACACATTCTCATCTGTTAAAGACCCTGTTCACATCTTCAGTCACATGACTCTACCCCCTACACCACATTCTCATCTGTTAAAGACCCTGTTCACATCTTCAGTCACATGACTCTGCCCCCTACACCACATTCTCATCTGTTAAAGACCTCGTTCACATCTTCAGTCACATGACTCTACCCCCTACACCACATTCTCATCTGTTAAAGACCCTGTTCACATCTTCAGTCATATGACTCTACCCCCTACACCACACATTCTCATCTGTTAAAGACCCTGTTCACATCTTCTGTCACATGACTGCCCCCTACACCACACATTCTCATCTGTTAAAGACCCCGTTCACATCTTCAGTCACATGACTCTACCCCCTACACCACATTCTCATCTGTTAAAGATCCCGTTCACATCTTCAGTCACATGACTCTACCCCCTACACCACATTCTCATCTGTTAAAGATCCCGTTCACATCTTCAGTCACATGACTCTGCCCCCTACACCACACATTCTCATCTGTTAAAGACCCCGTTCACATCTTCAGTCACATGACTCTGCCCCCTACACCACATTCTCATCTGTTAAAGACCCTGTTCACATCTTCAGTCACATGACTCTACCACCTACACCACATTCTCATCTGTTAAAGACCCCGTTCACATCTTCAGTCACATGACTCTACCCCCTACACCACATTCTCATCTGTTAAAGACCCCGTTCACATCTTCAGTCACATGACTCTACCCCCTACACCACATTCTCATCTGTTAAAGACCCCGTTCACATCTTCAGTCACATGACTCTACCCCCTACACCACATTCTCATCTGTTAAAGACCCCGTTCACATCTTCAGTCACATGACTCTACCCCCTACACCACATTCTCATCTGTTAAAGACCCCGTTCACATCTTCAGTCACATGACTCTACCCCCTACACCACATTCTCATCTGTTAAAGACCCTGTTCACATCTTCAGTCACATGACTCTACCCCCTACACCACACATTCTCATCTGTTAAAGACCCCGTTCACATCTTCAGTCACATGACTCTACCCCCTACACCGCACATTCTCATCTGTTAAAGATCCCGTTCACATCTTCAGTCACATGACTCTACCCCCTACACCACATTCTCATCTGTTAAAGACCCCGTTCACATCTTCAGTCACATGACTCTGCCCCCTACACCACATTCTCATCTGTTAAAGACCCTGTTCACATCTTCAGTCACATGACTCTACCCCCTACACCACACGTTCTCATCTGTTAAAGATCCCGTTCACATCTTCAGTCACATGACTCTACCCCCTACACCACATTCTCATCTGTTAAAGACCCCGTTCACATCTTCAGTCACATGACTCTACCCCCTACACCACATTCTCATCTGTTAAAGACCCCGTTCACATCTTCAGTCACATGATTCTACCCCCTACACCACACATTCTCATCTGTTAAAGACCCTGTTCACATCTTCAGTCACATGACTCTACCCCCTACACCACATTCTCATCTGTTAAAGACCCTGTTCACATCTTCAGTCACATGACTCTGCCCCCTACACCACATTCTCATCTGTTAAAGACCCCGTTCACATCTTCAGTCACATGACTCTACCCCCTACACCACACATTCTCATCTGTTAAAGACCCTGTTCACATCTTCAGTCACATGACTCTACCCCCTACACCACATTCTCATCTGTTAAAGACCCTGTTCACATCTTCAGTCACATGACTCTACCCCCTACACCACATTCTCATCTGTTAAAGACCCTGTTCACATCTTCAGTCACATGACTCTACCCCCTACACCACACATTCTCATCTGTTAAAGACCCTGTTCACATCTTCAGTCACATGACTCTACCCCCTACACCACACATTCTCATCTGTTAAAGACCCTGTTCACATCTTCAGTCACATGACTCTACCCCCTATAATCTTATAGACCATTTGGCATTCAATAGGCAGTGTGATCAGAATCATACCAACCACCTTTATTTTCCAGGACATTTCCATTTTAGGCTGGATCAGCATGAGAGCCCAGGTCAGTACATCATGTAAGGATCAAAGTGTATTCATCCATTTTCAATTTATCCTTTCAGAATCATGGGTGGACTCCAAAACAGCACCTTTGGCCTCTTTCATCAACTTCCATTTTTGGGTTTCTCTTAGAGTCCCTGTTTCCTCAACCCATTTATTTCCCATTTCACTGCCTGTTTGGTGATTTTCTGCTCACTTCTCAAGATATAGTCACTGTAGTGACATCTTTGTCTTATAACTGTTGACACCAGTCGTTGTCCAGGCATTTCTTTTATTTATCAGTATAGATCAGAAATCCAGGGGGCTGCGTGGTCTCAAGGCATGGTGTCTGCTAGAGGTTCCGGGTTCAATCCCCTGTAAGGGCTAGGATTTTTTCACGTGGACTTAGATTTCTAGTAATTCACCGGGCAAAATTTGGAGTTAAAAATCTACCCAAAGTATTTCAGGATCCTTGCCGGTGCTACAGAGCCTGTGCACTGTGCTGAGCTTCTTCAGACTCAGACCTGAGTTAGAAGAAGAACAGAGCACTTATGGGTTACTACCCGTGTGCCATGATGTTGATCCATTGTTTAAAACCTTAAAAAAAAAAAAACACACAAAAACATTGATATAAAGCCAAAATGGTGGTATACCCACTAGTTTATTATCGTTGCATTCCTGTACAGAGACTAGATAAATTGAGAACTGACTGGTACGTCACAGAAAGTGTTCACCAATAAAATATCATTCAAAAAGTTAAAAAAAAAATGGATTGTTACATACAGGAGGAGATCAGAGCAGAAGGAAATATGAAAGTACAGCAGAGAATATAATTTGGTTTACAAGGTTATGTAAGGTACAATGTGAGAAATCATTTATAGTTGAAGGCAGAGTATCACATCTAAGTATCTGGATATTCTTAACCCAGAGTCGTGCAACAGCTTGTATGTGGTCTTTTTTGCTTTCATTCACTTGAAATGTATTGTCTGTATCTGCAGTGTTGTCTGTTATGTAAATTTCTCTGTATGGTGTGTAAAGTTTTGCTGGCACTGTAGTTTATTTAGGCCAGGAAGTTTGTCTTGTTTTGTTGCATTCAGTACAATAAATAGCTAAACACAGACCAGACTGTGACTTCAATTCTTTAACTGAGGGAAAGAAAAAAGATGTTTGCAGATTGCATCTTTCTTTGCCTTTGTTGAATTTTTTAAAGCCAAAATCCAAACTTTTGTTGTTGTTGTTGAAAGTATCATCTTCCCATATGGATGATCTTCAGCCTGTGAGTTCCAGTGCAAAGACTTGAGTTGTTCCATTCAAATGCATCTTGCATCTTTGTCCATTTGATTTTTTTTTTTAACCTGTGCAGTCATTCCTGTTTTCATCATCATCCTTAGGCAGATTTGGATCAGTCTGGGTTGCCAGCCCAAATGCAATATATGGCCAATTTGACAGTCTTAAACTTTGTACACAAGTGGCTGTACAAATCACTGTGGTGTTCCATTCAGAGCCACAAAATAATTGTTTGTTCCGTCAGTAATCTGACAGTCGTTTTATTCTGGTGACCCTTTTTTGGTATAAATTAAATGATTCCTTTCTTTTGGTGGTAGGAAACTGACACAACTAGTTGCTCTTATTTGGAACATTCTTTAGCTAGTTGATCAGGTCTATGTTTCCAGTCATTCCATGGGAAGATGCTATCTACTGTATGCTGATCTTATGCTTGATGCCTAGTTTGGACAGTAGTGTCCAAGCTTGAGTGTCTAAAGTAATGACTTGTCTTCTGTCAATCACACCAAAGGCTGTGAATTAGACACCTGGTATCCTGTTATTTCTGTCATTGTTTTAAATACCTGGATTTCTTTGTCATTGTCTGTTGATATTCTGCCCCCATCCTAGGTATAATTTGGGTACTCTGTATACACTCCCTTTGAGGATAATCAAACTGGCATGGTCTACCGAACACAACCTACAATCATACTGGTACATTACATGTATGTTAAAACTGGTAACATGCAAAAACTATACATTGTTTCTACTCAAAAGTTGCTATCATACAACACAAGTAAATACATAGTTGTAGGAAAACCTACAGTAAAAGTGGTCTGTATATGAAAGTGTTTCTCTACATGGACAGTCCAACTACAGCAGAAGGAGACTTGACTGGGTTATCATTTCAAAACACACCTCTTCTTGCTGGGAAAACAATAAATAACCTGTGAACATTCTGTGACCTAGGAAGACTAAAATACACACACATATCCGCTTGTGAAAGAAATCTGGCTAAATTGGAATAAACTACCAGAATCTAGTGAAGCATAACTAGTGTGAAAGTTGTTACATGAAACTTGACCCCCCCCCTCCCCAAAATGGTCAGAAACACAAGGGTAATATCATACTTGGTGTACCCTAGTTATAGCTTTCTTGGAGGTTGAACAGGGATGTTTTGTTCTATTACCATCCAAAATGGGACTTTTTGAGTTATAGGAATGTTCAACAGAACAAATCATAAAAACTTCATTCAACCTACTAAGAATTTATAATTAAGGAACTGTAACGCTACATCAAGTTCTACTTGGTATACTTGTCCAAGGTGAGTGAGGGATTTGAATAACAAAAGTAAACCTTTAAACTTCTAAAAATATTATGAAATAGTTAATTATTGATGGAACAAATAAAGTAAATTATTTCACAATTGTGAGGGAATTTTGAGTCTTGCCGGTATGCATGCTGAAAGTACATTAACAACAATCAGCACTAGTTATGCTAGACATCTGTTTCTTTGCATGAAAACAAAACCCAAAGAAACATAGATGTGTCTGAAATAGACTGTCACATTTCTGGGGAACAGCTACTTGGTCGGTCAGCCTGATGATGTTCAGCTCTCTGCTGTAACTGCTTCCTCTTGCCCAGCACCTCCCTCCTCTTCTTGTCTGTCCTTCGGCTTCAGCTCATCTCTCCAGTTTGGATTTTTCTCAGGCTGTTAAGCAGAAATAAACATATTCAATATATTATTTAGGAAATGTTAACAGTGTTCTCAACAGCATTTTCCAACTGGGAATTTAAATAATGTAGTTACAAACAATACATTGCACAATTTATTCTGTGGCATTTTCTAGTCCTTCATTTTCTTATTTCGGTCTGGGTGTGCACCGGACACAACAGAATGGTGGCTGAAATTTTCATGTTGTCTCAAATTGTTAAACAAAAATCCTGCACAGCTGAGTTTTGTTGAGTTGAGTCAAGAATTTACATCACAGCACTCATGGCATTTCCATGCATGCTCCATCCTCATCTTCAGCAGCCGGCGCATAGTTCCAGTACTGATGGTACAGGTCACAATCTGGTTATATGCCTGTCTTGCCCTTCCTTTAAGTTGAGCCAGCCAGACCCTCTAGTTACACCCAGGTGCCTCATTCTCTCCAGGCCATAAGAATCTATCTCTACTGATTCCGTTGCTTGTTCCTAAAGGGCCTTGACTACATCTGCCCTGCACTTAGCTGTTGTAATCTATATTTTTAATTAGACTTTAACTGCAGGAAGATTTGAGAACTGTTACTGGACTGCATCAGGACTGTGTATTTCTGATTGCCTTTATGTTCATGTGAGTTTGTGGGCAAAGGTCGTCCAACCGCACCAGACCCATCATAATGGTCAATGAAACAACAGTGCTACATCGGCTGAGATTAATGTTTTTTTTTATTCTGGTGGTATGCAATGGTGTGCAGTATCAGCAACTTTTGTCTAGGCATAAGGTTTTATGCGTTATTGTAAAAGACACATTATAATAATTACCGGCGCCTGTTTTAGACATTTTATGGCGAGTACGGGTACTTTAAAATAGCAAAATAAAATAAAAAATAGAAAATAGTCCTGGACATAATGGAACAATTATAAGATGACTGGTTTGAGTTAAGTTGGAGCTGCGACTAAGGATAATCTCCCACTTCTCTAACTTAAACAGATAGTTAAAAAAAAAGCATCTAAACAAGCCATCAATTACAGTTTTAGAAAATGCATAAATGAAGTCAAAACTGAGTCAATCAATTCAAAATTTCAAGCAAAATATGCTCATGCAGATTATATTTAAAAATATGCTCAAATAATGATTAAGACGACTGATTCTCACATGCAGTTTTACATGAACTACACAGTTAACAATGCAATTATGAAAGGCAAAATGGTCAACTAATGAAACTTTGTGATTCTTTGTTTTTCTTTTTGTTGGCTTGTTGTCATTGGATATCTTTTGGATATTTTCTCCAGGTCATGCAGGTGTGTTGGGAAATGAGCAGGCAGATAGACTGGCTGGCTCTGCACCACTTGGTGGTGAACTGATGTATGACAAATTAGATATTGTGAGGGCTCTTTGGGAGTGAGAATACAGCGCAAATAGATCATTACAGTCTAAGGAGAATGGAGCTGCGAGGAATTACCAGGGGATCTGGCCCACGCTCAACACTCAGGGGAAGAATGAAATGGATAAACAATCAGACGGGTACAGGTACCATCGGAATTAGAACTCTTTACTTGCTGCTGAAGATGGATACTGAGCAATTATGGGAGTGTCCCGAGTGCTGTGATGCAGATTATTAAATCTAAATTAAACATCTGTCGTTGCTCTTTATGCCTCAATTGAGTATTGCTAATCAGCTAAATTGCACCAGGTCGTCCTTTCATTTTCTATTGAAATTTAAAGTTAAGAGGTTCGACTTCATTGCACAAGGTTTTAGCCAATATGGCTCAGTCACTGCAAAATAGTTAGTCATCTGCAAAGGGCATCACACAAACACAAACTCTGTAGCTCCAGCAACAATCCTCAGGGATCTCCAGAACAAACTGTACTCATGAACCAAATGCCCTAGTCTATGAAACAACAGTAAAATTGTCACCGAATGTTACGAATGTAAAGTATTTTCAATTTGTATCAGTTTCTGGTAAAACCAGTGTTGAATTAGCCCCACAATACCACAGTCATGGATTAACAAATGAACAATGCAGCTTGCAAGCCTTCATCAGTATCTGAAATAAACTGACAGTTTACAGTTTCTAAGCTACTTTTATGTCTGGCCATCCGAATGAAAGATTACACAAGTCTTGTTTGTCTATTTTTTTTTTTTTTAAACGTATCCAGAAACCATGAGTTGTAAACCCTTTGGCTCGGTACTATGGATATCGCAACCCTTCGGCATTGATTCCATTATAGGTACCGTTAATCTGGGAGAAATGTGGCTTTTCTGACTACCCCCGGGAGTGAACCCGGACCACAAGGACTTTGTCACCCGGCCGCCGCGAAAGTCAGGTTTAACTTCTTCGTCTATTGGGGTCCCTCTTCCCTAAAGGCCTTAATGCCTAACAGTTTTATCTTTGAAAATGTCACTTACATCCCTTTCCATAATCCCTCATCTGCCTACACATCCCATCTCTATGGGTTTACTTCCTGTCCAGTATTGTTACAAACCAATTATGTGCATATAAATTGTTTTTACTGTTATGTATTCTTGTTTGTAGATGTACAATAGACCATTTGTTTTGTAGGCTTTCCTGCAGAAAAGTTTCATTCATCGTTTAGAATTGTTCATTGTAGTATTGTGAAGCTGACTACTTCTAGTTCTTATCTGGATTGTAATTGTTCATTGTAGTTCGAATGATCCATTAGTTTGTCCCTATGGGCTACTACGTAAAGGTATTCAATACCATCCTGAGATGAAACACTGGAATCTGAATGGCAGACCAGCAAGTCAGGTCTCAGATACCCTGTTCAATAGGGCACCTATAGGGACTACACAAGCTAGGTTCCAGATACCCAGTTTAATAGGGCACCTATAGGGACCACACAAGCTAGGTCCCAGATACCCTGCTCAATAGGGCACCTATAGGGACTACACTGGTCAGATACCCCGTTTAATAGGGCACCTTTAGTGACTACACAAGCTAGGTCCCAGATACCCTCTTCAATAGGGCACCTATAGGAATCACACAAGCTAGGTCCCAGATACCCTGCTCAATAGGGCACCTACAGGGACCACACAAGCTAGGTCCCCGATACCCTCTTCAATAGGGCACCTATAGGGACCACACAAGCTAGGTTCCAGATACCCAGTTCAATTGGGCACCTATAGGGACCACACAAGCTAGGTCCCAGATACCCTGTTCAATAGGGCACCTATAGGGACCACACAAGCTAGGTCTCAGATACCCTGTTCAATAGGGCACCTATAGGGACCACACAAGCTAGGTCCCAGATACCCTGTTCAATAGGGCACCTATAGGGACCACACAAGCTAGGTCCCAGATACCCTGTTCAATAGGGCACCTTTAGGGACCACACAAGCTAGGTCCCCGATACCCTCTTCAATAGGGCACCTATAGGGACCACACAAGCTAGGTTCCAGATACCCAGTTCAATAGGGTACCTATAGGGACTACACAAGCTAGGTCCCAGATACCCAGTTCAATAGGGCACCTATAGGGACCACACAAGCTAGGTCCCAGATACCTTGTTCAATAGGGCACCTATAGGGACCACACAAGATAGGTCCCAGATACCCAGTTCAATAGGGCACCTATAGGGACCACACAAGCTAGGTCCCAGATACCCTGTTCAATAGGGCACCCATAGGGACTACACAAGCCAGGGTTAACCTGCAGTCCTAGTAGTGTAATGACGTTTAATTATAGTGTCTACTTTGCCATGAGTTCTCAAGAAGGTTCTCTCTCTCTCTCTCTCTCTCTCTCTCTCTCTCTCTCTCTCTCTCTCTCTCTCTCTCTCACACACACTCTCAAATGTAGTTAACTATCACATTTTATCAGAGTCAATAATTCCATGGACACTGTCTTCAGAAGACAAAAGGAAAATAGTCACAAAAGAAATATAATATTTATGTACTATGCTAGGTGTAACGAGGAAAGATCGACTTAGATACCAGGAGAAGAGAGTGCAGAACCAATACTGAACTTTTTAGGTAGACAACAAATCAAATGGTTTGGCCATTTAACAAGACTGGCATCAGAGAGGGCAGTACAAAAAGTATTGTTATGCAGATACGATGGTAACAGAGCCAGAGGTCGACCACGCAAAAATGGACCGTATTTTAAGTATTAAAAGTATTTTATATGAAACAAACAGAAGGTCCCATTCTAGAGATCTCTTCCTGCCCTGAAGCCGCAAGGCATTCCAGAAGTAGAGAAAAGAAGAAAAAAAAAAAGAAGAATAATTCTATGTATTTTAAAACTGTTTCCCTACAAACCTATGTTGATGCATTAAGGGGTATTTAAGAATTATAACTAGAATAAAAGAAACAAAGCAGTCCCATTTTCGTTGTTTGCAAATTCATGTTTGAAAATGTGATACCCAAATTAAAAATTCTTTTCAGGTTAGACGGGGTGTCTAGGATTGCCTTGTTGATCTGTTATGATGATGATAATTTTAAATCTCAGGGTGTCAAGCCTTCAGGTAGTAGCCTGAAGAGGAATACCGGCACGTATATAAGCACATAAGAAAAGCAGAAATGGCATATACGTCAGCACATACATAAACGTAAACAAGAACTAAGTGTTTGGTTAACTGTAAATGAGTCGCTAGGCAGAGAATGGTTTATTTCAAGATTAGAAAGGTTAGAATTGCTCATTTTTATCTAAAGAGCTAAATCATTGAAGTTGATTAGATGATATAAAAAGTGAATTATACAAAAGCATACAATATGTTAGAATAAACCTTCAGAGTGTGTTATCATATGATCAAAGTGTGCTTTGAATGTAACATATAAATACAAATTCTCATTTAGTGAGAGAGATAACTGTAATGTACCCAGTAAAAGAATTACAAGCAGTGTGAAAATAAGCAAGAAACAAAATAAATGGCTCATTCCATTCTCATATTTGCTAGCTATCTTACATGATACACTTTGTGTCTTATTCTTTCTCTCTTACTGGTATGAACCCAAAAGCAATTTTCTGGACCAGTCTTGGTTTCTGAGAGCATTTACTCAGAGATAGATTAGCCTAAACTGTTGGAACCAGTGTTTCCCAATGTGCACAATTTTAGGCATGGTGGATTTTGATGGCCAATGGTTTATTGGAGGTGACAAATTTTTACATTTTACCATTCTGAATAAAGGCTGTCTAACCCTATTTTTTGAGGGGTGGGGATATACACACTGTTGGGGGCTGCGTTAAGGCAGTCGATAGGAGACTCACTTTCCAATCCAATTGTGACTCGCTGCAGCCCACGGCTGGTGTTCAAAACCTGGCGGTTTCCGGGGTTCACCCAGTCTCTAGGAAATGGGTACCAGAGTTAACGCTCTGGGTTATATGGAGGAACGTTGCTTTAGCTACAGAGTTTCGTGTGGACGGCGACACAGGCGGACAGTTTCTAATCAGCTGTCCGTACTGGTGGCAGAGCACTTATGGTTTGTAACCGTATGCAATGATGCTGGTTCACATCTCCCAACTTTACCTTTTTTACCTTTTTGTCTTAACTCATTTAGTACATACTGACTCATACCTTTGTTTGGTTACTCCATACAGGATATGTGTTGTTTTTTAAAATTCTGACTTTCAAAATACTTTTGTTATACATTTGTTCGTGATTTCATCATTAGCTATTAGATGCTTTAAAGTTCATAGTATTGCTGCTGCTTCTTCTTCTTCTTGTTTCATCCTCAAAAGAGTGGTTGGCATGTTATTTCGTGGCACAATAATGTTATTTCAGTTTTTTCGATCAGTAAACTTCATGCAACAGTTTTGTGTAACTGATCCTAAATCTTCTAACAGCCACCATATTTATATTGTTTTTTCCTGATGCCACAGTTCCTACCATTGTTAAATAAATTGGTTTTTTTTTTCCGTCATGATCTTTATTTAAGAATTATAATATTAAAGAAATCAAAATAATTTATAGAATATAAAGAAGAAAACATGTTAAAAAAAAGCAGTTAATCAGAAGAATATATGTTGTGTGGAATAAATTTGGGAATAAATGCAAAGATTTTTCATAAACATAAATGAATAAAACTACCTCAGCTCTTCTCCCCAAAAAAAACTGAAAAAGATCCTCAGTGATGATGGTATGGCTGAAAATAATGTCATGGCACATGCAAAAGATTAACGATCTTTATTGTTTCAAAAACAAAAAAATGGCACACATGATTTTTAGTATTATTAATTTGTTAAACTATAACAAAACCACACACTCTTTACTTTCAGATGAATCTATTAAGCATCACATAAATACTGCTTTTTAGTAAACTTGGGGAGAAATCATCACAAAGTACTTTCTATTTGAGTTAACAATTTTCACACTTTACTTGCAATTAAATTATGAAACATCATAAAGTACTTTTGATTAAAATAAGAAACTAAACTTTCACACAGATTTAAAAACCATGCATAGAACTGTCCGCAAATAAAAAAAAAAAAAAAAAAAGAACTGGTTTTTAATTAAATTTCTTTGTCTTTCATGCAGGTAATATTTAAGAGTTCAGAATGCACATCACAGCACTCTGGTTAATTGTTTAAATGCACAGCCCTCATCTTCAGCAGCCAGCACGCAGAGTTCCAATACCAATGTTTCGTATCAAGTCTAGTCCTTCAGCTGTGGTCTTTGTACATCTGTGTTTGTCTAAAGTTTCTCTTGGGCTACCTTGCTTTCTCAATTCATTTGTTTCCCATTTCAGTGCTCGTTTTATGATTCTTTGCTTCCTCTCAGAATGTGTCCCAACAGAACAAGTTTACATTGTAAGTAATAATAATAACAATAGTAATAATGATAATCCCTTTTTTTTCTTCAGGTGTCTGGTCTGGACGTGGCATTGGTGATAAAGACTCTTCATTTATCTTTGTTATCTGATATCTTATCTGACTTTGTATACTTTCCACATAGAGCTTTGTTTTCTCTTTGGCCATTGTTTAAATATAATAGAAAGCACAGCCAACACCTGAACATGTTAGATAGCCCTAAACCTAGGATAGACCTGTACAAAACAAGCTTAGCGTACTATCTGTGTAATCACCTTCGACAGTGAATCAAAAATACCACTAACCCTTATACATACAATTAGAAATATTTGAATGCTGTCTCACTACTGACATTTTCCCTTAAAAGATAATAATTGAAGCATTTTGTATATTTGGGCTAGATTTATTACACTTAGCATACTTAGTCTTATTATTATTATTTAGGATTGAAGGTATTATTTGAGCACATTCTAGTATTTGTAATGAAGATGTTGATAATGATGTTTATTGTTATCTGTTCAATGATGTATGAATTAAATAACCGGCTATCTTCCGAATAACGGGCGGTAAAGATGGCGGCTGCAAAATATCCTTTTGAACCTCAGTCACGTGACTTAATTTGCGGTTTTTCTCACGAGCGAAGCTGCAGGAGATGCGGAAGCTGCTGCTCGTGAGTCTTAGCCATCTAATTTAGCCCCAATCCACGCCGCATGAGGCATGGGGGACTCGTGGCGGTGGCCGTAGTCACCAGAGAACCGCAAATTAAGTCGCCTGAAGTGCGCAATTGACACGTGACTGAGGCTTGAAAGGATATTTTGCGGCCGCCATCTTTAGCGCCCGTTATTCAGAAGATAGCCAAATAACCTATGTAAGAAGTGACACTGAAAGGGCATAGTCTAAGACAGGCCTGCGTGCCCAATTCTTAACCCTCTGAAAATAAAGTTTGTTTCTTCATCTACCTCACTTGCTTACAGTTATCCTAAAAAATGTTAATTTCTCTGTCCTACCTTTACTGTTGTCATAACTCATAAATTTGATTGAGCCTTTGGTTTTGGTTTTGATAATGATCTTTTAACATGTGTAAATCACATACAGTTTATTTTGTTTTCTTCTCGTTCCATGATCTGCTGAATATTCTTCTCAAAACTCACATCCTCCAGCTTCTTCACCATTTCTCTACTCATTGTCCAGTATTTATATATATTCAGAAGATGACACCGCTTTTAAGTCAGCAGATGTCTTTACTTACTTTCAAAATGGATGTATATTGTGGAGTTCACGTCAACCTGGTGCACAAGTCAACCTCAAGGTTTTTAGCTCACAATTCTCAGTTTTCCTATACCTACCTAGAACATTGTATACCCGCCATATAAGTCAAACTCTAGTTTGAGATATATTTTGAGGCTTGAAAAGTAAAAAAAAAAAAGTACAGGACCCTTTTCCACGCCTTTAGGTGTATAGGGCATATAGGGCTAGACCTATATTTTTATAGACCAATCGGCACAAGATGGGTGATGTGGTCAGCATCACCCGGCCGCCTTTACTTCCAGGGACTGCACCCGGTACCCACTCAAGGCTGGGTCAACCTGGGAGCCAAGGTCATTTTTTAAAATAGTCCGGCTCCGCCAGGGAGCGAACCCGCAACCTTCCGATCCCCGGCAAGCGTCTAGCCGCTCGGCCACTGCGACCCCCCTGAGGCTTGAAAACTCAACTTATATGCTGCAATGTACGATATATTGACAATAATTATTAATAAAAATAATATCTATAGATATAGTAATAATGCAACACAATATTAGTAATAAATACAATCACAGCAACATTATAATAGCAACTAAAACAAAGTATGCAAACTAAAACTGTGAACATGCGTATATTTGAATATCAGAACTCTTCACAAATGAGTACAAGTGCCCAACATATCTACGACATGGATGACAAAACTGGCAATTTCTAACAGCACTCTTTACTTTGTGACCTCGGAGGTGTTGTGCTTTATGATACTAAAACTAGGCTATACAAGGGGGAAATTAAATATGATGTTTCTGTTACCGCATTAGGCTTCTGTTGATTGGAAGTAATGAAAGAAAAAAATAGAAAATGAAATCTGTTAGTTTGGATTAAAGAAAGCAGATAGAAAAAGAGAAAATAACAATTGTTAGTTTGGATCACATAAAATGTTAATTTAAAAATACAGAACGTAAATATTTGCAAGACTAGTAGTTGAGAACAAAAAATAGATGAGCTACTAAGAAAATAAAGAAATTAATGATTGGACTATAAAAATCTCCACTTGTGTGATGCATCTTGGTTTCCAACACTATACCACAGCCCCTCCCTTGTCAAGGCAGAATAAATGATTCTGACAACTACCTCTAGTCACTAGGATAATTAAATAATTATAATTAATGAAATAATTATAATCACATGTAAGGATTTCCCATCATACTTTGTTCTGCATCTTTATGGAGCACTCATAAATGCCTTTTCCAATCCATGTTTTAAAGCTCTCCACCTACATTTAATGTTATTTCATTCTTGCGAACTTTTTATCCAACTCTACCCCCTAGAGCGGCGTCTGTGGCTAAGGCGTTGCGAGTCCGACTCGTAAGCCAGCATACCGCGATCGAAACCCACTGCAGGCTGCGTGGATTTTTGTCGTGGTATGGGACGTCGCAGGTCGACCCAGCCTAAAATGGGTACCAGGATGGGCTGTTCTGGGAAAGTAAAGACAGCCGGCGTAATGCTGACCACATTACCCACAGTGCTGATGGTCTGTAAAAATATGGGACGCTCTGCCTGATGCGCCGAAAGGCGTGAAAAGGGATCTTTACTTTACTTTTTACTTACCCCCTTGAAAATTTTTTTTTGGTCATTTCTCCTTTACTGGAAATCAAAAACCAACATGACACTTGTTGGCTATTGTGTGGCTATAGTGGACAATTCCGTGTCCAGTATTTTACCATACTTACTGAATGGTCAGCGTTTATACTGAGGTTGTCGAAACCAGTGCAAAAGGGTTTCCTGCTAGATCATTTGCAGCTGAAACTGAACTCAGTACATCAGAATTTTGAAACTTCATTCATAATCCTTAAGCCACAGAGACTGACTTATATGGTTTCAGTGTCTTATATTGTAATGTTTTTTTCACTCCTAGTTTTTAATATTTCCTTATTTGTTCTTCTTATATTCTCTGCCATTTATGTTTTCAATTCACTTATATTTATATTCACTTGTACATGTCATGTTTACCCTCAAGTTCATTCACTGTTCATCTATCTACAATATACAATACATACAAAAGTAAATTTAACACTTAATTTTAATGTAAAATTCTAACATTGTAGTTCAGATGTGGAAAACTGATCTTGATGAATGTCACTTTTGGCTTTCCTTTTTTATCTTTCTTATTTTCTTGTCACATTTTTGTCTAAATCATCCTAGTAATAACACTGTTGGCTTTTTACACTGAATTTTCATTTACTACATTTTTAAAAACTGATGTAATCTTCGTTTACAGTTAGTTTTATTTTCTTAGTATTTATGTGTATAATATTTTTATGGGTTAGACTGTGTATGTGAATAATTCGTTAATTTGATTGCACAAGTTTCTGACATCTGTATAACACTCCCATTCCTATGCTATAATATTCCTTATTAGCATGTTATAACAGATTTTTGCCTTGCCTTTACTTTGCCCTGCATTACAAATCTTTACATACTAAATAAGTTGATAACTATTAAATAATCACCAACTTAAATAACAAATTAGAAAAAAAAAATAAACAAATAGACAGCACATGGAAAAGCTGAATAAATTTGGATTTTCTAAATGATAAAGTAACTTAAACGAAGACCCCCCCCCCCCCCCCCCCCCCCCCCTTTCCTTTCTCCCCCAAAAAGTTCCTGTGTTACAGTGTTACATCTTGGACCACAAAATTACTGTACCTCTTCCTCATCGAGAGCGTATTTGTTTTGACCTGTAGATTTCAGGTTGCCTCTGAAATCTGTAGATTCCTTGATTTGTTTGGTGATTTTCTTGAGTCTGCGGAAAGAAATTCCCAGATACATGTAAGTAAGCTAACAGTTCTAATTTCAAAAGCATGTTGTTTGACATTAATTCACAAAGAAATCAATAAATTCCCTGAGTGAGTTCCAGGGCCCCATTGGGAGGGGGGGGGGGGGACAAGAATAGACCCTGTGTTCCCTCCCAACGAGCATGTCGTAAAAGGTGACTAAATAGGGACATTTCCTTCAGTCTGAAGGCATCTTCCTAAGAGGCGAGAAACCAAGAGTTTGCATACAAATAAGAAATACAAATACATCACAAGCTAGCTTTGTTTGGGCACGTAGTGAGACATGACTCGATTGCAAAGACTGTACTTCAAGAAACATTTGGGGTGTGGGGGGGGGGGGGGGGTAGTTGAAGAAGAGGAGGGCAACAATAGCCGACTTTACTTTAACCATTTTTCTTGCGATGCTATATCATTCGTTGTAGATACAAGAGAGACAGAGAGAGAGAGAGAGAGAGAGAGAGAGAGAGAGAGAGAGAGAGAGAGAGAGAGAGAGAGAGAGAGAGAGAGAGAGAGAGAGAGAGAGAAAAAGAGAGAGCCATATAGGATAAAACCCAATGCAATGAAACCGACTTGACTTACCTTTTTTCTTGTGATGCTATATCATACATTGTAGATACAAGAGAGAGAGAGAGAGAGAGAGAGAGAGAGAGAGAGAGAGAGAGAGAGAGAGAGAGAGAGAGAGAGAGAGAGTGAGATAGACAGATAGACAGACAGGCCAGGACAGACAGACAGACAGACAGACAGTTTCAGATAGATCAAGAACAAGATGAAAAGATAACATCAGAGAAACTTAACAACAGCATCAAGTGTCTACAACTGAGGCAGCCAGAGAACAGAACCTTGTTATCTGCCTCAAGGCAGCCAGAGAACAGAACCTTGTTATCTGCCTCAAGGCAGCCAGAGAACAGAACCTTGTTATCTGCCTCAACACCCAGCGTGGTAAAGAAAAACACTAAGAACACAAAGTTATGTTTACTTACTTGCTCTCTGTCTTGTTGACCTTCCTGAGCACTGGTTTGATGCTTTAAACAGAAACAAATATATTCTGTAAATAATATGCATGTCTCCTTTATTTCACTTCAACAATGTTAAAAAAGAAACAAGGTTAGTTGCTTTTCCTTTACAGGATGTTGCAGAAACAACCCTAGCATTTTTGTTGGCTGTTGTGGTTTTTTTAAGCAAATTTTAGATTCAGTAGTTTGCTATTGCTTTTTGAAAGGTCAGCTCTCAGTACCACTGTGGAAACAAACGCAAGAAGTTCTGCTGCCAAACTACCTACAGCTGGGATCGAACCCGGCACCCTGGCATTAGAAAGAATGTTTGCAACACCTAAGCCACAGATGGCGACAAAAAGTTAGTTTTGTATCTTTTACAGGATGCTGCTAAACTGAACCTAGCATTTTTTTTTAGCTGTTGGGGCTTTTCTAGGCAAATTTTATGTTCAGTAGTTTGGCATTGCTGCCTGAATGGTCAGCTTTCGGTACCAATGTTAAAACTGGCTGGAACTGAACCTGGCATCCCGGCATTACAAAGCGCGTTCGCAACACTCAAAGCCACAGATGAAGACAATAATGTACACTGTCTTAAACTGGGAGATTAAATATGAGGTACAAAAATAAAAAAATGAATACAAAAATTAATTTTTAAAAACTAAAACATACAATAAGTGCTTGAAGAGATATGATAACAAAGTGTGACTGGCTGAGTGATTAGAAAGCAGGACTCATATTCAGGAGAACCAAGTTTGAATCCTCAGTAAGGTAACAGGACCTGTTTGTGTTGTTGTCCAGGACAACAACAATCACTCTAACCTGCATATTTAGTGACAATTGCACCAGCCATATGGCCATAAATCCTCAGAATGAGGATCCCCTGCTCCTCATTACCTTCAAAAGTGGCAAATATTGGCCACTAAATACAATGTTTGCCTGCGCAGAATAGAGGGAATTAAATGATATGATAAAATAACTAATGTAGAGCTTAGGGAGAGAACTAAGCAAGCTCCAGTGGACCAAGAGGTGAGGAAAAGACGATAGCTTTGGATTGGAGACACATAAAGAAAACAGGAGAACAGCATAACTAGAATGTCTTTGCATTGGAACCCACAGGGGCCTATGAAAAAAGGAAGGCCAAAAAACACACTGAGAAGAGAGCTGGAGAATGAAGTTAGAAAGATGGGGAGGACATGGGGATAGAACGACTTTGTGTCAGTTGGTTGAGGGTCTATGCTCCATTGGGGGACAGAAAGGCAGAAGAAGAAGAAGAAGAAGAAATACAATGTTTAAGCAAAAAAAAAAAAAATGTATTATTTCTGCTTTGTTGTGTCCTTCAGCTTTTTTCAATGGTAACCAAGTGTTCCATGATTCTCTGATCAATTATAAATTCTTATTTCCATATGTGGAGAGTTTTCTGTGATCACCTTTGATAATCAAATTAATTATAAATTATTTGCTTATCTGACAACAACAAAGATGTGTATTTTTTATAACTGATACTTTACCAGCCAAGAGAAAGGAAGAAATAATATTATCTGACAGACTGTGGGAACAACACCATGCACCAGATTTAAAACAAAGAAACACAAGATCAAATAGTTAGATGATCTCATTAGACTGCAGCTACAGCAACTACCAACACAGGCGCTACCTATGACAAGATGTGATGTAAAAGTAAGAGGTCTCCCTAGGAGAATATGGACTGATGACATTAACATGAAATAACACTAGCCACTGCTACCCAGCATACAATGGATCCAAAACTGTTTCTCTCCATGGTACTTCACTGCAAACGTAGAAATTATGCTGATGATGATGATGATGATACAACAAATCTTTATACAAATATAATGTGTGAAACAACTACCTAGGTCTGGAGCTAGTGGGTAGACAAGATATAATGTTAGATAAGAATGTCTTTAGCCTAGCAGTTATTGAACCCAGTAACAAACACGATAGCTCAAAATACAATTTTCAGTAGTGGTAGGGGTGTATTTAATTAATCAGTACAACTCTAGTAGATATTTTTCAAAAAGTACTATGCTGCTGCTATCAAGGATATATACAGTATCTACACAATTAACCCTTTGCATTGCTGGTTCCACAACAAGAACTGAACTGATCAGAGTTTAGAACGTTAAGAGTTTGATGTGAGTATGCAGGTAAACGAGCAGGCTTATAAACTAGCTGCTGCCATTCCTATAGGCGCAGCGTCCGTGGCTTAGGCTTTGTGAGTCCGACTCATAATTCCAGTGTACCGTGATCGAAACCCACTGCTGGCTGCGTGGATTGTTATCATGGTATGGGGCGTCGCAGGTCGACCCAGCCTAAAATGGGTACCAGGATGTATTTCCTGAGGAAGTAAAGACAGCCGGTGTAATGCTGACAACATTACCCACCTAAGGCCGATGGTCTGTAAAAATATGGGTGTTCTTCCCATATACCCGATACGTCTAAAAGGCGTGAAAAGGGATCTTTACTTTACTATTCCTATAGGCAGTGAGCTACTTTTTGATGAAAAGAATGTTTGAAAAAGACAAACTATCTTGGATCAGGCAGCTGAGCAGAGAGAAGGTTGATACTTGACAAGAGTGATTTGACAGAGAGTGATAAGAGGATCTGGAAGATACTTTATGTTTCAGGGAAAAGATACATTAAATTGCTTCCTTCACCATCAGCAAAGAAACTTTTCCCTGGCTACTGAAGGAGACTGAGCACATGTGGGAATATTAAGAGAGCAGTTTAGTTAATTCTGGACTCAATCATTCAGTCACTGTCTCAAAAGAAATGCAGTGAATTAAAAACAATGACTATGCATCTGGCTAGGAACAAATAATATTAAGGAACAAATAATATAAAGAAACAAATAATATCTCCAAAATGCAGAATCAAAGTAAATAAGACTACCCTGAAGCATGTCAATCTGTTCAGTTACCTGAGTAATTGAGCTATCTATTGGAAGATGTTAAATGTAGAATAGCTTAAACAAAAGCAGAATTTCAGATGATAAAGAATACTCTGTGCAAAATATTTTTGTCAAGTGAAGTGAGAAGGAGAGTTGTTAAAGTTTATAAAGAGCTATTACTGGTGCAAGGAAATGAACTGTGAACAGGCAGCAGGGAAAGTCATTAGGAGGTTGCAGCGGTGTAGTTTTATAGATAAATCATGGGAAGATCATGGACAGAAACAAATCGTAGTAAAGATGTTTTTAAAAAAAATAACTTTACACACATCATGAGAAATGGGAAAACTGGAGTATGTCACCACAAGAAGAAAATTGTAGGGAAAATAGAGGCATAGGGAACCCAGAGAGAGAGTGTGTGTGAGAGAGAGAGAGAGAGTGTGTGTGAGAGAGAGAGAGAGAGAGAGAGAGAGAGAGAGAGAAAGAAAGGACGTTTGACAGTATCTGGACAGACATAATGACTAAAGACATGATGAGATATAATGACCAAAGACATGATGAGATATAATGACCAAAGACATGATGAGATATAATGACCAAAGATACGATGAGACATAATGAACAAAGACATGATGAGATTTAATGACCAAAGACATGATAAGACATAACGACCCAAGACTAGTGGCCACACAGCCTGGACCATAATAATTTACAAACTGAGCCGTGTGTACATTTGTGTCACTCAAGTAACCAGTACTTACAATTTTCCTTTTGTGTCATTGACTTTCAGTGTCAGCTCATTAATCTGTAGATGAAGACATAAATACATTTGTTCATGTTGTGAAGTGTATATGATATATGAGTATGTGTGGTTTAAATAGGTATGACACCTGGAGGTGGCTGTGGTAAGCTGGTGTGTTATGATTATTGTGACTTCCAGTTCCAATTTTTCCTAAAAAAACTTAATTTTCATTAAATTCTCTCATTAAAACAATCCATTTGTGATACAGAAGTTTTAGAGCGGAGGTAGCCAGATTTCTGAAGTATGCACACTGATAAAACATATTTTAAAAAAAAAATGACATTGCCTGATGAGATGCTCTGAATAAACAAGGAAAAGCCACTGATATATGACACACTGATCTGGATCTACAGAGTCTTATTTTATATCAAAGCAACATTTTCCCATTGTGAATTTGAACAAAGGAGACAAACAAAAAATTGCACAATTTTTTGTCTGGCATATTTCGCTGTGCATACCACAGTAACAATTGATTAAAATGAAACAAATAAATGAATCCTTCGAACTGAAACACAAGCATAAACTTGTTTAGTCCAGAATTATGGAGACAAAAGGACATGCTCTTCACCTTACATTTACCCTGGTGAAGCAGACTGTTTTTTAATGTTGTTGATTTTACGTTTTAATTCATTCAGTTTGCCATGTCTCTTGCTCATCCCCTCTCATTTTCATATTAACAAAACTTTCTCTAATGTTTTGTTCTAATGGTGTGCCCATAAATTACAAATAATATCCAGTAAGTATAAACTTTACATAAGAAAACACACACATACACACAAAAAACACACACACATGCACAAACACACAACTCAGTAAGACAAAAACATGTTGCAACATAAAAAGACATTATCTACTAATTAAGAGTAGATTCAGAAGTTTTGATTTTCTATTGAAGTTAACAGTCAAATGTTATCACCAAAAATATACAGCTTATCCATCTTAAAAAATTTTTTTTTTAAAATCTGAGGTGATGTGCTTACCTCAAAGTCCTGTTTGCGAATCTTGATCTCCCAGTCGTAAACCTCTTCCTCTAAGACACAGACTTTCTGGTGGAGTTCTTTGACCAGCTGCTCAAGCTCAGCTTTTGGCAACAAGAACGAGAAACAAAGCTCTAGAATCTATGACAGGTTCTTCCAATCACAAAAACAAAAACAGGTAAATACTGTAGAGAAGGGTTATTCAACTAAGTTTCCTCAAGGGACAATTTTTTGAAAATGTGGATTGTCATGGGCCAGCGGCCCCAGCCCAAGCATAGAAATCTAGTTAACACAAAATGATTGGCAATGATCTGCAAGTCACTTGCTAGGCCAGTTAAATAGTCCTGCTGTGAGGTGTCAGGTGCTGAGCAGTGTGCACACAAACCTACCCACTCGCACTACAGGTTACTTCAGAACCATTTTGTGGTGCCCCTGATTACAAAAATATGTATAACAAAAAAAAAAATTGCTCCCTGGTGCACATCCAAAGTGGGGCAGCAATCTTTACACTGTCATTACAGCATCATCATATTCGTCTTCATTGTGATATCACATACTCAACCCTCTTGACAACCTTAACTACAGTACTGACAGGTTACAAGATAATATCATGGCTACTGTAATTTGTATCACACTTTTATGTTTTTAAATTGAGGCCTCCTCATATTAACTTCAACCACTAATTTTCATTAGTTTGATTATAACTGTTCTGTTATAAACGAGGGAGCCACGAATGTGAAGTGTCTTGACCAGGGCTATTCAACTAAGTTTACCAAGGGGCCAACATTTGTAAAATGAGGATCGCCACAGGCCAGACCTTAGTGTAGAAAGATCATTAATACAACTGGCAATGATCCGTGGGCTGCTTGCTATGACTCTGCGGGCCAGATTTGACCCGCGGGCTGCCAGTTAAATAGCCCTGGTCTAGATGCTCACCTTTTATGATCAAGGCCATTTTTTTTGTCAAAACTGACATTGGCTTCCAGATCACCCTAACCTACCATAGGTACCAGATAGTGTCCTGGGAAGTAAATCTGGCCAGAGTGATGCTGACCATATCACCAGCTGAATGCAGAAGGGTTTTTATAAAAAAAAAGATGTCTAGTACTATATGCCTGATTGGCCAAAAAATGTGAAAATGGCGCCTTACTAACTTGACTTTATTATAATGAAAAGTCCCCATGTGGGTTCCTGGGTCCCATATTTGGGGAACCAGCATGTTATAAAAGGTAACTAATTAAGGATTTTCGCTTCCAAATCAGAGCACATATGCCTGAGTGGCAAGGAACTACCAGTCTGCATACAAGTACTCCAGATCTGTAAAACAAATGTGCACACAAAATTCAAGTTCTGAAATAAGAATGACCTTTCAGCCAATGAACGCTAAGGTGAAAAAGAAGAAGAAAATGGAAACTCTGAAAATAAAAGACGAAGATTATGTGACAACCTGACATACCTTGTGATTTTCCCTCAGTTTTGATTATTTGAACCCTGTCATTGATATATTTTTCCTTCTCAGCCGCTTTCTGCTTTGCCTCATTACGGAGATCCTCAGCTGCTTTTTGCATAATCAGTTTCTACACAGGAATGGGAGAAATTCATAATCAGAAAAATTTATTTAAACAGTTGTACGTCCCCCATCAAGCCCTTTTATGGACACTGGAAGGGAAAAAGAAAACGGGGAAGACCAAAAGAGACCCAGCGTAGAACCATCATCAGGGAAGGCTCAACCAGCGACTTAATAACACCAAAGACTTTAAACAGGTGGCAACGAACTGCCAGATATGGAGAGCTGTGACCTCTGCCCTATGTACCTCCATAGGCTCAAGACGAAAGACTAACTAACTAACTAACTAACTAACTAACTAACTAACTAACTAACTAACTAACTAACTAACTAACTAACTAACTAACTAACTAACTAACTAACTAACTAACTAACTAACTAACTAACTAACTAACTAACTAACTAACTAACTAACTAACTAACTAACTAACTAACTAACTAACTAACTAACTAACTAACTAACTAACTAACAGTATTACAATCAGATTAAAGTATAATGAGAATAATGTGTATCTATGTCTGTTGTCTGTTTTCTCCTCTGGGTTGCTATCTGAAATTTGATCACATTGGGACACCGAGAGTCTCATCCTCAGCAGAAGACCAGCAGGACAAATCCCACAAACCCCGTTTACAACCACTCCCCCCACCCCCTTTACCACTCAACATTGGGTGAGAAGAGGAGTGGGTCAGAGTACCAGCGGAAAAGTCTGACCTGTGTAGGGTTATGATAACATTGGGCTGGGTAGGCAGAGAGTGGCCAGCGGGTGCTACGGAGGTGGACGTCCAACAGTTGATTCACAACAATTCACTCAAGTGATCTGATTATCTATACAGATGGTTCAGTGTTGAGAGGAAAGAGAAGGCCTGGGGGTTTGTAGCGAAAGCCAATGGAAAATCTTTCGTGCAAGACAGCCTAGCATATGACACCACATCATCTAGCATGAGAATGAAGGTGGAGGCAGTAACTGCAGCTCTCCGGTGGCTAGAGAACAAGATACATACACATGTCGTAATTGTATCAGCTTCTGAAAGTATGCTGAAAAAGGTGAAGACAGGGATACTTTGAGCAGAGTGGCAAGCTTCACTGGAAAGATCACGGGTAGTGAGCATACTTTGGATCTTTTCTCCAGGCCATGCTGGCATGGTGGGTAATGAACAGGCAGACAGATTGGCTGGATCCGCACCACTGGGTGGTGAATTGATACATGACAAGGTCAAGGCCCTTTGGGAACAAGCAACGGAATCAGTAGAGAAAGAAGATTATTATGGCCTGGAGAGAATGAGGCACCTGGGTGTAACCAGAGGGTCGGGCCGGCTCATCACACTCAGAGGAAAGGCAAGACGGACATATAACCAGATTGTGACTGGTACCATCAGTACTGGAACTCTGCGCTGGCTGCTGAAGATGAGAACGGAGCATGCATGGGAATGCCCTCAGTGCTGTGATGTCAATTCTGGACTCAACTCAACTCACCTGCCTCCCCCCCCCCCCCCCCCCCCCCCCCCCCCCTAGTTAATATTAGGGCACCTGTAATAGATTCAACAGCAGATGATTTAACCCGCACTGGTATGGGTCAGGAAAAGAAGTATATTTTTTATATTATAATCAGAATTATGTGTTGGACATTAGAATTAGAATGATATGTTTTACATTAGAATCATGTGTGTTACATCAGTCATAATCATGTGTTTTACATTAGAATCATGTGTGTTACATCAGTCATAATCATGTGTTTTACATTAGAATCATGTGTGGGACATCAGTCATAATCATGTGTTTTACATTACAATCATATGTGTTAAATCAGCCATATTCATGTGTTTTACATTAGAATCAGAATCATGTTTTTGACATTAGAAACAGAATCATTTGTTCGACATCAGAGGCAAAATCATGTGTTTTATGTTAGAATCAGAATCATATGTACTGCATCAGAGCAGTACCATATGTATTAAATTATAAAGAGAATCATGTTTCTGTATTAGAATGAGAATTCAGCTTTTTAATTATTAAAAAAAAAATGTCATAGTGTTTGGTGAATTCTTTTCTCATTATCTCCCTTTTTGGTTTTCAGGGCTTTATTTTTGCAGGACAGAAGAATAAATCCACTCCCTCTTAACTCTTGCTGTCTCAACCAACGCACTATGTGTACTCAGCATATGTCTGTGTGCATCAACACAACAAATAGTGTTATTATTTATTTTATGTTTGGTCTGCATATGCAAAAAATCTGGCTAAATATTTTAAGTGCAGCACAGTATAAGCTGTATCTTTAAAAGTTATACACAGTGATTATGGTGCTAAATTATATTTCAAGTTTGAAAAGACATGCGACTGAAAGATTTAACAAGCATGTCATAAGAGGCAAGTACATAAGAATGTTCTAAAATCGAATGTGTTGGGTTGACAGGCAAAAAAAAGTGTACCATATGCCTTTGTAAGAGTCAACGCAAAAGTAGAAGAATTCCTTTATATCAGCTAATATCATTTTCGTGTGTTTACTCCCAAATATACAGATACAAGGGTAACAGACCCAGAGGTCGTCCACGCAGAAATGGACTGCAGAAAAATCAGAGACACTAAAAAGTACTATTTACAAAGCGAACGGAAGGTCCTTTTCTAGAGATCTCTTCTTCCGTCTGATGCTGCGAGCATTCCAGTAGAAAAAAAGAAAGAAAAAGAAGAAGAGTGCCAAAGCAAAAAGCAAATGGCCGTAACACTTAATATTTTCCGCTAAGCCTTTACAGTGAGTTATCTGAGTTCACACATGCTACTATTTCAATGCAAAAATATAAAACTATTGCAAACATAAATTTCCTAGTTTTGACAATTTCCCATTTATTTTATTTCCTTAATTGCACGTTTAAATACAAAGGTACACATGCTGCCCAGACATACACACAAACAAGAACACACACACACACACACACACACACACAGACAGACAGACACACACACACACGAATGCACGCTCGCACGCATGCACTCACACACACACACGAGAGAGACAGAGAGAAAGAGAGACACAGAGAGAGAGAGAGAGAGAGAGAGAGAGAGAGAGAGAGAGAAAGATTTCTGAAATCACTTAACTTGTTTACTCTTCGGTGTAAGACAAGTACTGTGAAACATTAATCCTTTGATTTATTTGTTGATCTGATTTTTAACAGTAATCATTTTATTTATTCTTTGATCTAATTTTATGCTGAGTGAAACATTAATCTTCAATTGATCCTTTGATCCTACCTTCAGCAATTTCTTCTTCTCTGCAGACAAGCCGCCAAGTCCCTTCCTCTTGCCTTTCTTCTTCTTCTTCTCCTCCTCTTCAGCTTGAACCCGGGCTTCCTGTAGAGTTAGAAATAAAAATTGAAAAATGTGGCTGAAACATTTGACTAAACTGCTAGTTAGTCATTAGTGGTTGGTAAAGTTTTAACACAGCATTAAAAGCTCACAATTTCTATGCCAGTGAAAATCATACAAAATGCCCTACCCTGCCCGCCCTCCCTCCCTAAAAAAAAAAAAAACTGTTGAAAAACATGACAGTTTCAGCGAAATCTTTGCACATCACTACTGTAACTAGTTACTAAGCGAAAGTAATAAATAACAAATGCCTAAGGAATGTGAAAAAAAAAAAAACCCATTCTTTTTTGTTCTACTGCTTCAATGTAAGACGTCCAGAGAGGAGCTATATAAAGTTTTCCGTCTTTTAAATGGGGCAAGAAAGGTAAAGAAAAAACAGAAATGCATGAACAACCCATGGTGATATCAGTTGTAAGGTAAAGAGAACGGCAATATACTGGGCACTTCTTGGAATCACAAAACACGGACGAAGAATCACAAAACAAAAGAGGACAAAGAACCACCAAACAAGCGAACAAAGAACAACCACACAAAAGAGGACAAAGAACCACCAAAAAAGCGAACAAAGAACAACCACACAAAAGAGGACAAAGAACCACCAAACAAGCGAACAAAGAACAACCACACAGAAGAAGACAAAGAACCACCAAACAAGCGAACAAAGAACAACCACATAAAAGAGGACAAAGAACCACCAAACAAGCGAACAAAGAACAACCACACAGAAGAAGACAAAGAAACATCAAACAAGCGAACAAAGAACAACCACATAAAAGAGGACAAAGAACCACGAAACAAAAGCAGACAAAAAAACCCACAAAACAATCACTGAAATTGGAAACAAATAAACTGAGGAAACAAATGAACCGAGGAAACAAATGAACTGAGGAAACAAATGAACTGAGGAAACAAATGAACTGAGGAAACAAATGAACTGAGGAAACAAATGAACCGAGGAAACAAATGAACCGAGGAAACAAATGAACTGAGGAAACAAATGAACTGAGGAAACGAATGAACTGAGGAAACAAATGAACTGAGGAAACAAATGAACTGAGGAAACAAATGAACTGAAGACACAAATGAACTGAGGAAACAAGGAAATCCTAGAAAAACCCAAGATCAACATTATTGAGAGAGGCAAAAACTGCTGAACTAGATTCCATCTGTAATATTGATATTGAAAGGGTTGCACATGACAAAATGGAATAGAGGATCTGACTGTGAGCCGTACGTGGCGTACAACAGTCCAGCATAATGATGATGATGATTACAGTAATAATCAGCTGGACTGGAGCATTACAGATTACTACATTTTAACAGTTACATTCACAACAGTATATATCTGCAGCAATGAACCTCAAGGGCTATGAATGCTGAAGAAGAAGAAGAAAAGTTTATCGCAGTAGTGCAATGGTTAAGCAGTCGTCTACCAGCCCAAAAGTCTTGGGTTTGTATCTATACTGAAAAGCATTGTTATACTATTGCTACAGAAGCTTATATAACATATAGCAATACATTTAAAATAGCACTCCATTAGAGCATTTGCATATACGTTTAAACACAATCCGAAGTTTGTATATTTAAAACCAGATCTGACAAACGGATGTGCACGCACAACCCAAGTTCTGGAACAAGACTAAAGGTAGGTGCTTTGCTAGAGAAATAAAAAATCGTAACCGTTAACCAGCATCCCTAAAGGGGGAGCTTTAGGTTATAATTGTGACTAGGTTATGTGCGCCATGTATAGTGGCTTAGCAATGCGGGCCACCAAAAGTCCTGAAAAGGACTCCTGCAATATTGACGCGATCATTCAAGACAGACCCAAATACTCTCCTGAACGGTGACGAAATCGTCTACCGGCGAGCCAATGGGCGACGTGGTTAACGATGAGCAAGACGAAAGTCCCTAGACTCATTTTATAGATCAGTAGGCACTCAATGGGTTAAGTGGTTAACATTATGCCGGCCACCTTTATTTCCCCCATGTTGGTTCCGGGGGCCCATTTTGATAAAAAGGGGGGGGGGGAAGAGGGGACTCACTGGTCATCTACCTCTCATGTCCTAACAAGCAATTAATTAGGGGTAAGTAAAAAGTAAAGTAAACGACCCTTTTCCACGCTTTTAGACTATAGGGCATATAGGGCTAGTCCTATGTTTATATAGACCAATCGGCACAAGCTGGGTGATGTGATCAGCATCACGCCGACCGCCTTTACTTCCCATGACTGCACCCAGTACCCACTCAAGGCTGCGTCGACCTGGAAGCCAAGGTCAATTTTGAAAAATTTCCGACTCCGCCAGGGAGCGAACCCACGACCTTCCGATCGGCGGCAAGCGTCTAGCCGCTCCGCCACAGCGACTCCCTTGATTCTTCTTGAAAGAGCGGCGTCCGTGGCTTAGGCGTTGCGAGTCTGACTCGTAATTCCAATGTAACGGGATCGAAACCCACTGCTGGCTGCGTGACATTTTATTCATGGTATGGGGTGTCGCAGATTGACCCAGCCTAAAATGGGTAGCAGGATTTATGTCATGGGGAAGTAAAGACGGCCGGCGTAATGCTGACCACATTACCCACCATGTGCCGATTAGTCTATAAAAATATGGGTGCTCTTCCCATATGCCCGGTGTGCCTGAAGGCCTGAAAGGGATCTTTACTTCTTGAAAGACGGCGTGCATCCACCTGAGAGGTGAGGAAACAACAGTCTGCATAAAAAGAAGCCATATCTGTAAAACGGATATGGTTACACCTGGCCGTTGTGGCCGTTACGGGTTCCTCAATTGTACCTTCCTTAGAGGTTGAACGGAGATCTGGTTTGTGCCTTTGTGCCAGACAGAATCAGATTTGTCTGAATGGTTCAGTTAACCTTCAAGTAGCAGGCGGGAGGGAACAACCTGGTCAATCGAGAAGAAAAAGAAAAGAAAAAGAAGAAAAAGAAGAAGAAGAAGAAAAGAAGAAGTAGAAGAAGAAGAAGAAGAAGAAGAAGAAGAAGAAGTAAAAGAAGAAGTATCTCCCAATACCTCTGGTGGCAGCCATTTTAGCTAGGCCGCCTGGGAGCCAAGTTAAATTGATCTCAATCCACCAACTGAGGATTGGAAAGGAAGATCTTCGAGCGGACAGGCAAGGCACTAGCAACAGCGCCAAAGCGGCTCAAGGCTCTCAAAAAGACATGTGACCTCGTTAAAAGGTCTAAATACCCGTCCCTCCGAGCCTAACACTTTGTTTCTAGCTGGAGATCATCTTCCTGCGCTAAAGTAACGTTTCCCTAGTAACAAAGTTTGTTTACTAAGAGGGCAGATCGCTGTGGAATTGCTTGAGTTGTTAAATATCAAGAGGAAAAGCATGGCATATTTTGTATACGCATGCCAGATACGTGGGATGAGAAAAGAACAAAGCGTCCTTAGGTTAGTCCCACATTCCTGGCTCTAAACATCACCCCTCTGGTGACCTTTAGGCGCACAAGTTGCTATAGCAACAGATGATTTCCTCTCTCTCTCTCTCTCTCTCTCTCTCTCTCTCTCTCTCTCTCTCTTTCTCTCCTCGTACATACACATTGCATACACACACTCACGTTGTTTCCCATATCTTTTCCCCCTTATTCCCCTTTTTCCATTCTAGGAATTTGAGCAAGCTGCGCAGTCCTCAGGTGTTAGGCCTCAGAAGAAGGGCAGGAAAGTTACTTGTTTGAGATAATCGGGTCTGTAATGTGTTCTATAGCTACCTGCTGACGTGATTAGGAATGCAAAAATCTCCGTACAGCCACTGGAGGGTCTGGTTAACCGATTTACACTCACCGCACGAATGTCAGCTTGCACCAAAATGCTGATACAGTACTCACGCCAAGCCACTGGTTTATCGTTGCACCGGACACATTTTCTACACGCGGAATTGTGGTTTTAAAGGCGTCATTCGCGGCTGTACTGTAATCGGACCAGGGTGCCGCCCGCTTTGTTAACAAAAATATTAAGATTTTTGAATGTTCTGTCATCGTCGTCTGCATCATTCCGTATACCAGTTTATCAATCACACAGTTCTCACAGTCTATTCCCCCACTCTGTTGTGTCTTGTGGAATATTTTCGATGTTGTAAAAGTCCCTTTGGTCTCTCTCATTGTTCAAGTTTGTCTTCGACATCAGTCCATTGGTTTCCCACTTCTGTGTCCGTTTGGTGATTCTCTGACCATTTCTCCTCAGAATGTGCTCCATATATCTCATTCTTTATTATATCTCTTCCATACAGCGCCATCGTCTTTGTCAGTTAGCTTTTGATACTAGCAGTTATCAATCTATTTCTTTGATTTATCCGCCCCTATAGAATTAATCTCAGTTAAATATACCTAGAAGAAGAAAAGAAGAAGAAGAAGGAGGAGGAGGAGAAGAAGAAGAAGAAGAAGAAGAAGAAGAAGAAGAAGAAGAAGAAGAAGAAGAAGAAGAAGTTCACTGACCAGCATCTTGCTTTGATGAGACAAACAAAAAGCTTGTATAATCACTTGCCTATGTTCTTATGTGAAATAAATATTTAATGTTGAACAAAAACAAACGACCCACCTCTTCAGCTTCCATCCTCTCTCGTTCAGCTCTTTCCTGTGCCTTTTTTCTTTCTTCCTCTTCTTCCTGTGCATGGAAAGACAATCATATAATCTAGTATTTCCATTTATGAGTCCGTCTTATACACCAGCGGCTAAATAAATAAATAAATAAATAAATAAATAAAAAGGTGGTAGGGGAGAGAGTGACTTTTTTGAGCGGTCGGATTCTAGAAAACCTGTTGACTGACTGGCTTTTTCTCCCATTCAGACAGCTAAATGAAGGTCTGTCGCACCTGCGACTCAAAGAGTCGTACCCTGGAGGTGAATACAACATGGTAAACCTAGATATGTTAATCAACTTCACATGGGAACGACCATTTCATTTACCCTGGGATGGCTGCGACTTCAAAACATGGAGAATGTCTTCGAATGCTGTGTGTGGTGACGTCGACTGTAATCATCATGATCATCATTATCATCATGAACTACTTCTGCCGTTAAGCGTTGTGGGGAGGAATAATGTGCGATCCAGTACGCGCTGGCAGTCACTGTCCATTGTCATGCCGTGAACGTGTAGAGTTCCTTTAATGTTGGCGACCCATTTTTTTACGCCCATCCTCTGGTTCTTGTAGCTGATCTTCTAAGATGTAGTACCTGTGATGGTCGATTGTAATGATATGCTATAAATACAATCAGATACCCCATTCAACCTCTCAGTATGTTATAACTAGGACACCTGTAAGGTCTAGACCTGAGTTGGAGAGTTAGGACGTCTTCTATCTCATAATTGTGATATACGCAACTATTTAATAGTGCAAGCTACACATAAATTATTTATGTATAATGGTAGAGCCTACGATAAGATGGATACCAGTTATGGACTTTTACTCAAGGGTTGAAGAAAAAAGATGGACGCTTTTGAAATGTTACAGAAACATACTCAGAATACCGCGGAATAAGAAGAAGAAAAACACAAACATCTAAAACACCGACATCTTACATGACCTGCGCATCGAGGAGAACTGACTCATCATAAACAGCATCGTGACCCGAAAGCTGTGATTTGTTTTGCCATATTAAGCGTCGCGGTCTCATGGGGAGAAAAGTGATAGAGGGCACAGTTTCAAGAGAGCGAGACAGAGGCATACTTCCGCGAACGAGGATACACAACACTCAAGATGATTTGGCTATGAAAGCACGTAGGGCTGGAGAAGTGACTAGAGACGGACTTTCAGGTGTGCGATGAAGAGAGCGACGTTCTGTTAGGGACCAGCTGGACCAGCAGTTTGGCGATACGACAAAACTTGGCAGACTTGAGAAATAAAATGTACACATTTAAACTATAGTTACCCATGGATTTCATGATTACCCATGGACGTGTACTTACTATCAAGTGGCCAGCATCGATACTAATTGGCTTGCACTTATTCTGTACATCCCAACACCTGCTTTCCGTAGTCTTTGACTATCCCCTAACCATCCACTAGGCAGCAAGCAAATTTATGTTTCTCCTTCCTAATTTAGTCCCTTTTCTTGAACTTTCCGACTCGGGAGATTTTATTTCTGGCTACGATACCGTCGATAAGAGTTCTTCAGTTATTGGAGCACACAAACATCTCAAGTATCAGCACATTTTGATATCTGCTTTCCCGTGTGGGTTCTGTGACCCCATAGTGGGGAAAGCGAGAATAGACCCACTGCCTCGCCAACAAGAAAGTCGTAGAAGTCGACTAATTGGGGACTTCCTTCGAAGTCGGCGTGCATCTGTCCGAGCGGCACGGAACAACCAACTGCACACAAATAAGTCATTGAAACTGATGTACCCGCACAAGTCAGACCCGAGCACAAAAAGCCAAATGGACGAACCACCAGGAATTTTCTCCGGAGCTTACAGCCGGTGAACAAAGAAGAAGATATCTGCTAAGGGAGAATAAGCCTTGATGAGAGTGCACCAAGTGCCACGATGTCACTTATGTTAACCTGTAACTTCACACGGTGCGCGATACTATCACAACAAACTAAAAAGAAGAAATACTCACACGAATCCTAGGTCAATGAAACAATAAAGACTATTGTTTCCTTCTGCCTTTGGTTGCAGACTATTCTCAAAGCACAGACGAAAAGAGTGACACCGCCAAGATAGAATATCCGTGCCAAGGAATGAAGCAAACTCTGCCTACTTTCCCAAAGTCACGGAGTTCCTACCTTTCATCAGGGGCGTTGATGTCTTGGGGTAATTTAAAACTATTGATACCGAACATAGCCACGATCTCAAATGTTAGAACTAAAGGGTCGCAAAGACACGAGCAGCGACATTGATGGGATCAACTATACGATAGTAACATTCAGGATTCGCTTACAAATTATATAGAAGTCTAATAAATGTTGTTTCCTAAACGAATGAGAACAGATGATCTTGCCCTATTTTCCCTCCATTCTGTCTTTATTTGTTTATACCGTTCTTTTTTAACAAGGCTGGGAAATTTCACGACCAATATAACAATTACAAACATCATCCTTTTGGAGTCTGCCTTGTATTGTCTTATAGTCTGGTCCTTCAGGAACATTTATTGGATTCAGCGTAAATATTGATGCACAATTTCAAAAACTTAAAAAAACATAGGTACAGTTTTTCTCGGGAAGGGCAACAATGTGGACAGATGACAAGCCTAGTAAAGATGTTTTCAAAGAAATGAACTCAGAGAGAACCAATTACCCGCATCGGTGTGGAGGGGGGGGGGGGGGAGAGAAAGAGAGAGGCGAGCTAAATTATTTGGTCACGCTATGAGAATAGAAAAACGTAAGTACATCTCGGAGAGAAGAGAAGGAGAGACAGACCAGGATGAAATATTGTGATTAATATGGCAGCGTGGCATGGAAGATTATTGTATGGCAAATGTTTGATACACGGCCTTCTCTATTTATATAAATAGCTCAAGATGGGCGTGGTTTGATAGTACGGAAGTCTCCGTGCCAAAGTGGTCAATCCGTTTGCCTCACGCTCTGAACGTCGTAAGTTCGTTTCATGGCTGCGACCTTCAGTACACGAGTGCAGTTTTTAAGGAGATCCCCTGGGATCGTCGTCGGAGCTATCCCTGAAATGTTGTCGCAATGTGCCTGTGTGCTTCAAAAGATAACTAACTACGATTTTTCTAGTCACTAGATTGAGCGTGCCGCCTCTGCAGACATCTGAGAATGTTATATTCAACGAGAACAGCAGAACTTCAATGTTTTCATTTAACACCAACAACAACAACACCAGATCCGTCTTGATATTCGTTTGCCAGTCTGGAATTGTTGCCCAGAATCGTTACCAGCTAAACAGGTAGCGCAGGCGAGGCGACACGCCCTTGCACTTTCATGTACACACACATACACAAACCCCATTGAAGTAGGACGATAGTGGTTGAGGTGGGGTCGAGGGTGGAAGTGAATTCTTCTGACAAATCCTCGCTACAAAATTATAAACACTTAAAAAGAGAACTAGACATAGTGGAAGTTGACGTTTTGTTTCATTTAAAGTTGTTAACAGGCAATTTGTTTTTTGCGGTGGAAAAAAAAGGGGGGGGGGGGGGGGGGGGTGGGGGCATCAATATTATCATCATAATAATAGTGACCTTGTTCTTCTTCCTTCCTTCATTCCCTCTTTCTTTTGTTTCTTCTCCTTTATTCGTCAAATTGTTTTTCTTTATCTTTTTCTTTCGTCAATTTGTTCTTCCTCTTCTTCATTCCTGTATTTCTTCTTCTTCTTCTTCTTCTTCTTCTTCTTCTTCTTCTTCTTCTTCTTCTTCTTCTTCTTCTTCTTCTTCTTCTTCTTCTTCCTCAACATCACGCCGACCGCCTTTACTTCTCAGGACTGCACCTGGTACCCAATCAAATCTGGGTCGACCCGGAGCCAAGGTCATTTTTGAAATAAGTCAGGCTCGGTCAGGGCCCGAATCCATGACATTTCGATCCGCAGCCGAGAATCTAGCTTCTACACCACAAAGACTCTTCTCAGCACAGTATTATAATTGTTATTATTATTATTATTATTATTATTATTATTATTATTATTATTATTATTATTATTATTATTATTATTATGGTCTTAAACTCTTTTTATGTCACTTGATGTTTCTCCCGTATGTATGGCGGCTTGGAGATTTGAGGACACCCCCACACCCTTTTCCCCTCAATTTTTGTGTGTGTGGTGGCGCACCAGGACACGAGAGGACAAATGAGACTTTAGAAAGAGTCAGACTGTGGTCAAACCAGATTCGAACCTCTTTATAAACCATTTAAAGAAATATGCAAGGTCGCAAAAAACTGTCATGTACAATTAAACAACAGACCACAAATATAACCGAACGCTGCTTGCAGCGAAAGCTGTTCGCACAAAACGTGTAGCAAACATACCCTTCTGCGTTTCTCTTCCTGTTGTCTCTTCTCTTCATCCTGCTGTTTTCTTCTTCGATCCTCTTCTTGTCTTCGCCTCTCAGCCTCGGCAGCAGCCGCTTCCTCCTCCTCCCGTTGTCTCCTCTCCTCCTCCTCCCTGGCACTGGAATCGTCTTCGGCCGCAGCCGGCGCCTGCTAAAAAAAGAAGATATACTCCTGATACAACAAGGTCAAGGCGTTAGCGCAGATAGTCCTTACAAGTGACAGTCAGTCAGAGTAACTATACATAGAGGTTATAACATGAGAAGTCACCACAACTGACAGTTAATCAGAGTAACTATACATAGAGGGTATAACATAAGCAATAAGTTCAACTTACATTCAGTAAGAGTAACTATACATAGATGGTATAACACAAGAAGTCCTCACAACTTACAGCCTGTGAGAATAACTATAAAAACAGTCAATGCAGAGTTAAGGTAAAAAAATTATAACAATAACTGGTTATTTTTGTTTTTGAACTAAAATAACGAAACGTTAAAATGTAAAAATTGTTACAAACTGAAGCACTAATAAACAATAACTGAAGCGATTGGTTATAAAATGTAGTTAGAACATAAAAAAAAAAAAAAACTGTTAGCAGAATAATGAGTGATGTACTAGTATTTGGTGTCGGCTCTGTGGCTAAGTCGATACGAACGCTTCGTAATGCCGGGATGCCGGTTCGATCCCAGCTGTGGACAAGGCGCCTTGCGTTGGTTTCGACAGTGGTATCAAGAAAGCAGACCGTCCAGAAAGCAATGGCAAACTACTCAACGTAAATTTGCCTAACAAGAAAACCATACAACAGCCGGGGGTTGTTGGGGTTGGTTCTGCAACATCCTGTAAAAGATACGCAACTAACTAGAATTTGGTACAACTTGACAAAATAATTCTGCCCTGGCTGCGGCAGACAAAGACGAGCCATTTATGGGAATGCCGGAGTGCTTAGATGTCGGTTCTAAAGTTAATTCAGCAGACACCATTTAGGAACTGTTTGTGAATAAACAGGGATGTTTGTGAACGGGATACTTGAGACTGTCATTTTGAATCATTTGGTGTCTTATAGCTAGATAGAGAGGTGGGCTGGCCTAAGGAAGAGTATGCGGAGGCTCTATGAACGAGCACTAACAGGAAGTTTCACCCCCTGTTTTTTCTTTAAGCTTGTCAATCATAGTTCAACGAATTCATGTTAAACAGTTTTTTTCATACATAACATTGTCAGTTTTTGAAAAGTTAACTAAAAAAAAAAAAAAAATCCTCGAATGCAGCGTCGCGACGGCTATTCTAAAATGCGAAATGTCATGCAGAAAGGTACACAAAGTATTCAGCAACAAACGAAACAATAAATAACTTGGGTTGTAGAGACTGGAAACAAGAAAAAATACAAGTAGAATAAGGATTTGCATGCAGACCTTAATGAAAATAAAGCGCTAGAAGATTAGAAATAAATTATCCTGATTTTTAGATTGTAGATTCCCTATCGCTGCTTTTGATCACTGCAAGGAATGACATCTTGGCACGATGTCCGACTTACTTAAATAGGATTTCATCGACAATAAAAACTAGCTAAAGACACCACGCCTGCCCAGGTGGACACACTTCTATTAAATGTGTGTGCGCTAGCATTTCTTCTTTATCTTCTTCACTTCATCTTTCTCTTTCGAGTGTCAGTGGAGATATAAGGCTCTGCTGTTTGCTCTTCGGGTCACCTGGACCATAGACGTGCCATGCTGTTGTAGCGTTTCTCTCATGTTATCTTTCCGTCTAGTGTTTTGGTTCACTTCTGCGTCCTCTTTCAAATCTTCTCTTGGTGCATACCATGTATGTTATCTTGTAGCAGGACATTCTATTTTAGTTGGCACACCATCTCTATTTTCTATATATGTATGTAGTTAAGAAGTGGTTCTGTGTGAGTTTTTTCTCTTAGACTTTATTCTTGTTGTGATCTCTGATGATCGCTCCTTATCTGTTCTGGATTAACATTTGGAATTATTGTCCAAGTTTTCAAATTAATGAAAGTGTTTACTATAGCATAAATCTAAATAATTTCAATCTTGAAAAACACACTTATAGCTTTTCGTTTTTAGAGACCCGGTAATACAAACAACAACTCACTAATCTGGTCTGGGAGAAATATTCCATAATTAAAAGGGAAAAACATTAACATCCAACATAGTTTTATTTAAATTCTTTGAGACATAGTTCTTGTCACTTGCGGCTTTTTCTGGCCATTACTTGTTTCTGGGTCCACACACGTGTTAGATAATCTTCTGCCTAACAGAATTGTGATTTCTGTCAGCGATACGTCAGTTAAGGGATTTTTTGTATTCTTGTTCGTGCTTGGGGTATTGTAGATTTATGTAATGTGCATATGAAGGCTTTCTTGACGCAACGTTCACTTGTTGTCCGTGTTTGTGATATTATGAAACTTACTGGTTCTACTTTTCGTTTGGTTTGATATCTTGTAGTGACACTGGAAAAAGAAAGCCCCCTCCCCGTTCCGTATGCATTGCTGGTGGAGTTTCCTGCACTGATATACCTAAATAATCTGCTCTTTGTAAATGCCAGCAGGCAAACCCGGTAAATGCCTGGCCTATGTTTGGGCTTTAGAGAAAGGTGCCAGGTTTCTGACTGCAGACTCGACTGTTAACCTGAGGGCGGGAGGGCACAAATTACTGCCAGTATCAACCTGCGGGGGGAGGACACAGATTACTGCTAGTATCAACCTGAGGGCGGGAGGACACAGATTACTGCTAGTATCAACCTGAGGGCGGGAGGACACAGATTACTGCCAGTATCAACCTGAGGGCGGGAGGACATAGATTACTGCTAGTATCAACCTGAGGGTGGGAGGACACAGATTACTGCTAGTATCAACCTAAGGGCGGGAGGACACAGATTACTGCCAGTATCAATCTGAGGGCGGGAGGACATAGATTACTGCTAGTATCAACCTGAGGGTGGGAGGACACAGATTACTGCTAGTATCAACCTGAGGGCGGGAGGACACAGCAAGATAGTGTACAACGCAAAATGGCCACCCTCAGTTATATTGATGAAGAATACCCACAAGAACAATGGGTCAGAGTCTATACAGATGGGTCCGCAGAAAGTGCAGTTAGAAATGGTGGTGCTGGAGTGTACATAGAATTTCCAGATGGCACTAGGGATAAGTCCAGCGTACCAACCGGGAAGTACTGCCATAACTACGATGCAGAAACCCAGGCTATTAAGATAGCTACAGAGAAACTGCTAAATACCAACCTTGGCTCACAGTATGTGGTAATGCTTACAGATGCTAAATCAGTACTTGAAGCACTCCAGTCTAAGAAACTACCAGAATTGCAAACACTGCTGACACAACTCAGCGTTCAGCGAAGAGTCGTAATGCAGTGGATACCGTCTCATTGTGGAGTGCCTGGAAATGATAAAGCTGATCAACTGGCAGGGGAAGGTGCGAAAAAAGAGCAGCCAGATGTACCAGTCACATACCACCAAAAGAAAATAATCATTAAATCGATCAGGAAACCACCAGCCCCAGCACAAGACGACTATTTTATTATGGACAGACCAGAACAAGTCATTATCTTCCGCCTCAGAACAGGGCACAACCGATTACGTAGCCTCATGTACACAAAATTCAAGATAGGTGTATCAGCCATGTGCACCAGTGGAAATGTGCCCCAGACCGCAGAGCATGTACTCCAGGACTGCACCAAATTTGGCACATTAAGGTAAACCTTTTGGCCAGAAAGAACAACAGTGGAACGTAAACTCTATGGACCACTGAATGAACTAACAACGACAGTGAAATTTATACAAGAGACAAAACTGCTAATATAGATAACTTATTTCAGGCGAACGAAAGAAGAAGAAGAAGAACTGCCAGTATCAACCTGAGGGCGGGAGGACACAGATTACTGCCAGTATCAACCTGAGGGCGGCAGGACACAGATTACTGCTAGTATCAACCTGAGGGTGGGAGGACACAGATTACTGCTAGTATCAATCTGAGGGCGGGAGGACACAGATTACTGCTAGTATCAACCTGAGGGCGGGAGGACACAGATTACTGCTAGTATCAACCTGAGGGCAGGAGGACACAGATTACTGCCAGCATCAACTAAGGGCTGGAGGACACAGATTACTGCCAGTATCAACCTGAGGGAGGACACAGATTACTGCCAGTATCAACCTGAGGGTGGGAGGACACAGATTACTGCCAGTATCAACCTGAGGGTGGGAGGACACAGATTACTGCCAGTATCAACCAAGGGCGGGAGGGCACAGATTACTGCCAGTATCAACCTGAGGGAGGACACAGATTACTGCCAGTATCAACCTGAGGGCGGGAGGACACAGATTACTGCCAGTATCAACCTGAGGGCGGGAGGACACAGATTACTGCCAGTATCAACCTGAGGGCGGGAGGACACAGATTACTGCCAGTATCAACCTGAGGGCGGGAGGACACAGATTACTGCCAGTATCAACCTGAGGGCGGGAGGACACAGATTACTGCTAGTATCAACCTGAGGGCGGGAGGACACAGATTACTGCTAGTATCAACCTGAGGGCGGGAGGATACAGATTACTGCTAGTATCAACCTGAGGGCGGGAGGACACAGATTACTGCTAGTATCAACCTGAGGGACGGAGGACACAGATTACTGCCAGTATCAACCTGAGGGCGGGAGGACACAGATTACTGCTAGTATCAACCTGAGGGCGGGAGGACACAGATTACTGCTAGTATCAACCTGAGGGCGGGAGGACACAGATTACTGCCAGTATCAACCTCAGGGCGGGAGGACACAAATTACTGCCAGTATCAACCTAAGGGAGGGAGGACACTGATTACTGCCAGTATCAACCTGAGGGCGGGAGGACACAGATTACTGCCAGTATCAACCTGAGGGCGGGAGGACACAGATTACTGCCAGTATCAACCTGAGGGCGGGAGGACACAGATTACTGCTAGTATCAACCTGCGGGCGGGAGGACACAGATTACTGCCAGTATCAACCTGGGGGCGGGAGGACACAGATTACTGCCAGTATCAACCTAGGACATCTTGAAGGGACATCACGAGCATCAGGCTGGCAAAAAATGTATGTACTTTCTGTACTTCTGTGAGGATGTCTAGGGGGGGGGGGGGGGGGGGGGGGGGGGGGGGGGGGGGGGATCAGTGAGACGGGGGGGAAGTGTCCAGAGTGTCCAGAATGTTAGCCATTTGAATAAGCTTGTAAATGAAAGCCTAGAGTTTTCTGTTAGAACCCAGTTTTTACACGAAAAAAAAATATTACAAGTAGTAATTTCCTACCAGCACTATACCCGTCGGAGTTCCAATGTAAAAAGGGGGGGGGGGGGGGGGGGGGGGGGGGGGGGGGGGGGATCAGACAAGATTAACAGCTTTGTAACAAACTTTTCATATAAAGGAACTACATGAGGTTTGCTGAGATCTAATATGTTGGGCCGAGTGGCGCAGATACCGCAGCCTAGCTTTAGAGCACAACTCAATGTGCGAACCACTTTTTTTTTTGGAGAACGAACGCAGAATAATAGTAGGAAGAGGATGCCAACAATATGATACCAGTGTCGAATCTGGACACTATAAAAGCTCACATATGTAAAATTTATGAGATGAGATGCCTGAGGAAAGTCGACAGTTTTACCACCCGAAATCAAATGAGAGAAGAGACTATCAAATCAATGGAAAAATACACCATTGGCAAAATACATCGAGAAGCTTAAAATCGAAAGGTTTGATGATCTTGTTGGAATAAATAACACCACAGGTACTGCACGTATAAAGCAAAGACACCAGAGAAAGTGGTTGCTCAAGAAAGTCATGGATTGACGTCACTGACGGAAGGAAAATAGCCACTTCTACCACCACAAAGAACTTTCACCACTAGCACCTCCTCTCCGCGACACCTGAAGCTAAAGATGGAAGATGTTCATTGTTAACTTTCAAAATCTTCCTTGTCTCATCTGGATCGAGATCAAAGGCTGCGTTAAATTATTCAGAAATATAGTCTGCTCAACAGATCAACAATCGTATTGGTCAAACCTTTTATGTGACAAAGGTGCCAGCGAGCTATTTGCCTTACCGGCAGGAAGCAGATCTGTGGCAGGTAGCCAGAAACACCAGGGAAAGTATGAACACTCAGAAACACCAGGGAAAGTATGAACACTCAGAAACAAGCAAGAAGCTATTGATTTTATCTTCTTAGAAAGATGGCTGAGTTTAACTGCACGTGCTGTCTGAAGGAAGCCAGACGAGGACATTATTGCACGGGAGTGAATAACCGACGCAGTTCGTAAAAGTGGCCAACATAATACTATCTGGCAAGATAGTTTGAAAGTAGAATAAAAGCACAAACTACAAACTGGACTTTATTCCCCCTTCCCCCCCCCCCCCCCATCAAATCAGAAGCTTGGGACTTCATCACCTTGACCCAAACATGACTGCGACGTACTAGACATGAGGACAGTTCTACATGCTGTTATTTGACCAATCGTTTATCTAGGTTGTAAATTATTTATCTACATAAAAACTAGAAAACATTCGTGGAAAAAAATAAGTAAATAAAAAGAACAGAAAGAAAGCATGCATAATTCAGGGGACTGGTATCAGCGATCAAGTATGTTGTCAATACATTTTCCAATTATTACTACAAATAAACGTTCAGCCTGCCTGTCTAGCAGACAAACAAAAAAGAAGCATACAGGTGCGCGCGCATATACAAAGAGGGATACAGGTAAACTGGATGTACATAATGTTCTGTTTTTTCTGCCTGTATTCTCTACGTCATCATCCCAGTATGAAATGAATGTGTAGACGGTTTTGGTATGTCATCACATCTACAATCACAGATCAGGTCAGTGTTCTTTTCTCGCCCCTGCTTTGTGGCCACGCCATCAAAGTTTGTTTAACTTCTCATTACTTCCCGCCGTTCAGCTTGCTGATTATTTTCACGTTCCATTGTATTTTCAGCTCTATTTCTCTTTATAAAGTGATCAGCCTGAATGTATTTTTTTCCCAATCAGTTTAAGTTTTTACTGTCTTTGCCTGGAAACATTGCCTTGTTTGTTTATGTGACGTTTTGTTGTACTGCTTTACGCATGCAAGAAAAAAACATGCCAAGATTTATTTCAGGACACAAATACTGAAACACATAAGATCATTTCCACAACAGAATCTACACTTGCATTCAGACAACAAGAAAGGCAGAATCTCGACACAAAGGACCAAAGCAGAATCTCAGTACAAACACAGAAGAACGTTTCTACATAGTCTACAGACAACAGACAATAAGAAAGGCGGGAACTCTAGACAAAAAAGACTATCACAATATCTCAGCACTGATCTGAGCTCATGTGTTGCTCACACAAGCCATAGGCAACACCAAGGCGAGAAGCTGATTGGTCACAGTGACAAATATCATCAAACTAATTTATGCAGCAATCACACAAACCTCTGCTTCGGCTTCCGGTTCCGCTTTTGGAGTTTCCTGTTAATTTCATCATATAAATAGAGATGTTTATATTTCAACAATTGGTTATTTAGTCATGCAAAATAAAGATGGAAGAAACACTGATTATTAAATAATGTGATACACACGCACACACACAACATTATATATATATATTGTTGTATCAAAAATTAGAACTATGAAATGTTAAGTTAGCACAAAATTAACAGTCATTTATTTCACGCAAAAATTATTGTTTTAATTGATTACAAAAATATTACAATAGTTGTCTTGCTGGATACTTTAGGTTTCCCAAACACAATCGAATCAATAGCGGATATTATGGAATGCACTAACACAAACATTAGATGTTCAAAAATAAATGCCTTGGAGGGAGTCGTTAATAAGTGAAGGAATGTTGATTAGAACTTCTTCTTACTCTTCTCAGCAGACTGAAGCTAGAACAAATACTTGATGACGACAGAATCCTTAATGGAAAGCTTTGGCATAAAACAAATAAATTCCAGTGAACACAGAGGAAAAAACGCTGGCGTTGGATAGGATGCATACTGAGAAAACCTGAAAACAATATACCCAGACTAGCATTGTAGACTACCATTGCAACGGAACTCACAGTGGCAAAGGAATACAGACAGCCGAGAAGGAAACTAGAGAGTAAAATAAAAAGATAGGACAAACGCAGGTTGAGCTGCAGGCGATAGCAAGCCTAGTTGACTGTGGAACACGTCAAAGATCCGCCGATAGTTGTTGAGTATAGGGAGTAGGCCATGCGATATCACCATTGTGGCAAATGTTGACCAGTTATTCACACAATGTAGAAATGTTTGACATACAAAAGGATTCTGGTCAGCGATACAGCTGCTGAGTCTAGTGCACTGAGTTACGATTCCCTTGGCACGATCTGCACTATTCTACACCAATAGATGTAATCTAATACGGCCAAGATCGTTGTTGACAGCCAAAACAAAACCAGTTATGATACATGTTGATGTTGATGATTATATAATAATAATATTAGTAATAATAAAAATAATATACACATTCCTGTTATTTGAAGTTTCCAAAATACTGATTGCATCTTAAAGATAGTCAGTTTTACCACTTGGCTGTGAATCCTCAACAATTATAAAACATGGAGACAAATCCCTTGAGGCCTCACTGATGTAGTTCTGCAGGACAACGCTGAAAACTCCGCGGATAACCAATACGTTCATCTAAATGCTCTAAATCAGCCACGACACACATGACGACTAATTATAAACACAGAGATATTCAACCCTAACTGTTGCATTTTTGCTGATTCAAGAACGGGTGGAACATATTATAATTAGGAATGTTTATGGAAAGCAAAAGAGGTAGTTAGACTTATTTATGGAAAGTGAGAGGGGCAGTTAGAAATATTGGTGGAAAGTGAACGCAGCAGTTAGAAATGTTTGTGGAAAGTGAAAGGAGCAGTTAGAAATGTTTATGGAAAGTGAAAGGGCAGTTAGAAATGTTTGTGGAAAGTGAAAGGAGCAGTTAGAAATGTTTATGGAAAGTGAAAGGGCAGTTAGAAATATTATAGAAAGTGAAAGAGGCAGTAGAGATATTTATGGAAAGGGAAAAAGGCAGTTAGAAATATTTATGGAAAGTGAAAGGGACAGTTAGAAATATTTATGGAAAGTGAAAGGAGCAGTTAGACATATTTATGAAAGGGTAAAAAGGCAGTTAGAAATATTTATGAAAAGTGAAATTAGCAGTTATAAATATTTATGGAAAGTGAAATGAGCAGTTAGAAATATTTATGGAAAGGGAAAGGAGCAGTTAGACATATTTATAGAAAGCGACAGAGAGGGACAACCAGAGAAAGGTTAGGACAACATTATGTTATGGCAAAGAAATATGTTAGCACTACATTGAATGATTTGATATTGACCGACAGGCCGTCCCATTCGGGCTATTGCATACTGGTTTAACCACGATTGCGGCTCAAAAAGTGACTTCCTGATTCTCATCCACAGGACCAATTCATAAATGCCCTTCAACCCCCGAGGAAGTTACCACAAGGACACCCAAAACGTCTAGACCGAGTACTACAATGGTGTAGGCTGAAGTCCAAAGCCTGTAATGATGCTGTTATTTAGTAGTAACATCATCAACGACCTCATCATCGTCATTGTCAAAACACCACTACCAACACCGGCATCAGCAGTATAAGCATCACCATCTTCGTCAGTATCATTATCATAAGATAAGTATATCATATTTAATGATTTCATTTTGACATCATCGTTGTCATATTCTAAGCATTATACTTGAAAAGTACTTAGTGAAGTCATACTGTATTTGGCAGAAGCGCCAGGCCGTACTTAAAATGTACAATATACAACATACAGCATGCTGTGAGCGTCAACGGGTTTATTGAGATATACCTGCGGGTAAGGATGTATGTTACATGCTAGGGTACAGGGACATTCACTGGTTTAAGATGGTGGGTACATACATGTAAAGCGCATCGAGCAATCTCTGAGATGAAATAGCTGTCTTCTTGTTCTTGTTCTTGTTCTTCTTCTTCTTTTTCTTCTCCTTCTTCTTCTTCCCTTATTAAACTTACAATGGGATACTCGAGACCCACTTATCTCGTTTTTCTCTTGTATCACTGGTCCCCTGACCTTGTCCTCTCCATCGAGAACTCTCTGGGATTTCCCCGGGAATTCACAACTTAACATTCTTTTTCTCCTGCCTTTCTAAAAGCCACCCCCCCCCCCCCCCCCAGCCCCACCTGCAATGGAGCACAGCCCCTCAACCAACTCACGCCAAGTCGTTCCATCTTTCGCTATCGCATGCAGCACTCCCCATGTTCTCCCCATTTTTTGAACTTAAACCTCTAACTCCGTTCTCCATGTAATTTTTTTTGGGGGGTGGGGGTGGGTGGGGTGGTATGGGTGGGGGAGGGGGAGGGGGTGGTGGGGGGGGGGGGGTTGTCTTCTTTTATTTCTATGCCCCTGTCGGTTCAAGTGCAAAGACATTCAAGTTATATTGTTCTCAGGTTTTCCCAGCGTGTTCTCAACGCCAGTACTTTTTCTTCACCTCTTGATCCAGTTGAACTTGTTTAGTTCTCTCCTAGTTCTTTACATTAGTGATTATTTCATACCATTTAGATGCCTCCATTCTGCACAGGCACCGATTAGGCAATGTTTGCAGTTTATTTGTAATTGTATTTGTTCTCCATGAAATAACCGTATCTGATGTTTGTTTTGTTAATCTGGACCGCCCCGTAAGCTCGTCCCCCGAACGATACCATGGCAGAAATAGGACAGATCATTCCTGGACAAAAGAATCATTTCTAATACATGTATCTGGGGTCTGCATGTCTGTTGTTCACCCTCCGGGCTGCTACTTAATGATCTCACTACACATGAGACTTCAGGAGTCGGAATCAAGGTGGCAGTCTAACGGGACAAATCGCACACAGACTGTTGAATGTTCCCTGTTGGTTCCTGCAAACGTGACCTTGAAATCCTAATGAATGCGCAGTCTCCCGAGACGTCATGTGATAACGCACGTGACAATCATAACAGGTGGCGCCGCCTGCAGTTCTTTACAGCTAAAAGTGTTTGGTGACGCATGCAGACTAGATAATTAACATAGACATATGAATCATTTCCGACACATAACATACAGGGGCGATATATGGCGTGGATAAGGGAATCATTTCAGACACGTAAAATCCAGGGGAGATAGCTGGTATGGACAAGTGGATAATTTCAGACACACAACATCCAGAGTAGATAGCTGGCATGGACAAGTGGATAATTTCAGACACACAACATCCAGAATAGATAGCTGGCATGGACAAGTGGATAATTTCAGACACACAACATCCAGGGAAGATAGCTGACATGGACAAGTGGATAATTTCAGACACACAACATCCAGGGCAGATCACTGACATGGACAAGTGGATAATTTCAGACACACAACATCCAGAATAGATAGCTGGCATGGACAAGTGGATAATTTCAGACACACAACATCCAGAATAGATAGCTGACCTGGACAAGTGGATAATTTCAGACACACAATATTCACAGTAGATAGCTGGCATGGACAAGTGGATAATTTCAGACACGCAACATCCACGGGAGATAGCTGACATGGACAAGTGGATAATTTCAGACACACAATATTCACAGTAGATAGCTGGCATGGACAAGTGGATAATTTCAGACACACAACATCCAGGTCAGATCACTGACATGGACAAGACGTACACACTTAAGGCTCCAGAACGGTAAGCGTCAAACACGATTTATGCAGAGTGGAATGTGGAGCACATACAGCAGGCTTTACTTTACCTACTTCCCTTAATTTACCAGAACTTACTTTATAAAAGATGATTTACTACTGTCACTTTACTAGTACCACTTTAAAATGTTTACTGTTACTTACTTTTTAAAATATACTATTGTTTATGAATACCAAATTATTTATAACTACGTGAGGATGTTACACATAGTTGAACTTGACACGAAACAATATATTTGAGAGCTGTTCACAGAATCTGATTCTCATTTAAAGTACTGATTATTTGAGAGACTTTGCTAAAGAGAATGCCCAGTCCCAGTAATAATTAAAAAAAGGCACTTGTGAATATTTTATGTGTGGATGTCATAGATGTCTAGGTAAGTATAAACATATGTAAGAGTCAGTTTAAATATTATGCATATACAGTATTAGTGCAGCCAGACGACATATGTGTATAAAATAAGGTGTATATACTTTGCATATACCGAGTTAGTATGCAAGCTACTTGACATGTGTGCATATGTGGCGAGACACGAACAGCTAAAGGCTATTATATCTCATCAGCTGTGAGATAGGAAGCCGCCATTGTGTAGCGGCTAGAAGGATCACAAGGTTGTGAGTTCGCGTCCTGACGGAGCCCAATTATTTTTGTAAACACGATCTTGGGTTCCATGTCGACCCAGCCTTGAGTGGATACCAGGCATAGTCCTGGGAAGTAAAGGTGACCGGCGTCATGTTGACTGGTGTATCAAACAGGTCTAGCCCTATATGCCCAACACTCCGAAAAGCGTGGACAAGGATCATGTACTTTGTTTACCTGAGTGCCAGCTAGGATGTAAACAGTTCGATCACGTGACTGCTGTAAGGTGTCTGTTAGTGGGGCAGTGAAGGAGACAACATATGGATATATGCGTAGTGTTAAGGGGCAGGCTATGATACTGATGTACATATACTAGGTTATCATATGAGTTGACAACACCGAGGTAAGAAGTCGCCAATACCTCCTCCTCATCCCCACCTCGTCGTCGTCGGCTACGAGAACTGGAAGTCTCCTGTAAAGCGAGTCAATATCTAATATAAAAACACAGGTGAACCAAACAATACCCTGTAAAGCGAGTCAATATCTAATATAAAAACAGGGTGAACCAAACAATACCCTGTAAAACGAATCAATATCTCATATAATAACATAATTTAAAAAAAAAAAAAAAACCGTGTTGAAGGGATTACCATCTCAAATGAAAACATAGGTTAACAAAAACAAAAATACCCTGTAAAACGAAACAATGTCTTATTTAATAACATAAGTAAACAACAACAACAAAACCTGTAAAAAGGATCTCCATCTCAAATATAAACATAGTACCCCCTGCAAAATCAACATCTCATCTAACAGAACAGCAACAGCAATAAAGATAAATGAAACGGCAACAACAGAAATGAGAATGGCAATGCCACATCTTTCAATTAGGCGATGATCTTGATTTGTGAAGATACATTGGCTACCTTTGGGTAAATAAGAGTAAAACTGCTTAGGGAAAATAAAAGATGGTTTAATCAAGAACATGGACGCAAGCCTCACAGAACAGTCGTGTTACCGAAAAAGTAGCATTTACAGGGAAATAAGTAAGTAAGTAAGTAAATTTTACCCCACTAGGACATCACACTAGGCAATAAAAACCAAGTGACACAAAGTGCCACCATGCGGATGAGGATCCCCCAGGAAGAGGTCCCGGAAACTCCGTTCAACCATTAGGCTATATTAGGGCCCCAGGCAACAGCCAGGGCGGGGCTTCAAAATAACGAAAAACGTCGTTTAGCGGCGTCCGTGGCTTAGGCGTTACGAGTCCGACTCGTAATCCAGCATACCGCGATCGAAACCCACTGCTGGCTGTGTGGATTTTTATCATGGTATGGGGCGTCACAGGTCGACCTAGCCTAAAATTGGTACCAGGATGGGCTGTCCTGGAAAAGAAAACACAGCCGGCGTAATGCTGACCACATTACCCACTGAGTGCTGATGGTCTGTAAAAATATGGGTGCTCTTCCCATATGCTCCATACGTCTATAGGCGTGGAAAGGGATCTTTACTTTACTTGTCAGTAGCTTTGTTTAGAAGTCCAAGGGAAGCGGGCGTTCGAGAGCCTGGTAGTTCAATCACAGGATAATTATCATCGCGCGGGAACTGAGCACTCCAAAAACAGGTAACAAGATCAGCTGTTGCTGTCCTTACCGCATTCTTCATTCTCTAGAAACGCCGCTGACTTGACTACAGTTGGATGTTTCGTTAACACTCAGAGTTGTTAATGCAGTAAAATCAAGAACTGCCACTGTAGTGCTCACAAGCGTAACAATAACAAAATTGCGTCCCATATTGGAACGGTAATGATTACATAATACATACTGGCATAAAACAATGAACTAAAACATACAAGGAACGATTATGGGACAGAAATCTGTACAGCTTAGATATATCAAAAGCTCAATAAAATTGCAACTTCTAGACTTTAGTTTTGTTCCAGAAAGAAGGTTTGAGTGCTCATCAATTTTACAGGACTATTGTTTTGGTAAGCAGACTGTTGGTTTCTCGCCTCTCAGACTGATGCACTCTGATTTCGAAGAAAACACCACTAATTAGTTTTACGACATGCTTATAGGGGGAAGGGGGCGCATACACCCCCTCCCACACGCCTAATGGAGCCCTGGGACCCTCACAGAGGGGAAATTATTCAAGGTGGAGTGACCGGAGAATCTGGCTGACACTCAATGATCAAAGGCTAATCGAGACAAACTTATAATCAGACGACAACTGGCATTAATGCACTGCCTACTGACGATGAAGACAGAGCACCGATGGGATTGCCCTGAGTGCTATGATGTCAGTTCTTTCCGCAGTTCAACTAGAAGTAGAAAGCTTAGAATTAAATAAAAAGTATTCATAATGTTCCTTGGCGTATGGAAATCTCCATGGAAACAGGAACAGCCACTCTCAGATTTAGCTAATCTCCAGCCTTGTCAAGATAGACTTATCAACTAAGAGGAACTTGTCTCCCTTGCTGCCGAGTATACGTCTCCGTAGCGTTAACCTTCGGATAGATTAACGGGTCGCTATGTTCACGCTATGTTAACATGGGAACGGTTTGAAGCTTTGAGAGTATAGTGACTAGACACTCGCATGATAGCCTGAAGGCCTTAAACCGTTTTCACACACACCAGCAAAACCGGAGCTGGTGACGGAGACGGCACCGGATACAATGTAATCAAGTAGTCCACCAGACCGCTCTCTGTTTGAAAACTCATTTGATTACATTGCATTTGGTGCCGTCTACGTCACAAACTCTGGTTTTGCCAGTATGTGTGAAAACGGTATTAGGTTAAAATTCCCATCGGGTGGACCCCCCCCCCCCCCCCCTTTTTCACAGAACCTCTACTCAACCCCCACCCCCCGCGCCCGTTGAATTATTGCTTCAGTGTATGAATTTCCTATCTATTTTTTTGCACTGTCCATATGAGAGAGAAAAGCATTTTAACTAAATATATATCAAGCTAGAAATCACATAAGTCAGTATCGCTATTGGGTCAACCCAATCACGTACAAACGAGTACTACGTGTGACCATAATGTTGAGGGATTTGTGTATAAGGTTTAGTATTTGTGATAAGGTAACACTCCACATCCCCAAACCATACTGGAGGAAAAACTGAAGGCAAGCGAGTAGGAGACAGATAACCATTAGGATATAGTTGATAACCATATCAATATAAGGATAACCATATCAAAATGAGGATAACCCTATCAATATAAGGATAACCATATCAATATGAGGATAACCATATCAATATGAGGATAACCCTATCAATATAAGGATAACCATATCAATATAAGGATAACCCTATCAATATGAGGATAACCATATCAATATGAGGATAACCCTATCAATATAAGGATAACCATATCAATATGAGGATAACCATATCAATATGAGGGTAACCCTATCAATATGAGGATAAACATATCAATATGAGGATAACCATATCAATATGAGGATAACCATATCAATATGAGGATAACCATATCAATATGAGGATAACCCTATCAATATAAGGATAACCATATCAATATGAGGATAACCATATCAATATGAGGATAACCATATCAAAATAAGGATAACCATATCAAGATAAGGATAACCCTATCAATATGAGGATAACCATATCAATATGAGGATGCTGCAATGTATGCTGATGACTTGGTACTCTGGTGTACAAATGAAAATGCGACAGTGGCCACCAGACTGCTACAAAGAGCCATAGATGCAATGGCTAAATGGGCCGACAAATGGTGTGTCAGCATCAACATAGGCAAATGCAGCACCACCCTATTTACCCTTTCTCCTAAACAAAAATCAGGCGCCTTGCACATAAATGGAGTACCCCTGAGAGAGGATAAGGAGCCCACATACCTCGGTGTAACGTTTGATGATAGATTAACATGGAGAAAACACAACAACAAGGCAGCAACCAAAGCCAGAAGGAGGGTAGCCATTCTGAGAAAACTAAGTGGAACCACATGGGGTGCTAGCGGGAAAATACTTAGAAAAGTTTACCAACAAAGTGTTCGACCACATCTTGAATACGGATCAACAGCATGGAGTTCGGCATCAAAAACCACATTGCAAGAATTAGACAAAGTGCAAAATCAAGCACTCAGAGTTACCACAGGCAGTATGAAATCAACACCTATAGCTGTGATGGAGAAAATGGGGATGACCCAATCACTAAGTGAACGCAGAGACACCAAGATGCTTTTACAAGCAGAAAAGTTTCTTAGTATGCCCAGTCACCCTATGAATGAAAGATTCAAAAATTTAGCTTTGGGACGACTAAAGAGAAGTAGTTTTATCCACCAGGCCAAACGGCTCGGCAGACAAACCACTGATTTACCTGCAACTGATAGATCCTTAAATGCTGTCCCAGAACGGACCCCCTGGAGAGAGGAGTATAAGTTTCCAATACACATCAAGACTGAAGTGAAAGGGGTATTTGACAAGGAAGAACAAAACAGTGTGCAGCGCAAAACAGCCACCCTCAGTTTACTTGATGATGAATACCCGCAGAACCTTTGGGTCCGTGTTTACACAGATGGGTCAGCAGAAAGCGCAGTCAGAAACGGAGGTGCGGGAGTGTACATTGAGTATCCTAATAATACCAGGGATACAGCCAAATTACCAACAGGAAAGCACTGTCACAACTATGATGCAGAAGTTCAAGCCATCAAGATAGCGGTAGAGAAACTACTAAATACAGGGTATTTTTCACAACCAGTGGTATTCCTGACAGATGCAAAAGCAGTACTTCAGTCACTTCAGTCTGGAAAATTACCAAGCATACGGACACTATTATCCGAACTAGGCAACCGCTGTAAATTAGTAATGCAGTGGATACCTTCCCACTGTGGAGTTCCCGGAAACGAAAAAGCTGATAAACTAGCTAAGGAAGGTGCAACTGAAGAACAACCTGACATACCAGTCTCTTATCAACAGAAGAAGAGAATGATCAAATCAATCAGAATGCCACCGAAATTGGCACAAGATGATTACCATATTATGGACAGACCAGAGCAAGTTATTATCCTTTGCCTTAGAACAGGGCACAATAGACTTCGCTCCCACATGTACAACAAATTTAAGATTGGCCAATCGGCCATGTGTACTTGTGGACTGGCACCTGAAACAACAGATCACATCCTTCAAGACTGTCCCATATTCAACGCTTTCAGGCAAAACATTTGGCCAAAAGAGACACTTGTGGAAGTCAAACTTTACGGGCCGCTTAGTGAATTACAAAAGACAGTGAAATTCATACAAGAGACGGCTTTGCAGATATAGACAATTTATTTCATGCGAACGAAAGAAGAAGAAGAACAATATGAGGATAACCTTATCAATATGAGGATAAGCATATCAATATGAGGATAACCACATCAATATGAGGATAACCCTATCAATATGAGGATAACCCTATCAATATAAGGATAACCCTATCAATATGAGGATAACCCTATCAATATAAGGATAACCCTATCAATATGAGGATAACCCTATCAATATGAGGATAACCCTATCAATATGAGGATAACCCTATCAATATGAGGATAACCATATCAATATGAGGATAACCCTATCAATATGATGATAACCCTATCAATATAAGGATAACCCTATCAATATGAGGATAACCCTATCAATATAAGGATAACCCTATCAATATAAGGATAACCTTATCAATATAAGGATAACCCTATCAATATGAGGATAACCCTATCAATATGAGGATAACCCTATCAATATAAGGATAACCCTATCAATATAAGGATAACCATATCAATATGAGGATAACCCTATCAATATAAGGATAACCCTATCAATATAAGGATAACCCTATCAATATGAGGATAACCATATCAATATGAGGATAACCATATCAATATGAGGATAACCCTATCAATACAAGGATAATCCTATCAATATAAGGATAACCCTATCAATATGAGGATAACCCTATCAATATAAGGATAACCCTATCAATATGAGGATAACCCTATCAATATGAGGATAACCATATCAATATAAGGATAACCCTATCAATATGAGGATAACCATATCAATATAAGGATAACCCTATCAATATGAGGATAACCATATCAATATAAGGATAACCATATCAATATAAGGATAACCATATCAATATAAGGATAACCATATCAATATAAGGATAACCTTATCAATATAAGGATAACCATATCAATATAAGGATAACCATATCAATATGAGGATAACCCTATCAATATAAGGATAACCCTATCAATATGAGGATAACCCTATCAATATGAGGATAACTATATCAATATAAGGATAACCCTATCAATATGAGGATAACCATATCAATATAAGGATAACCCTATCAATATGAGGATAACCATATCAATATAAGGATAACCATATCAATATAAGGATAACCATATCAATATAAGGATAACCATATCAATATAAGGATAACCCTATCAATATAAGGATAACCCTATCAATATGAGGATAACCATATCAATATAAGGATAACCATATCAATATGAGGATAACCATATCAATATAAGGATAACCGTATCAATTTAAGGATAACCATATCAATTTAAGGATAACCCTATCAATATGAGGATAACCCTATCAATATGAGGATAACCATATCAATATGAGGATAACCATATCAATATGAGGATAACCATATCAATATAAGGATAACCATATCAATATAAGGATAACCATATCAATATGAGGATAACATCAAGAGGTGAATGTTAATTAGTCTCAGTGATAACATCAACAAATGTAAATCATAGTTCAAAAACAAATTCAAATGGAAGAAGTTATTTCAGCCAAAATTATAATATGAAGATTAGGGTTAAAATAACTGAAGTAAAATTCACGCAAATTCATACAATGATGTCAAGCTGACAGAATATACCTCTGAAGCAGATTCGTCTTCGGTCCCTCGACGTCCCCTCCTTCTGCTGCTTGTATCCTCTTCAGCTGGAGGTGCATCTCTGCAGAATAAAGGACAAAAGGTTACAGTCGAAAGGAATGACTTCATTGCGACGGGTTTTATCTCGTATAGTTCGGTCTATCTCTGCGGAATGACTGGCCGCCTGCAGACAGAGCAACACAGAGCACGAACTCCGTAGCTCCGGCGTCGATCCCGAGGGATCTCCACAAAAATTGCACTCGTGAACCGAACAGCGACGCCGCATCTCTGTAGAATGAGTACGAGAGAACTGCTGAACTGAGGATGAGTATTTCACAAAAAGGGAAAATTGAAAATGTACACATTTAATAGACTATTCTAAAATGACATGACTTCCAGATAGACCTGCTTTAAATGCGTGCCAGGGAAAGTCCTGGGAAGTAAAGACGACCGGCGTGATGTTGGCGACATCACACACTGAGCACCGGCTGGTGTATAAAATATAGCGCCCTATATGCCCAATACGCCTAAATGCGTGGAAAAGGGTTCTTCTATTCTGTTGCATAACTACCTGATGTAGTCTCCCTGTATATACCTTTACTCAGTAAGGTAAATATACAGAATGTCATATTTATATAAAAGTCTATATCGTATATATAGGATGAAGGTGTATGTAGCTACATTTAGTAGCGTATCTATGTAAAGCTTGTCTATATTTATATAACTATAATCACTATCGTATCTCTATGGCGGAATCTCTGGGTATATAACTATTTACTGAGTAGCGTAAATATATAACCTATTTCTATTTAAATAACTATAATTAACATCGGAACTATAGAATGGAATCTCTAGTTATATAACTATTTTTAATCATTATCATCACATGCCCTACCAACTGGCATAGGCGCTTATGCGTCTCCACAGATCACGATCCCTGGTTGCCTGGAACAGCTTTCTTGATGATATTCCGCCATGCCATCGTTTCAGCCCATCCAGCATTGTCTCTCTTGGTCTGCCTCTACCCCCTTTTCCACTGATCTTTCCAGTTGTCACGATGTTCTTCAATATCTATCTACTCATTATGTGGCCAAAGAACAGTGTTTGTCTCGTTGTTATTGTTGTATATAGAGATCTACTTTCATTAACCTCTTTCAATCGTTGTTAGTTACTCTGGCCGTCCAAGGTATTCGTAACATTCGTCTCAGAAATCACATCTCTGTTGCTTCCTAATTCTTCCTAATTTGTTCACTGACATTCCAAGATTTGCTGCCATACAACAGAACAGGTTCTATGGAACATTTTCTAACTACATAATGATAATTACCCGTGTATATAAGTATAGTCACTTGCGTAACAATAGGACAGAACCTCTCTCTCTCTCTCTCTCTCTCTCTCTCTCTCTCTCTCTCTCTCTCATTCTCTCTCTCTCTCTCTCTCTCTCTCTCATTCTCTCTCTCTCTCTCATTCTCTCTCTCTCTCTCTCTCTCTCTCTCTCTCTCTCTCTTTCTCTCTCTCTCTCTCTCTCTCTCTCTCTCTCTCTCTCTCTCTCTGTATGTATTTAACAATATTGTATATGGTAATTATATAATGGAGTCTCTTTTGTATATAACACTATTTATCTGGGTAGCTAGCTACAAATGTAACTCTCCTTGTCTACACCGGCAGCATATATTATAACAAATAATCTTGCCTCAGTCTTGCCTCTCTTCTCTCGCGACGTCGTCTTTCAGCATCGTCGTCATCCTTGGTGCTAGCTTGAGCAACTCTATGCAAACACCATTCAAGGGAAGGGAGCACACAAATTAGTACAAGGTCTGCAGCACTGACTAAATTATTTGAAGCAAACACGCACACGCCATGCACAGAGCAAGAAATGGTAGAAACATAAACAAATGAGAACACACAGGGATCTGAATACACAGATGAGAACACATAGGGTAAAAATGAAATGATGAAAACACAGGAGGGTAGAAATAAACAGATAAAAACACAGGAGGGTAGAAATAAGCAGATAAAAACACAGAAAGGTAGAAGTAAACAGATAAAAACACAGGAGGGTAGAAATAAACAGATAAAAACACAGGAGGGTAGAAATAAGCAGATCAGATAAAAACACAGAAAGGTAGAAGTAAACAGATAAAAACACAGGAGGGTGACATGAACAGATGGGAACACATGAGGGTAGAGTTAAACAGAAAAGAAAACAGGAGGGTAGAAATAAACAGACGAGAACACAGGAGGGTAAAGATAAACAGATGAGAACACACGAGTGTTAAAAAAAATAGATGAGAAAACACGAGGGTAGAAATAAAGAGATGAGAAAAAACGAGGGAAGGAATAAACAGATGAGAAAACACGAGGGTAGAAATAAAAAAAAATGAAAAAACACAGGGGTAGAAATAAACAGAAGACAATATCATTATCATCATCCAGATTAGTGAAACAGAGTCAATGAATGTGAAAGTATTATAATGAATTAAAAAAACAAATCAAGTTATGAACACGAATTAACAGTTACTAGTTATTATACATCTATAGCAATTTTCCTGCAGTATCAACAAAAGACAAGGAGGGCGAGTTCAATATTTTCTAGAGGGGTTCAATTAGCGAGTCACAAAAGATTGTGTCTTCTAAATACACCTTTTAAACTAGTATGAAAGATAAGTCATTCATTAAAGTAGGCAAACATGCAGATGGGGTGAAAACTTGGTAACATCAACAAGACAAAATAAACATGTCAAGGAAATTCACCAATTATTATCATTATTGAACATACGCCAATCACAACAAATCTAATTTATAAACAGGACTCCACTAGTTGTCAACCTCCAGTCTGTCCACGGATAGTGTTGGTTGGTTAGTTGCGTATCCTTTATAGGACGTTGCAGAACCAACCCTAATAGCACCTGGCTGTTGTGTGGTTTTTCTAGGCAAATTTACGTCCAGTAGTTTGCCATTGCCTTCTGGAGGGTCGGCTTTCTTGATACCACTGCCGAACCCAACGCAAGGCGCATGGCCCGCAGCTGGGATCGAACCCGGCATCCCGCGGATAGGGCTGGGAAATGCAGCCCCTGTCGATGGCGGGTGTGACTAACAAGAGAGGCTAGCGTTCAGAAAAGTTATCCTACAATAAATAAATGTAATTGGGGTCATAAGGCGTCTCCCAGGCAAATTGATTAAGCCATTTGTCTCACACTCTGATGGACGTTTCCGACTGCGTCGTTCAGTAAACGAATGCAGTTATTACGCATATTGCAGGGGATCGTCGCCGGAGCTAGGGAGTTCGTGCTCTGTGCGGTGCTCTCAGCAGGGCGGTTTTTCGTGATAGAACGAGCCATACGCTATAAACCCCGTGCAATGAAGTCGATCCTATCGACTTTGGCTTTGACATAGCATTTCAGCCCCCAGCATAACCATCCCATATAAATAAATGGACGCTAGGCACGGTTACTGTTGTGAGCCGTGACGAAATGTTTTGCTTCTGCCAGACAGTGGCCGGTGCATTTTTGCTCCATATGTAGACTTAAAGGATAGTTTTGTCGCCCAGCTTCTGAGTTGAGTGCATGGCGTGACACTATGAGCTGCTGATTTCATTTGGAATGCTTTTCTACTGTGACCAACGTGGTGGTGTGAATTGTATATTCAGAAAATGGCGCGATGCCTGTTGTCGCAATATTGGTGGTGCCATTATGTGATAAAAATTGATCGCGTGTGCAACTGCTGATCTGTTGGTGACCTCTGCTACCATTCATGATGAACTGCATTTCTAATGTCGGACTGTTTTTTTTTTAGAACTTTTAATGCGTGTGTATGCTAGTGCATATGCTGAGACAGCAGTCTGTCAATCTCTCCACAAGGGACTGTGAGAAACATTCTGTGTGTTTTTCGTTGGCACAGAAACGGAGCAACTATGGGGTGACTCGTTTGTTATGAAGCTAAAACTAAGACTACCGGATTACCAAATCCCATATAAATACATGTTATGTTGTGAGAGGCAAGTGTTGTTACAAAATTAGTGATTTTAAAAACAAGAACGTCTAGTCGGCGAAGATTTCCCGTTCAGCAGAATGGAAATAAAAAAAAAAAAAATACACCCAGAAAAATGTCTGGTACGCGAAAAAAGCGCCTTCACGCATCTCCCTCAGATTAATGAAGGCTTGGTTAGTGTGTTTGCTCATCAAAACTATCATGCGGGTTCAATGACATTCGATTCCCCTTTTACTCCCGGCTTCTCACTCCCACCCCCGCCCAACATGGCCAAATTTCAGTGATGTAGGAGAAAGTGGGGAGAAAAGGATGGGGTGGGGATGGGGGGGGGGGGGGGGGGGGGTTCTGGCCTCACCTGGTGCTACTACTGAGGAGGTGACAAAATAGCAAATTTAAGTGTTTATAATATTTTAAAAAAAAGACAAAATGGCACACAAGTGTCATGAAAAAAGTGTGTGTGCGTGTATACATGTGTGTGTGTGTGTGGGTGTGTGAGGGGGGCGGTTGGGGGGGGGGGGGGGTTGACGGTTAATTTCCCCACAGCGAGGACCTTCCGACCTTGCAACGCCACTGACCAGACGCCACTGACCAGACGGTTTTGGTGTTGACTCAACCTAATGAAACAGCAATGGAATTTTTTTCGGATTCTTCTGTGGTGGAATGCAGCGAGGAAGGGAACTGGCCACATGCCCTTACTATGGCGTGGTCTAAAATATGCTGAGAGATAACATTTTACACTCTCGAGATTGGTTCGCCCACGGAACGACCTTTAGCCCCGGATGCAGTCAGATGCGTTATTTTTAGGTTGACATTTGGGCAACGGTTAGTGGAGCTGTGTGGTTGAGAGCTGCAGAGAATTAACTCCTGCTTTTCTCTCCCATGCTACCTGGGTTAGTTAGTTGCGTATCCTTTACAGGAGGTTGCAGAACCAACCCCAACAGCCCCTGGCTGTTGTGTAGTTTTTCTAGCCAAATTTACGTCCAGTAGTTTGCCATTGCTCGTGGACGGTCGGCTTTCTGGATACCACTGTCGAAACCAACGCAAGGCGCACAGCCTGCAGATGGGATCGAAACCGGCATTCCGGCATTACGAAGCATTCGCTTCGACTTAGCCACAGAGCCGACTCCATGCTACCTGCCACACAGAATTACAGTTAATTACTTGTCCTTTTGAGGACGTAATTTTTTGTTATTTGAAGCCCCACTCTGGCTTTTGCCAGGGGCCGCAATATAGGCAGGCCATAAAAATGGCCAAATGTCTGAACGCGGTTTCTGGGACCTCTCCACGGCGATCCTCATCCACATGGTGGCACGTTGTGTCATCGGGTGTTTATCGCTTGTGTGATGTCCTAGTGGGGTAAAAAGTCACTCACTCACTCACACAGAATTACCTTTCTAAATCTATCGAGAAGATTGACTTCATTGCACCGGCTTATTCCATTTAGACCGGTCTCTCTCTACACAACGACTAGCTGTCAGCACGTGCCGTCGCACAAGGCACGAACTTCGTAGCTTGAGCGACGATCCCCACTGTTCTCCATAAAAACAGCACTGACGAAAAGAACGACTCGTCCATGAAACTATCCCCCCCCCCCCCCAACTTTTAGAGGACGAGGAAAATAACTCCACCACTCCGCCCCTGAGACTGTTTAAGCAATTAACTATGCCTTTGTTAAAGAAGACGAAAGATGGGTTGTCTTGTCCCCCAGCCATTTCAACACAGACACAAAACACTTTGTTAAATGCGCTAGAGATTTGCCTGCACTGAAGATCAATGGAAGAATAGTTCTACTTCTTCAGCATTCCAAGTCCTTAAAGCTCATATCTACCTCACCATTCTCCGTTCTTCACTCTGATTGCCTTGTTTCCAACTGGTGACTTAGATCGTTTGAAGGTCTGCCTGTCAATGATCTGTCAATGATCTGTCAACAATCTTCTTGATCTACTCCGTGGTCTACTCCCACTAAATTATTTTGTGTCTGCAGTTTACCTCTATGTTATTTATCGTTCTCTTTATGCCCCAACTACAGAGTATGTAGTCTGTTAAGCCTCTATGTTGCCAGTAATAGGTGCTCAATTAAACAGATTATGAATTTCATTGTTGCTTCTCACTCTCTACTGGATTAATAGTTATAAATCTGATAAGACTACAGATTTCCCAGAGTTGTTGTACTTGTGCATCGATTCTGATACAGCACCTTTAAAATCAGTTTTAAAAAAACAATACCAATGATATCTAAATTTACACCTACAAATATGTACCTGAAACAATATATAGCAGTAATATGTGTTGATGAACACACTCAAAGGGAGACAAATACAAGTCGCACACGCTAAGGCTGTTAGTTGCTTAGTAAACAAAAGGGGAGAGCATCTATGTAGCAATTATTTTAAAGAAATTCACACATGTAATCTACAAGAAGAATAAAACCACTAACAGAGGCAGCTACAACAACAACAAACAAACAAATACACAACAAAATCGACTCACTCGTCATCACCCCGCCGTCTACGACGTGCCTCTCTGCGTTCTTCTAAGGAGCTCATGATTGCTGGAACTTAGTGGCGAAAATCTGCAGTAGAGGACAAGAGAACAAGCTGTATCTGACTGACTGTTGTTGTTGTTGTTGTTGTTGTTGCTGCTGTTGTTGTTGTTGTTGTTCTTCTTCTTCTTCTTCTTCTTCTTCTTTTCTTCTTCTTCTTCTTCTTCTTCTTCTTCTTCTTCTTCTTCTTCTTCTTCTTCTTCTTTTTCACCCACGTTAAACTCCAGCGGAAAATTTTAGTTGGTCCCCTACTTCTGGACTTTGGTCTTATTCCAGAAGTTTATTCTTGCGTGCAAATTCGTTTTACAGATCTGGTTTATTTGTTTACAAACTGTAGGTTCCTCGCCAATAAACTTTGAATTCGAAGAAAACACAGCTAACTAGGTACACAGTACCAGTATCTTTTCTTTGCCTAATTTTGTTTTAGCGATACTGTATAAGACGCTTTGTGGTAAATACCGGAACTAGTCCTCTCGGGGAGTTGAGTTGAGTTAAGAATTGACATCACAGCACTCGGGGCTTTTCCATACATGTTCCATCCTCACCTTCAGCAGCCAGCGCAGAGTTCTAATACTGATGGTACCGGTCACAATCTGGTTATACGTCCGTCTTGCCTTTCCTATAAGTGTAGTAAGCCGGCCAGACCCTCTAGCTACACCCAGGTGCCTAATTTTCTCCAGGCCATAATAATCTTCTTTTTCTACTGATTCCGTTGCTTGTTCCCGAAGGACCTTGACCACATTTGCCTTGTCAAGTATCAATTATCCACCCAGTGGTGCAGATCAAGCCAGTATGTCTGCCTGTTCATTACCCACCTGGCCTGGAGTTAAGATCCAAAGTTTGCTCCCTACCCGTGACCTTCCCAATGAAGATTGCCACTCTGCTCGAAGCATCCCCGTCTTCACCTTTCTCAACATGCTTTCAAAGTCTGCTACAAAGACGAGTATGTGTCTGCATCTTGTTCTCTAGCGCCGGAGAGCTGCAGTTAATGCCTCCACCTCCATTCTCATGCTAGATGTTGTGGTCGGGGAAAGAAGCCCTTCTTGTTCTTAATTCGTTACAGTTTCCAGCTAACTTCCGAGGAGGTAGTCAGTGTGAAGCCAATACTTTTCATTCACCTATTGCCACATGCTCGAGAGATTAAGTGGTTAAGATTAATAAGCAAACACTCGTCAACACAAGGAACTAGGAGTGGTTGGTCAGACGAAAGACAGGTTTGCAGGGCCTCTATAAAGACCAGACGAAGGCACATACTTGAAATGACTCTAACAAGGGCGGATAATCATAACTGGTAGAATTGCTAATTAAATTCAAAGCACTAAACACTAGAGAACGTAATTGAAGAAAAGAAAATGACGCGCACAAACATGACAAAACATTTTAACGAAAATCTTGTTAAATGGACAAAACAAACAAAATTATAAACAATTGGGAAGGTCTATAGGCACGATAATACAAGAAACAGGAAGAGTTTTCTTCTGATAAAAGAAAGAATTGAGGGAGGGGGGACACATTTTAAAAAAAAGGGGGAGGGGGTAAAAAAAGTTGAACGCACAGGTTCAAATGCTAACTCTACACTAGACATCTCATGGAAGGAAAGGTAAAAGATATGCACACAATCAACCCAACTTGTTGACTAGACTAGAGTCTTTATCAACGAATAAACAACAGAATCACAAGCAAGAGATCCATTCATAAATAAGAAAAAAATTGGGAAACACAAAAACATAACGACTTATTATAAAACGGAACATAGAAGACAAAATGCGAAAAATGAGAGAAACAAACTGGGAGAGTGTTACTTTCAAGGCGTTTTTTTTTTCTGGTGGTTTTTGTGGTGAGAACCGGTACATATTTAGAGATATTGTTTGTGTGTGTGTGTGTGTGTGTGTGTGTGTGTGTGTGTGTGTGCGTGTAGGGACACCTTTTTTCCCCTTCTAGGATACCAGCTGCAGCCAAAAGGATTTCCAACAAAGTTAAAGTGTGTCCAGTAAGGCGAGAACAACGACCAGGGGTATAGCGCTTTAAGCAGTGTTGGAGAAATTCTCAGATGCTGCGTAGGTTCACAGCAGCAAAAACACAGGTGCAGGAACTCGCTGGTCTTTAGGATGATAACAGAAACTGTCTGGCACATACAGTCGTTCTTGGCACGCGTATGTTTATTATATGTCCTATATAGACCAGAACTGCAAAGTGAGTTACAATGGCAGTTGATTTCATTCGCATAAACCTCATGGTAAATAAAAGTAAAGGTTGACCCATGAGAGTTGCTGCCACGACAATCTGGAGTCTTAGACGTGCATGTATTCTAAGTTATGTCATACGACAACGACGGTTAGAGAGGGATCATCGACAACACAGAGTCTATACAATACTACCCAGCCATTGTGCTATAGAGAAGAGAGACTTTATTCCTGACCTTAACAGTTTTCTTTAACACTTTATCGATAATTGAAACCTATTTGGAAAAACTCCAAAGGCGTATCGGTTAGAAACATTAATCCAGCTTCTCATGAAGATTAAGACCAGACTAATGTCTTGTTAGACAAGCCCAATGAAATATATGACACAAAGTTTATTAAAAAAAAAAAAAAAAAAAAAACGCAGTAGGGGTAATAATCCACTGTATTGAGTTGAAACATGAATAATGGCTAAAACAGTTACTACTAAACTACAAAAATTAACCGGTTTCTGTGTAGAATAGAAGGAATTGCATGGAATTGAGTTAAATTTCTATGAGCACCAGCAGACATAATTTCTGAACACATATGACAATCATTAGAGTTAAGTTATTTGCGTATCGTTTACAGGACGTTGCAGAAACAACCCCAGCATTTTTTGGCTGTTGTGGTTTTCATAGGCAAGTTTTGCTTACTGGACGGTCGGTTTCTCGATACCACTGTCGAAACCAACGCAAGACGCAATGCCTGCAGCTGGGATCGAACCCGACACCCTGGCATTAAAAAGAGATCATTAGAGTATGATTTTTTTTTACCATAAAAAATCTGAGTCCTCCTAGGCGCCTTATTCTGTCGCATAGGTGACAATTTTCTCCGATTGTTTCCCATCACTCCAGAGAGTATTTCTGACCTCAACCCTGAGTTGTTATTTCTAGCCAGGAAAAACATTCTGTTCTCCCAGATAAAACACAAACGAAGCACTCTTTGATTGTTCTAAGTTAAGACAGACGCGTACACGATCATATCTTTGAGTTAGGCTTGTATCGCTTTTTTTTTTCTATCTGAGTAATCACAGAAAATCACACTCAGCCCCCCCCCCCCCTCCTTGCCCATTCGGCACCACCCCCGGGGCACACCGTATCAGAAAAACGGAGTTTTGTTTTTTGTTCATGTTATTCACCAGATCAACCTCATGGCACGCAGGTGTAACCCATAAGGGTTCCGTTCTTTTTTTGTTTAGCTCAAGCCTGAGTCTGAAAAATTTCAGCGCAGTGCACGAAC
>CAJHNH020001580.1:192500-227500 GCA_905116865.2 Candidula unifasciata | reverse complement strand
GATAGATAGATAGATAGATAGATAGATAGATAGATAGATAGATAGATAGATAGATAGATAGATAGATAGATAGATAGATAGATAGATAGATAGATAGATAGAGAGAGAGATAGAGAGACAGACAGACAGACAGACAGACAGACAGACAGACAGACAGACAGACAGACAGACAGACAGACAGACAGACAGACAGACAGACAGACAGACAGACAGACAGACAGACAGACAGACAGACAGACAGACAGACAGACAGACAGACAGACAGACAGACAGACAGACAGACAGACAGACAGACAGACAGACAGACAGACAGACAGACAGACAGACAGACAGACAGACAGACAGACAGACAGATAGATAGATAGATAGATAGATAGATAGATAGATAGATAGATAGATAGATAGATAGATAGATAGATAGATAGATAGATAGATAGATAGATAGATAGATAGATAGATAGATAGATAGATAGATAGATAGATAGATAGATAGATAGATAGATAGATAGATAGATAGATAGATAGATAGATAGATAGATAGATAGATAGATAGATAGATAGATAGATAGATAGATAGATAGATAGATAGATAGATAGATAGATAGGGGAAAGGATGTGGTTAACATCACATCGGAAGCGTTTACTTCCCAGGACTTGCACTGGTATTCATGTAAGAATACATCCGTATCAGTATCTATTTCTGTTTACGTTTCCAGGCCCATCTACACATTACCTCACCTTTCATTCTTAGACTGTTCTACGTCAGAGGGGTGCTATGTTGTTCTTCCTCCAGTTAAATCAACGCCGATGTCGCGTGTTCTATACTACACGACGACACAATCTTCAACGATCCCTTGACATATAGAACTGGCCCTAACTCAACCCCTCCCACTTACCCACAGCCTCAACCTAGGTCATACGAGAGATTCTTTTCAAAGAAAGCAATACAACGTGACACCCCTCTGATCTAGATCAGACTAAGAAAGTGTGTAGATGGGCCGGGAGACGTGAACAGGTACCTGTTTTCCCCTCAGGGCTACTGCTCAAAGGTTTGGCCAAACTAACAATACAAAATCTCAGTCTAGATGGCAAGCCATCCAGGCAAGACAAAATCTGAGGCCAGATAGCAGGCCAACCAGGCAAGACAAAATCTGAGGCCAAATGGCCGGCCAACCAGGCAATACAAAATCTGAGGCCAGATGGCAGACCAACCTGAGAGTACAAAATCTCAGTCTAGATGGTAGGCCAAAAAGACAGTACAAAATGTCATTCTGAATGGCAGGCCAACATGACAATACAAAAATCTAAGGCCAGATGGTAGACCAACCGGGCAATACAAAATCTCAGTCTATATGTCAGGCCAACCGAGCAAATCCTCGATGCCCGGTTCAACCTTCAAATAAGTTGAAATGAGTACTCGTAACTGCCAATTATGTGTAACTGAGTACATCTGCACTTGTAATAGTCCGGGCTTTTCGGCTTCAACAGTTATGAAAATAAAACAGCACTGCAAGCTTGATTTGGAGAGTGATTTTCGTTATGCTTTATCCAACATCAGGCCAAAACAGGGGGTCCAATTTAAACAGCATGTTCTTTCAAACATTAACCTACCAGTGCCAAACATCGACACTAACTAAAGCCCATTTTGCAAAATCACAGCATGCGAGAAGAGACGGTTGAGAAAAGCCGCCAACCTAACCATCCGAGATCGAATAAAAAGGGTACTTTCAGACAGACTTTCGGATATCCTCTGCTCTGATCCGGACACCAAGATTATCTTGAGTGAGAAACCTAGATTAGTTTACAGACGGGACCCCAACCTTAAAGACATACTTGTCCGAAGCCGACTCCCACCGATCCACACAGCACTTCCTTTTGGGACTACTCAATGCTCACGCAGCACGTGCAAGACATGTCCTTTCGTTGTCCAGACTTCTTCGGTCAGTTTCCCTAATGGTTCTTTTCAAATTATGGAACCTTTTACTTGCGAATCCCGCAACGTAATTTATGCAATTATCTGTAAACGATGCAGCAAGGCATACATTGGGGAAACTGGCAGGAAGCTAGCTGATCGTTTCCGGGAACACCTCTACCGTATTGACAAAAAGACACTTAAACCAATCCCTCTCCATTTTAATAGCCCTGACCACAGCGGTAAAGATGATATATTTGTCACAGCATTAAAATCATGCTCTGGCAATCATACTACCCGCCTCGCTTTGGAAAATCGCCTGATCCACAGCCTAGGCGTTCTTAGTCCAAGTGGTATCTATATCCAACATACCTTCATCTAAATAGTTCTACTCTTATCACATTTTTAATGTTAATTATTTTATTTTATTTTATTTTATTTCATGTTATTTCTTTATTCTATTTCTTATTAGTATCATTTATGTATCATTAACATTTGTATTTCTTTTATTTCCAGTATTATATTATATATTAAAAATACTACTGTTTTTTTGTGCGACTATATTTTTTAGCCATCGTTTATTTTATTTTATTTATTTTATTCAACATCATATTTTTTTAAACGTCGCTCACGTCAACCCTTAGAGATCTACATACTCTCCATTCCTCGTTTGTGTAGTTCACTTATGTTTGAAAAAGGCCGCTCGGTCGAAACATTACGTTGTGTTGTTTTGTGCACGTTTTCCTCTTTCCCATTTTGTTGAGCTTTTTAGTCAAAATTCTCTCTAATTCCATGTATGAGCTTGACTGCAGTCACCCACATATTTTCACTACTTTCAGACAGATTGTAGGAAGGACACCTTGTGACTAGATTCACGAGAAACAGCAGATCAAGTGGTTTGACCATCTCGTTAGAAAGCACCAAGAGCAAACACCATCACAAGCACTACATCTAAAATCATCAACTACAGGAGAAAGAGGACGGCCGCGGAAAACATGGATCGACAACAGTGAAGACACTACTCTACGCCTTCACGGCATGACATTAGCAAGTGGTAGCCAGAGTGCACTGGATCGCAAATTATTCCTCCCCACGTTGCTTAACGGCAGAATTAGTTTATGATGATGATGATCCTGACAAAACAGTATCAACCATCAAACTGATATTTGAACACTAAATGACCAGTTGTTGTTGACTGTTTCTTTTGTTTATTTGCCTCTTTGATTTATGTGCATGTTTTTCCTCGTGTTACCAGTATCTGAGATTTGTCTGTGTGTCCTCTTCTTTTTACTTACATTTTATTATTTTGGCGGAAAAGGGGGTGGGGGAGATTTGGGGGCCTTGAAATAAAGTCAATGGGGGGGGGGGGGGGAGAAAGTGGGTGCTTGCCATATATTTAAGATGGGGGGGGGGGAGGATTTGGGGGCTTGCCATATACTTAAGATAGGGGGTGGGAGGATGTAGGCGGGACTTGTCATATACTCAAGATGGGGGAGGGGGGGGGGAGGGTGTCGCCACCTGTAGAAGGTTGGAGACCACTGTGTTAGGAAGGCATTACATTTACACAACCCCCTCCCACCACACAAACACACACATACACACACACCTATGCTTGTATGTCACTATGTGAATGATTTCATCTATATAACCCCATATCCCCCCAAAGGGTGTAATATAATCTACAGTGTCTAATTTTCGGATTCCGTAGTGAAGGATAATTTGATAAGCATTGCTAATAATACACCCCCTACCTCCTCCTCCTCCTCCTCCTCTCTCTCTCTCTCTCTCTCTCTCTCTCTCTCCCCACCCCCCCCTCTCCGTCTATCTGGCGTGATCGTTTGTCATGGTACGTAAGCAGACTCATCTACCGGCCATAGCTAGCCCGCTGACTACGTCACTATATCAGCGGCATCAGATAGCGCTCACCTTGGCATGCTCTTCACCGAGAATCGGTGTACTCTTGCCGCCATCTGTTGACTCAGACGTCACTTCGTCTGCTCCTGTTTACCGCCACTTGTACTACATCTCCCCGGGACTTTTTGTCAGGAGAAAAAGATGCCGGTAATCACCAGACGGTGTCTAATAACAGGTCCCGATATGCAACACAAAGTGGCTATTACAGCTCAACTTTTTCAATCCCAGATGGTTTCAAAGTAGAAACCCAATCTGGCACAACAATCACAGTAGAAAGGTCCCCTGTGTTTGAATTTCATAGCATGTTCTTGGCTGCTTTTAAAGCATTTTGCCAGATTTCTTTTGCATTCCCAGGCCAAGCATCAAATAAATAATAACACATCATGTGTTGCGTTAATACAAACAGACATAAACTAAACACACACACAGTGCGTTGCTTGGGACAATAAAAAGTAAGGCACCACGCCGGTCACATTTACTTTCCAGTCTTCACATGTTGCTTATTTAAGACTGGGTGCCTGTCCTCACCACCAAATATCTAAAGGAGCCGGTCCTCATCACATAATGTCTAAAAAGGTGCCGATCCTCACCATATGGTGTCTAAATAGGTGCCGGTACTCACCACAAGGTGTCTAAAAAGAAGCCACAAAGTGTTTAGAAAAAGGTGCTGGTACTCACACTAAAGTGTGTTAAAAAGGTGCCGGTACTCATCACAAAGTGTCTAAAAAAGTGCCGGTACTCTTTACAACGTGTCTAAAAAGGTACCGGCACTCTTCACAAGGTGTTTGAAAATGTGCCGGTACTCACCACAAGGTTTCTAAAAAGGTGCCGGTACTTACTGCAAAGTGACAAAAAGAAAGGTGTCGGTGCTGACCAAAAAATGTGTGAAAAGGTGCCGGTAGTCACCACAAAGTTTCTAAACAGGTGCCGGTACTCACCACAGTAGCTCTAAAAAGGTGCCGGTACTTACCGCAAAATGACTAAAAAAAGGCGACGGTACTGACCACAAATTGTGTAAAAAGGTGCCAGTACCTACTGCAAAGTGACAAAACAAAAAAGGTGTCGGTACTGACCAAAAGTGTGTAAAAAGGTGCCGGTACTCACCACAAAGTCTCTAAAAAGGTGCCGGTACTCATTACAAAGTCTCTAATAATGTGCCGGTACATACCGCAAAGTGACTTTAAAAAAAGCACCGGTACTGACCACAAAGTGTCTAAAAATGTGCAGCTACTCAACGCAAAATAGTGACTTAAAAAAAAGTTTTGGTGCTGTGAGATTAATTCTGACCCGCTGAGCTAGTGGGTTGAGGTAACACCGGGTCAACATCTAAAACCTCGCTGAGCTATTGTGTTGAGGTAACACCAGGTCAACATCTAAAACCCCGCTGAGCTAGTGGGTTGAGGTAACACCGGGTCAACATCTAAAACCCTGCTGAGCTAGTGGGTTGAGGTAACACCGGGTCAACATCTAAAACCCCGCTGAGCTAGTGGGTTGAGGTAACACCGGGTCAACATCTAAAACGCCGATGAGCTAGTGGGTTGAGGTAACACCAGGTCAACATCTAAAACCCCACTGAGCTAGTGGGTTAAGGTAACACCGAGTCAACATCTAAAACCCCGCTGAGCTAGTGGGTTGAGGTAACACCGGGTCAACATCTAAAACCCCGCTGAGCTAGTGGGTTGAGGTAACACCTGGGCAACATCTAAAACCCCGCTGAGCTAGTGGGTTGAGGTAACACCGGGTCAACATCTAAAACCCCGCTGAGCTAGTGGGTTGAGGTAACACCGGGTCAACATCTAAAACCCCGATGAGCTAGTGGGTTGAGGTAACACCGGGTCAACATCTAAAACCCCGCTAAGCTAGTGGGTTGAGGTAACACCGGGTCAACATCTAAAACCCCGCTGAGCTAGTGGGTTGAGGTAACACCGGGTCAACATCTAAAATCCCGCTGAGCTAGTGGGTTGAGGTAACACCGGGTCAACATCTAAAACCCCGCTGAGCTAGTGCGTTGAGGTAACACCGGGTCAACATCTAAAACCCCACTGAGCTAGTGGGTTGAGGTAACACCGGGTCAACATCTAAAACCCCGCTGAGCTAGTTGGTTGAGGTAACACCGGGTCAACATCTAAAACCCCGCTGAGCTAGTGGGTTGAGGTAACACCGGGTCAACATCTAAAACCCCGATGAGCTAGTGGGTTGAGGTAACACCGGGTCAACATATAAAACCCCGCTAAGCTAGTGGGTTGAGGTAACACCGGGTCAACATCTAAAACCCCGCTGAGCTAGTGGGTTGAGGTAACACCGGGTCAACATCTAAAACCCCACTAAGTCTGTTGGTATTTTCTTTTGTCCGCCGGCTGATCTTCCCGTGATAATCAGTTCCTGCAATGTGGCAGCAGGAAACGTTGCCAGAAACAACCAGCGAGGGGTAAACAACAATATACATACAGACTAGCAGACGTCACTGAAGGAAATTAGAACGAGCTAATGGGCTTGGTAGGATCCACGCCGGAAACTGCAGACTGGTAAAATAAATGGGGTAGATTGTCAGGTGCTTTCCTCTGGAAGTTGGGAGGGGAAGGGAGAAAGTTCGGGAGAAGTCTTCGCTTTCAACAAAATAGTCTGTGTATGAAAGCAAGAGACTTATATCTTAAAATAGTTAAGGCATACGTCTTTAATGTCGTATAGAAATAACAGAGACTTCCATGATAACGTGTAGCAGGTAATGCATCAGGGATGGAGTAAAATGTAAGGTGAAAGATCCGTTCTCCCATCAGTGTATTAGTAAAATGTAAAGCAAAAGATCCGTTCCCCCATCAGTGTATTAGTAAAATGTAAAGCAAAAGATCCGTTCCCCCATCAGTGTATTAGTAAAATGTAAAGTAAAAGATCCGTTCCCCCATCAGAGTATTAGTAAAATGTAAAGCAAAAGATCCGTTCCCCCATCAGTGTAGTAATACAATGTAAGGCGAAAGATCCGTTCCCCCATCAGTGTAGTAGTAAAATTTAAGGTGAAAGATCCGTTCCCCCATCAGTGTAGTAATACAATGTAAGGTGAGAGATCCGTTCCCCCATCAGTGTATTAGTAAAATGTAAGGTGAAAGATCCGTTCCCCCATCAGTGTAGTAATACAATGTAAGGTGAATGATCCGATCTCCCATCAGTGTAGTAATAAAATGTAAGGTGAAAGATCCCTTCCCCCATCTGTATATTAGTAAAATGTAAAGCAAAAGATCCGTTCCCCCATCAGTGTAGTAATACAATGTAAGGCGAAAGATCCGTTTCCCATCAATGTAGTAATAAAATGTAAGGTGAAAGATCCGTTCTTCATCAGTGTAGTAATAAAATGTAAGGTGAAAGATCCGTTCTCGCTAATAATGCATCAGACATATAGTAAAATGTAAAGTGAAGAATCCGTTCCCACCATTTATGCATCAGGTTAGGTAAGTTGCGTATCCTTTACAGGACGTTGCAGAACCAACCCCAGCAGCCCCTGGCTGTTGTGTGGTTTCTCTAGACAAATTAACGTCCAGTAGTTTGCCATTGCCTTCTGGACGGTCGGCTTCTTGATACCTCTGGTCCGCAGCTGGGATCAAACCCAGCACCCCTGAATTACGAAGCGTGCGCATCGAGTTAGCCACAAAGCCGACTAATGCATCAGGCATAAAGTAAAATCTCAAGTGAAGGATCCGTTCCCACCATTATTGCACCAGCATATAGTAAAATGCAGAGTGAAGATTCCGTTCCCACCATTATTACATCAGGCATATTGTAAAATGTAAAGTGAAGGATCCGTTCCCACCTTTATTGCACCGGCATATAGTAAAATGTAAAGTGAAGGATCCGTTCCCACCATTATTGCATCAGGCATATAGTAAAATGTAAAGTGAAGGATCCGTTCCGACCAATATTGCACCAACATATAGTAAAATGTAAAGTGAAGGATCTGTTCCAACCATTATTGCACCGGCATATAGTAAAATGTAAAGTGAAGGATCCATTTCCACCATTATTACATCAGGCATGTAGTAAAATGTAAAGTGAAGGATTCGTTCCTACCATTATTGCATCAGGCATGTAGTAAAATGTAAAGTGAAGGATCCGTTCCCACCCTTATTGCATCAGTCATATAATAAAATGTAAAGTAAAGGATCCGTTCGCACCCTTATTGCATCAGGCATATAGTAAAATGTAGAGTGAAGGATCCGTTCCCACCCTTATTGCATCAGGCATATAATAAAATGTAAAGTGAAGGATCCGTTCCCACCATTATTGTGTCAGACATATAGTAAAATGTAAAGTGAAGGATCCGTTTCCACCATTATTGTGTCAGACATATAGTAAAATGTAGAGTGAAGGATCCGTTCCTACCATTATTGTGTCAGACATATAGTAAAATGTAAAGTGAAGGATCCGTTCCCACCATTATTGCACCGGCATAAAGTAAAATGTAAAGTAAGGGATCCGTTTCCACCAATATTACACCAGGCATATAATGAAATGTAGAGTGAAGGATCCGTTCCCATCATTATTACATTAGGCATATTGTAAATGTTGAGTGAAGGATCCGTTCCCACCATTATTGCATCAGGCATTTTGTAAAATGTAAAGTGAAGGATCCGTTCCCACCATTATTACATCAGGCATATTGTAAATGTTGAGTGAAGGATCCGTTCCCACCATTATTGCATCAGGCATTTTGTAAAATGTAAAGTGAAGGATCCGTTTCCACCATTATTACATCAGACATATAGTAAAATGCAGAGTGAAGGATCCGTTCCCACCATTATTACATCAGGCATATAATAGAATGTCGAGTGAAGGATTGGTTCCCACCATTATTTCATCAGGCATATTGTAAAATGTAAAGTGAAGACTCTGTTCCCACCATTATTGCATCAGGCATATAGTTAAATATAAAGTGAAGGATCCGTTCCCACCCTTATTGCATCAGGCATATAGTAAAATGTAAGTGAAGGATCCGTTCCCACCATTATTGCACCGGCATATAGTAAAATGTAAAGTGAAGGATCCGTTCCCACAATTATTGCATCAGGCATATAGTAAAATGAAAGTGAAGGATCCGTTCCCACAATTATTGCATCAGGCATATAGCAAACAGTAAAGTGAATCACCCGTTCCTCACCATTAATGCATCAGGCGCAAAGTAAATTAGACAAGTAAATTATCTTTCTCAGTCCAGTGATCATCAGGACTAAGGTTATTAGAGGTGATTATAAGAGGTGACAGGAGAGTAACGGTTGTCTCTGTAGCAGCTGCAGTAGGGTGCTCATATGGTTCAGCATACAATATAATGCATGATCAATTGAAATTTAAAAATACAGTTTGAAGAAGACGTCTAGGACTGCTGACTAGAGGAGAACTGCTCCTTCAAGACAATGCCAGACCACATACAGCTCAGTTAACTCGGAATAAAATTAAACATCTAGGGTAGGAACTTCTAGAGGATCCATCCACCTTACACACTGAAAACACACCTTGGCAGGGTACATTTCACGACCACAGAAGTTGAATATGAAGTGAAAATGTGGTTTCGAAAACAGAGTACGCAGTTCTATGCAACAGGTTAAAGAGCACTGATAAAACGACGGGACAAGTGTATCAATGTGGGTGGAAATTATGTTGAAAAATAAACGGATAGTGAATGTGTAAAAATTACCGGTTTTTGAACAACCATTTGTGACTTGCTTGTTAACTTCCTGTCGTATGATAGTTTGTTTGCTAGACAATGAGGTGGCGTGATCAGTAGTAGTAGTAGATTTCTACCCCACTAGGATATCACACAAGCGATAAACACCCGATTACACAAAGTGCCACCAAGTGGATGAGGATCACTCATGGAGAGGTCCCAGAAACCGCGTTCAGCCATTAGACCATATATCGGTCTATATTGCGGCCCCTGGCAAGAACCAGGGTGGGGCTTCAAAAGAGAGAAAAATAACGATAAATTGCATCTCACAATGAGATGACTAGATGAATTGTAACCCTTGGCGTAATCAGGCGTGTACACCGCTAAATGTTATGATGGTTTGGTTAAATAATGAGATATTATGAATGAATATGGAGTGAAAATGCGTAACAAAGTTGAAAGGGAAACTCACGTAAGAACTATGGAATGCTTGAGTGATGGCAATGCTGGCTTTGGCTTATCAAGGTTGAGCTACTGTGGAAAGGAAATACATTAGCGTTAGTCATATAAAGTGACAGTGGTCAGGATTCACTTCACTCCACCGGGCTATCCCATATAGTTAGGTCTGCGAGAGCGTCACATACAGCACGAACTCCGTAGCTTCAGTAACGAGTTTAAGGCATCTCCGTAAGAACTGCACAATCAGAAAATACATAAACTTCAGAACATTAAGGTAAAACGTCAACATGTGTCTATCAGTGGCTTGTGGTAGCTATGAGAAAATAAATCCGAGCAAGACACTGTTTTAGCTTCACGTGTGAGATTCAGGGCCTCGTCATGTGAGGTAAGGGGGTGTGGGGGGGGATAGACCCTGCCCCTAACAAGCATGCCGTAAAAGGTGAATAGTTGGTGGCGTGTCCTTTAAATTCTGTGTACATCTGCCTGAGAAGCGAGGAACCAATAGCCTGCATACAAACAAGCCAGATCTCGAAACAGCTATGCACGTGAAACTCAAGTTCTGAAACAATACTAAGGTCTAGAAGTGGACGAACAATCAGAACTTGTCGTCGAGTTTACAGCCGGTGAACGCGAGGGAGAAGAGAATGTCACAGTATCCTCTAGTATTGACATTAATGTGGCTTCAACTCTATGAAACAGAGCGTATTTTAACATTGCAGTAGTTAAACAGTTAGCACATTAGGTTGTCGTAGCGTCCGTGGCTTAGGCGTCGCGAGTCTGACTCGTAATTCCAACATACCGCGATCAAAACCCTCTGCTGGCTGCATTGATTTTTATAGTGGTATGGATCGTCACAGGTTGATCCAGCCTAAAATGGGTACCAGGATGTATGACTGGGAAAGTAAAGACGACCGGCATAATGCTGACCACATTACCCACCTAGTGCCGATGGTCTGTAAAAATATGGGTGCTTTTCCCATATACCCGATACGCCTGAAGGCGTGAAAATGGGATCTGTACTTTTTACTTACATTAGGTTGTCAGAATAGTCGTTGCACTCATTCATTCGGACCCATATTCTAAACGTTCGCAGGCACACGGTGACAGATTTTGGGCGACTCATTTCATGGGTTTTCGGAGTTCTTAAAAAAATTGTAACAGGAGTTAATTTATGTAAACAAATTTGCGTAGGAAGTAATTTCAACAAGGATAGAGTCGCCATCATCGTCACATAGCAGATCCTTTAAAACATCTCCATCTCAGCACAGCCTGCTGAAAGAAACTTGGTCTGTTCTGTAGATGGTTCGCTTGCTGCACTTTCCTACAGAAAGAATCATTTATATCCTGTGTCCCCATCTTCGTGCTGGCCGGCTTCTGTCCCTCTGTCCTGGCACCAAACCTTCTGCTACCATTCTTTCCTGTGTCCTTCACATACTCTCCCTTTCTCATTCACCTCTCTCAGTTTCATGTTGGACCAAGACCCCACCATGGCGGCTTACCCCAAACCTTGAAACCATCGTAACTGTCAAACTGTCAACTGTCACTACTGTGTGTTTTAGCATTTCTTAGGGTGGTGTAAAAACAAGGAGGGGGGGGGGGGGGCTTGTGCCTGAGAATTTACGGTCGCCTGGCTAGTGCAGTCGTCATGGACTTTGTAGGTTAGGAGATTTAATTTTGCCCCGACAGAAAGACTTCATCATCTTACTAGGGTCGAACTCGGGTCTCCGGCATGAGAACCCGACTTTGCAACCGCTCAGCCAGACCATTTGAAGTATATTCGTATATATTTTCAGATTAATCCAAATATATTATCACATTTACCTGGCATTCAGAACAATATATATAGTTATATTTATATGAAGGCTTTTTCAGCGCTACTCTAGTAGAAACTGTGCACTGAGTACCAGCACCTTCTATTTAGACACTGTGGTGAGTATCGACTCTCATTTTTCTAGAAACAAAGCCTAATGAATAAGCACATATTATTACGCACTTATACATGACTTTGACCCATTGAGCTTTCACCTAGAAGACGTGTAAAGGGGCTAAGTAACCCCCCACCCCACCCCTAGATGATGTCTTTTGGGATAACAAACCTTAACATAAGATAACATAAAACTAAGCTATATCAAATGCCAATAACATACAATTCGACATAAAAACATTAACGATTATATATTTCTATGCAAACGTTTCAGAATTTCGGTTAAATAAATGTCAAACAATTTGATTTTTCAACAGTGGAAACTTTTCAAACGGACCTTGGTTGCATAGCAGCGGTTTACGTGCGTGCAATAACTCCAGCCCAGCCTGCCTGACCGCACGTGCACGGTTGCGCGTGCACCAGTGTGTACTATTTTTCTGCCCGTGTCAGATCTTTGGGTTAGATATTTAATAATGTACAAACACATTACAGCAGCAACGGTTGAAGTCTGCGCAGGATAGGGTGTGGGCGGCCTCAGGGTTGGGTAAAATGGTCGTTTCAATAGTTGAATTATGATTGTGGTAGGTAGGGTAAACACCACGTTTAAGTGAGGTAAATAACACTGACAGGTTAGGTAAATAACGCAGATAAGGTAACTAACTTGGATAGGTAATTACGAACACGGATAGGTGAGAAAAACAACACAGAAAGATGAGGTAAATAACACAGACATGCGAGGGAAAGAACACAAAGGAGTGAGGTAAAGAACACTTATAGGTAAAACAATGAGAGCGGATGGGTAAGGCGGGTAAGTGAGGTAGGGTACAGGGGTAGGTGAGGCAGGGTACACGGCTAGTTGAGGTAGAGTACACGAATCGTAAGTATGTGAGGTACACAGGTAGACAAAATAGAGTATATTTATATGTAAGGTAGGGTGCATAGTACGCTCAATAAAATAAATAGAAAAAAATTAAAAAAAAATTTGTGGCATTCGACGGAGAGTACCATATACTTTACGAGAACGAATGAACGAACGAACGAACGAACGAACGAGCGAACGAACGAAGTTTATTTTCGAAGGGTTACAAATAGGTCACGCAGGCCCGTCTTACATTCGGCCTTTAGAGAGTAGCACGGTGAAAGGAAATGGGACCTCACTACGGAATAGTTCCACAAACTTCAGAGGATGAACTGCAGCCAGTCGTCTTTAGGGAGACGGCAGACAGTTCAGTAGACAAAGTGTATACCTAAGATGAGGAAATTAAGCTAAGATTTCTTCCTGATTTTACAAGCAGTGCTTTATCACATCAGGCGCTAGTCAGGGAACAGATAGCTGCTGGATTCACACTGCTGAACGTACACGGCGTCTGTATACATCCGACCTGCATCTGGCAAGCTTATCTGGTGGCCGCTGCTGCACGTTGCGTTTTGAAGTCTTTTAAACGAAATTGTTTTTAAAGCCTAAATTCTGTGTGATTTGGCTTGGCGTTTTATATTATTATTATTTTTTTTAAGGAAAGCACAAAGGAGAAGGATCAAGAGCCAGGGTGGGGCTTCAAAACTACGAAAAATTGCATCCCACAAGGGGACGACTAGTCAACTTATAATAATAAGACTGTTCACAAGAAGCCAGAATGTGACAAGACAGTGCAGAGCAGTGTAAGCTTTTCTGACATATACCAACACAAATTACAAGTACAAAATGCGTCAATAAGCATATAGAGGCCTCTAACTTGAATATTAGGAAGCAATTTTCATATACAGTAAATCAAGAAGAAGGAAATTGTCTTCAAGATCTGAACAGCAACTGCATTGCCTCAGTACAAACTCAATCTCCCATAGCGTTTTTTGCGCATTTTATGCTATCTTCGTATTTGTTTTCAACTATTCTTGAATTTATGACAAAATCATCCTAGGCTTGTTTATTTATAAATAGTTTTGAACAAATATTGTATTCATAATTAAACTGAAAAAGAAAAGATAAATATAACAGATTAGAACAAGTGCAAATGTATTCAGTTACAACGTTGCTTGAAGCCCCATTAATAATTGCCGGAGTCACCCTAAGGGTTAAAAACCACTGGTTTAGACCAAACTAGCAATCGATTAGTTATGTGCTCAATATGACGCCGGCCATCTTTACATCCAAAAAACATTCCCAATGCCGATTTTAGGCTAGGAGGAATTTTTAGATTCTAGCTTAATTTTAATGCCATTAATATCAGGTGACCTCGTTTGGCGGCATGGTCTTTTCATGACAGACAGTCCTGTGTTTAAAGTTAAAAGGAATCAAATCGAGAGGATCTATTTAATTGCACTAGGTTTGATCCCATTAAAGGTTAGCCGCCTGCCGGGATCGTCTCACAACGTTCAAACACCGTAGCTCCGGCGACAATCCCCATGTGTTATCGTAAAAAAAATTGCACTCGTGCACAGAACGACGCAGACGTGAAACGAACCCACGAATTTCAATAGGCAAGAAAAACCACCTAACCTCTTCGCCACGAAGACCCTGAGTTATGTGTTTCGTTAGGAAAAACATCATGGTGTGTGTGGGAAATACCATGGTGTGTGTGGAAAATACCATGGTGTGTGTGGGAAATACCATGCTGTATATAGAAAATGGCCTGCTTTGTTTGGGAGCTACTATGGTGTGTATAGGAAATAGCCTGATGTGTTTGGGAACTACCATGGTTTGTATAAGAAATAGTCTGTTGTCTGTTGGGAAATGCCATGCTGTTGATAGAAAATAACATCATGTGTTTGGGAAATATGACTGTGTGCGTGGACAATAGCACGATGTGAATGGGAAATAGGAAGTCGAAGTACAGTAGCGGCTAAAGCGTGCCTGCCGTTCCAAAAATCTAGGGGTCAAATCCACATTAGGGCAGATTTTGTTTTTATATTGATTTCGACTCTCAGGTCGACTGAGCTTGAAATGGACACTAGGTATTGTCATGGGAAGTAAAGGCGGTCGGTGTAAGGCTGACCACATCATACATAAAATACTGATTGGTCTGGGAAAGTACAGGGTTGGTACTACATGACTGATGTGGCAAAAGCATGAGAAGATTACTTTACTTTATCTGTCTGTGGAAAATATCGCTGTAAATGAATATGTGGAGATATAACGAAATGAAAAGACGAGAAGAGTTCATATATCAGATTTATTATCAGCAAGGAGACTGGACGTTGTTCAGTAAATAAAACTTCTATTAAAAAGGAAATCAGACATCGTTCAGTAAAAAAGTCATTACCAACAAGGAGACCAGACATCGTACAATAAACAAGACATCTATCAACAAGGAGACCAGACATCGTTCAATAAACAAGACATCTATCAACAAGGAGACCAGACATCGTTCAATAAACAAGAAATCTATCAACAAGGAGACCAGACATCGCTCAATAAACAAGACATCTATCAACAAGGAGATCAGACACCGTTAAAAAAACAAAACATCTATCACCAAGGAGACCAGACATCGTTCAATAAACAAGAAATCTAATCACCAAGGAGACCAGACATCGTTCAATAAACAAGACATCTATCAACAAGGAGACCAGACATTGTTTAATAAACAAGACATCTATCAACAAGGAGACCAGCCACCGTTCAATAAACAAGACATCTATCACCAAGGAGACCAGACATCGTTCAATAAACAAGACCTCTATCAACAAGGAGACCAGACATCGTTCAATAAACAAGACATCTACCAACAAGGATACTAGACATCGTACAATAAACAAGACATCTATCACCAAGGAGACCAGACATCGTTCAATAAACATGACATCTACCAACAAGGAGACAATACATCGTTCAATAAACAAGACATCTATCAACAAGGAGACCAGACATCGTACAGTAAACAAACCTATCAATAAGAAGACTAGACATCTATTATAAGGAGACTATACATCTATCAACAAGGAGACCAGACATCGTTCAATATACAAGACATCTATCAAATAGGAGACTAGACATCTATTAACAAGGAGGCTAGACGTCTAATAACGAGGTGACTAGACATATATTAACAAGGAAACTAGTCGTCTATTAACTAGGAGACTAGACATTTATTAACAAGGAGGCTAGAAGTCTATTAACGAGGAGACTAGACGTCTATTAACGAGGTGACTAGACATATATTGACAAGGAAACTAGTCGTCTATTAACTAGGAGACTAGACATTTATTAACAAAGAGGATAGACGTCTATTAACGAGGAGACTAGACATCTATTAACAAGGAGACCAGACAGAGTTAAATAAACAAGACATTTATCAACGAGGAGATTAGACATCGTTCAATACACAAGACATCTATCAACAAGGAGACTAGACATCTATTAACAAGGAGACTATATTCTAATAACAAGGAGACTATAAATATATTAACAAGAAGGCAAGGCATTTGTAAAGAAGGTGACCCACTAGTCTTTAAGACGCATGTGTTGAAAGTGTTTTTAAAAAACTCTCTTTCTCTGTGAATGTGTGGTGTGTATGTTTATGTATGTATGTGTGTGTGTGTGTGTGTGTGTGTGTGTGTTTGTGTCTTTTTCAGTCTGTCTATTTATATCATTTTTTTTTTTGCGTGGTAAGGATTACTCTCCTTGTAAACGCTTATTTCCATACGTGTTGCACTCTTCTCTCCACCAACAAACACGCACACAGACAAAAATACACAGAAAATGAAACAGTACAAAATTATCAACTTAAAGTTTCGTCAGTTATGATAAGTCAAAGACATAATTACAGTCGCCTGCACAGGGCCGTACGAAACGATTTCGTGGGCTTTATGAGGTCAGCGGGCCGGACGTTCTATAAGTAAAGGGAAAGACCTTTTTGCACGTCTTCAGGCATATAGGGCTAAACCTGAATTTGTTTTAGATCAATCAACACTTAGTGGGTGATGTTAGTCAGCACCACACCGGCCGCCTTTACTTTCCCAGGACTGCACCTAGTACCCACTCAAGGCTGGGTCGACCTGGGGTGCCGAGGTCATTTTTTGACAAAAGTGCGGCTCCGTCATGACGCGAACCCACGGCAGACGTTCTGTACCTTGCAGCATAAGTACAACTATTGCAAATGTGACGAAGACGTCATAGAAATCAAAAATCTACCCATACACTACTTCAGAGGTGCATAATAGAAGAAGATTTGGGGTGGGGGGAGGGGGCGGAGAAGGCTAATGCCTCTTACAAATGTTATGGAGGAAGGAGATGAGCTCAAACGACATAAGCCTTAGTAAAGTGCGCAATAATAATAATCGCTATTATTATTGTTATTATTATTCTCCTTATTCTTCTTATTATTAATATTATACGCAGAATGGCTAATAATCTAATATTATATTCGAAATAATATAAAACGAATAAACAGATAAAAGAAGAACTTTCATACATGATTCTGGTTTTATATAGATCCTTGCAAACTTGCAAGCGGCTTGAGGTTACATTTAAAGAGCTTGGGCGGGGTGGGGGGGGGGGATAAGCTTATAGGTAAAAATTAATAATGGGGGTGGGGTGTCCAAGGTACCCGAGCCTCCATGTGTTGGCACCCAGCATAATCCTACATTGTACGGGAATGAAGAAAGAAGAAATTCAACATTTGTAAACATGGCAACCCGTGTTTGAATGAATCTAACGTAATTGTTCATTAGGCAGATAAATGGACACGCAATTGTGACATTCACCTTTACTATTACTTGTAAGTCGTAATGGCCATTTGTCACTTAAAAACAAAGCCTACAGGGTTATTGTTTGCGTTAGATGTGTACAAAATATTACAATTGGTAAATAAACAAACAATACCGATTTAATAAGATGGTTTAAAAAAAAAGGCAACAGCAACTTACCCAGAATCAACCGCGCGACGTCTGCTCCTTCACCGGGTACAGCCAAAAGAAGCCTCGGTTTCGATGTAATCTCAAACTTGTGCAAGATGGTGGCGAGTGGAGCCGGGGTGAGAGGGCGTCCGGCTTTAGATGTGAGGGTGCGCGTGTGGGTGTGTGAGGAGACAGAGGCACGGGAGTTGTGGAGGATGTGGTACAGTGGGACGGTGGTGGTGGGAGGGGGGGGGGGGGGGGGGGGGGGGTTATGGGGGGGGGGGGGGGGGGGGGGGGGGGAGGGAGGGGGGAGAGCGGGGGGGGGGGGGTTGGGTGGGGGAGGGGGGGGGGGGGGGGGGAGGGGGGGTATAGGGGGGATAATATAGACAGAGAGGGGGAGAGAGAGGGAGAGAGGGGGGAGGGGGGGGGTGGGGGGGGGGGGGAGGGGAGAGAGAGAAAAATATACAAAATACATTATAAAATATTTAAAGACAAGATATATCACTCCACTGTCAGCGGAAATTCGGGCAGAGTATGTGAAAAATACACACACACACATACCCCCCCCAAACACACACACACACACACATCCCCCAAACACACACACACACATACATACATACATAAACATACACACCATACATTCACAGAGAAGAGAGTTTTTAAAAAACACTTTCAACACATGCGTCTTAAAGACTAGTGGGTCACCTTCTTTACAAATGCCTTGCCTTCTTGTTAATATATTTATATATCCCCCCACAGAGAGAGAGAGAGAGAGAGAGAGAGAGAGAGAGAGAGAGAGAGAGAGAGGGGGAGAGAGAGCAAAACTACTTTATAGACTGTTTAAAGACCAGACGACTTACTGCGTTTGAACAGAGATTCGAAGGTGGTGGGGGGGGGGAGGGGTGGAAAAGACAGAGACAGGAGGAAAAGAACGAGAGAAACAAAAAGAGAAGAAAGAGAAAGCGATAGAGAAAATGAGCTGGGGGGTTGGGGGATGGAGAGAGAGACAGATAAAGCGAGACGGTGAGAGAGAGAATAAAAAAAAAAAACACACACACACACACAGAGAGAGAGAGAGAAAGAGAGAGCGAGAGAGAGAGAAAGAGAGAGAGAGAGGGCAGAGACTGAATATAACTATTTCAAAAGTGTTTAAATGTCTTTCATTTATCTCACAGTGCTTGGCCAAGCCGCCCAGAGTGGCTGCTCCCTCGCTAAAGTATTGCACAAAGTACATACTCAATAACTCCAGCAACGATCTCCAGCGTGCGCTATTAGAGAAAATTCTATCCAGTTCCTTATATCACCCTCATTGTCGACTCGCTATCTGTCTGCTCGTCTGCCTTTAGCGTTTCCATCGGTACTGTCTACAAGGAGGAGCGGTAGGCCAACGGTCAAGAACGCTTAGCTGTCGTATGAAAGACACTGGTTCGAATCCTACTCTGATCTGCCTCCATTGGACAGTGTGTGGTTCAGTACCTCCGTGTCCCCTCCAGACTATAACATTAAAATGCATGAAGTTAGCCGGAAACCAACTCTGTGCTGAGTTATTGCAAGACGTTCAATACGTGATCTGTTAGTTTATCATGTATAATATTTCCACAGCCTCAAGGTTTCACCCTCTGTTGACTTATGTTAATTGTCTGTAACACAACGGAAACGACTAACCAAAGCTCGTTCTCAAATGTATTTTAGACACAGCGTCACGGTCCGATATGTTTGTCATTGTTTTGTCGGTTATTCGAACAACGGTTGGTTAATATAAATTTAAATTGTTTGAGATGAATTCTGCCCGTAATCCGTAGTTGTGGATTTCAAGCTGTACGATAGATAAGACCAATGAAGACACCTTTGGGGGGGAAGGGGGGGGGTGGCGGCAAAGTTGGTCATGCTCCTAGTACAGGTGATTCCATAGCGAGAGGCACACGCCATTGGGATATGTTAGGTTCGATTCCCGGCAAAGTAATTATAGCTTTTGATATATATCAATACATTATCAGTTTGTTTATTAGGTATATAAGACGGCAAATATGGCACACTGAAGCAGTACTTTGTGAAGCCGTTTCATTATCCCAATCTAGGGCGCCGACGCAAAGAAAACATGAAGGAGATTGAGGGGACTCAGAGACGCTACACATTGGGGGTTAGGGGGGGTGGGGGTGGAGTGTGACCAAGGACATCAACGTAAAATAATTTAACTTGAAATAATATCACAAGCATAAACATATCAGAAAGCATTACATTGGAAACATCATGGGAAGAAACCAACAGAGAATTCTAAATAGGCATTATAATAAGGAGGCTGGAACACTTAAGAGACACTATAAGACACTTATAGACACTATAAGACACTTATAGACACTATAAGACACTTATAGACACTATAAGACACTTATAGACACTATAAGACACTTATAGACACTATAAGACGAATGTTGTCTAGAGAGGACAAAGCTGCTGGACGTGATTCCATCCATGAAATTGAACTGATCGCACAGGGAAGAGCCGAGTGCAGGAATAGACTGTGGGCCCTGTGTGACACCAAATGGTTAAATATAATGAATGAATAAATAGAGATCCACTTAAGGGAGAGTTTCTCTATATGGTTGGAGGCAAGGTAGTGCTTAGGCGTGAAAAAAATAAGATTCGTTGAAAGAGGCCCTGTCCTCACCATAAACAAACTGTGTGTGGGTAAGTCAAAAAGGGGCCCTGTCCTGACCATTAACAAAATGTGTGTGGGTAAGTCAAAAAGGGGCCCTGTCCTCACCATAAACAAAATATGTGTGGGTAAGTCAAAAAAGGCCCTGTCCTCACCATAAACAACATGTGTGTGGGTCAGTTAAAAGAGGCCTGAGCTCCTCGCTTCCAGCATACAATCTAAAAATTCTTTAAAGGTTGAAAGGAGTGTCTGGGATTTGTCACGCACGATTGCCTGCCAGGGTAGGAATCTTGAAGTTGCCCGGCTTCATGTGTGGTTATACAGGCGGGTGGCCCACCTGGAAAAACAGGGGGGTGGGGGGGGGGGGGTGACAGACAGACAGACAGACAGAAAGACAGAAAGACAGACAGACAGGGAATGACCTGGCACAGGGGACTGGGTAGCTAGTTAACAACTTGTAGATGACATATTTAAGGAATTCAATGTAGAGTAGCTCAAGTAAAAGTCTGTATGTTGGCGTGTATGTATGTATGTATGTATGTATGTATGTATGTATGTATGTATGTATGTATGTATGTATGTATGTATGTATGTATGTATGTATGTATGTATGTATGTATGTATGTATGTATGTATGTATGTATGTATGTATGTATGTATGTATGTATGTATGTATGTATGTATGTATGTATGTATGTATGTATGTATGTATGTATGTATGTATGTATGTATGTATGTATGTATGTATGTATGTATGTATGTATGTATGTATGTATGTATGTATGTATGTATGTATGTATGTATGTATGTATGTATGTATGTATGTATGTATGTATGTATGTATGTATGTATGTATGTATGTATGTATGTATGTATGTATGTATGTATGTATGTATGTATGTATGTATGTATGTATGTATGTATGTATGTATGTATGTATGTATGTATGTATGTATGTATGTATGTATGTATGTATGTATGTATGTATGTATGTATGTATGTATGTATGTATGTATGTATGTATGTATGTATGTATGTATGTATGTATGTATGTATGTATGTATGTATGTATGTATGTATGTATGTATGTATGTATGTATGTATGTATGTATGTATGTATGTATGTATGTATGTATGTATGTATGTATGTATGTATGTATGTATGTATGTATGTATGTATGTATGTATGTATGTATGTATGTATGTATGTATGTATGTATGTATGTATGTATGTATGTATGTATGTATGTATGTATGTATGTATGTATGTATGTATGTATGTATGTATGTATGTATGTATGTATGTATGTATGTATGTATGTATGTATGTATGTATGTATGTATGTATGTATGTATGTATGTATGTATGTATGTATGTATGTATGTATGTATGTATGTATGTATGTATGTATGTATGTATGTATGTATGTATGTATGTATGTATGTATGTATGTATGTATGTATGTATGTATGTATGTATGTATGTATGTATGTATGTATGTATGTATGTATGTATGTATGTATGTATGTATGTATGTATGTATGTATGTATGTATGTATGTATGTATGTATGTATGTATGTATGTATGTATGTATGTATGTATGTATGTATGTATGTATGTATGTATGTATGTATGTATGTATGTATGTATGTATGTATGTATGTATGTATGTATGTATGTATGTATGTATGTATGTATGTATGTATGTATGTATGTATGTATGTATGTATGTATGTATGTATGTATGTATGTATGTATGTATGTATGTATGTATGTATGTATGTATGTATGTATGTATGTATGTATGTATGTATGTATGTATGTATGTATGTATGTATGTATGTATGTATGTATGTATGTATGTATGTATGTATGTATGTATGTGTATGTGTGTAAGTATATATGTGTGTGTTCGTGTATGTATGAGGTATTGTGTGCATACAAATGAATGTGTACCGAACATACTTTAAATATACAATGATTACGAAAAAGTAAAATATAGAGAAGCTTCTTCCACATCTTCAGGCGTATTGGGCATATAGGGCTCGACCTATATTTTATAGACCAACTGGCACATGGCGGGTGATGAGGTCAACATCACACGTGTCGCCTTTTCTTCCCAGAAGCTTACCTGGTACCAATTTAAGGTAAGGAGTCAAGGTCATTTGAAAAAGAGGCCTCTCTGTTCGGATTTAAACACACAATCTTCGGATCCAAGGCCCGCTACTAACAGCTACGCCTAGGTGTTTCCCCAAGGATGATGAAACGTATTCAGTAACTTCTCAGCTGGAGAGCTATACTTAATTTCCTTACAGACTCTCCTGAAGGGCTATTAAACTGGAGCCGCGTTCTGAATCTGGCCCTAGGAGGCCTAAAGTCATTATAAGCTGTACTGCACCAATGATCTTTCTATGCTGGGGTTTGGACTTCTGGCCAGTAAAGATCCCCATTTGTAATATTGTGGATCCTGTGTAAACTCATTTGAATGACCCTGCTCCAATCAATGTGCTACAGTATCCATGTTTGAGAACCATTGAAAGCTGCGTCTTCATGACCTCTACCTGTATGAAAACACTAGAGGAAAGTTCTGGAAAACGGTTCCAGACGTCAGCGCGAAGGGTATATCAAGGTGAGTACGTCTGTTTGGTTGCAGCTCATAGTGCTCGGGCAGCCTCTTTTCCTACACTGTGTGTAAGCCGGGTACATGCAAGACATCCAGTCGCCCTAGTTATAACTAACTTGATATACAAGTAAACATCCGACATGCTACACGTCCTGTCTGGATGGACCAAAAAAAAAAAAAAAGCACACATCTGCCATCTTGCTCCTTCCCCAGCAAGGGGCCAGATTGGGCAAATTATCAAGGTGTTCTCTGTTGAGAGGGGAACATATCGGAATATTGTCTAATATAGGGGAGGGGGTGGTCGGGTTGATAACGGGGTGTATTTTTAGACAACTTGACATTGAGAAAATGAAGGGCTAAGGAGAAGATAATCTTTTAGCACACATAGCCTCAGTGTGCTGTATAGGTTACACACACACACACACACACACACACACACACACACACACACGATATATAACAAGAGAGTACTGTGTTGTTGTACATACACTACACGAGGTCAATGAGAAGCAGCAGTAGTAGTAGTAGCAGCAGCAGCAGTAGTAGTAAAAGTCCCAGTATCAGTAGTAGTAGTAGCAGCAGCAGTAGTAGTATAAGCAGCAGCAGCAGTAGTAGCAGCAGCAGCAGCAGCAGTAGTAGTAGCAGCAGCAATAGTAGTATAAGCAGCAGTAGCAGCAGCAGTAGTAGTATAAGCAGCAGTAGCAGCAGCAGCAGTAGTAGCAGCAGTAGTAGTAATATAAGCAGCAGCAGCAGTAGTAGCAGTAGTAGTAGTTAAATAAGCAGTAGCAGCAGTAGTAGCAGTAGTAGTAGTAATATAAGCAGCAGCAGCAGTAGTAGCAGCAGTAGTAGTAATATAAGTAGCAGCAGCAGTAGTAGCAGTAGTAGTAGTAATATAAGTAGCAGCAGCAGTAGTAGCAGCAGTAGTAGTAATATAAGTAGCAGCAGCAGTAGTAGCAGTAGTAGTAGTAATATAAGCAGTAGTAGCAGCAGCAGCACCAGTAGTGGTCGCAACACCGGAAGCAGGCACGCTGATTCCAAAATCACCCGATCGTCCTATCTCTCCCTTCGGGCAATAATAATCGGCCCAATCACATTTCGGCCATCTGTAACTAAAGCAGAATTGGCCAATCTATCAGCTCTTTCATTACCAAGTAGTAGTGGTGAAGCAAGTAGTAAACATGGGTGCTGAGACTGTGTGCTCCAGTACTCAGTTCTTTTAGGGAAGCGGGGTTGTTTCCTATGAAGTCTGAATGCATCTGAATGAGAGGCGAGCAACCACACATTTGCACATAAATAAGCCATATCCATAAAACGGAACAAATAAAGTTCTGAAACAAGAGTGAACTTCAGAACTGACCCCTCAAGTTTACAAAGAGTATTCGAACCCAAAACCATGCGACTAATAGGCAAGCGTCTAGTCGCTGCCATGAAATGGGTAGCAACTAAGAGCAGTCGTCCCCATGTGGGATGCAATTGTTCATTGTTTGAAGCCCCTCCCTGGCTTTTGTCGGGGGCCTTGAATATAACCGGGCCATAAATATGGCCAAACGGCTGAAAGGGGTTTCTGGGACCTCTGCGCGGGTGATCATCATATGCATGGTGGCACTTTGTGTCACTGCGTGTTTATGACTTGTGTGATATCCTGGTGGGGCACAGCGAGAGAGAGAGAGAGAGAGAGAGAGAGAGAGAGAGAGAGAGAGAGAGAGAGAGAGAGAGAGAGAGAGAGTTATAACCTCAAACAGAATGTTTGGTAAATGTCAGTGACTGACTGACTGACTTTGTACCCCACTAGGACATCACACAAGCGACAAACACCGGATGACACAAAGTGCCACCATGTGGATGAGGATCACCGTGGAGAGGTCCCAGAAACCGCGTTCAGACAATTGGCCATATTTATGGCCTGCCTATATTGCGGACCCTGGCAAAAGCCAGGGTGGTGCTTGGAAAAACACAAAATTTCGTCATTAAAAGGATGTAAATATGTAACAAGAATGTCATTCTAGAACTCTAGAGCATAACGCAGGAGAGTTAACGTTAAGGCACGCCACAACATCTGAACAATGAAAACACGCTGACACATAAACAATGTCATGGCTGGGAAATCGAGGTACGCTGGCCACACTAAAATAGCCCGAAAGGAGCAGAAATTAGAGGCATGTGTATGTCTGGCCACGGAACAGAACTGGCACGAGACTGCTGTGCGGAGAGTTTTACCGGTTAGATCAGTGTTCCTCAATATTTTCATCTTTACGGACCGGCAACACAGGGGAAATGTTTTCACTGACTATCTCACAGCTTCTCAAAGTCCATGCCGTGTGGCGTTGGTAGTTATGTCTGTCCACAATCTTATGACTCGTGTACTTTCAGTCAACTCTGACACAGATGATGCTCTATGCCAAGATGTCAAACTGTCAGGCATCTTTTCTCTCATCCTTTTGTTTCTCTTCCCCTCCACCTTTCCTACTGTCACGATGTACTCCAGTGTTCTCCCTCTCATCACATTACCAAAGAATGTAGATTATCTCTTTCTGATGTGGGAAATCAGTTCTCTTCGTGAGTCCGTTTCTTTCAAGACGTCTTCATTATCCTTTTGATCAGTCTATAAAACAACATCTCCACATAAATAATTTTTCACTAACCTACCAACTGTTCATGATTCACTTCCGTATATCAAGACGGAATTTACATAGCTTTTAGGAAATCTCTTTCTCGTCTCAAATGACAAAGAAAGATTGTATACAATATTCTCATCTCACAGACAGCTAACCAAAAAATAAAATATAGATACAAGTTTAGTTATTACTTCCAATGGTGAAATTTTTTAAATCAAATTTTTAGCTGCTGGTGTTCTTTAAAGATTACAAAAAATCTATGCAGTAATGTAATGTTAGAAGCAGACAACTGCTATATGGTAAGGTAGGAACTTCTCGAGGAACATTGGGACATGTCCGCCGACCAATAGTGAGCCACAGACAGCCTTTGAAGAACACAGGTTACGACCAGTCAGGAAACCGAACAAGATGTCTTTCCGGGAAGACTTTTAGTTGATTGGCGAAATACGATTATATTGGCACCTTTTCCAGGCGAAAGTGTTATATTGTGCTTTGAGGAGGCATAAGACACACAACCCATGGCGATGGCGAGTGTAACTAGCAAGACGAAATGGGCGAAATATGAGATACTGAGAAAATCACCATATGTGGTTGGTAACTTTCTTGTTTTTTTTTTTCTTCGAGACGACGGTGTTCTATTGTGCCATAGGGAGGCTTTGTGGATCACGTTTCCATGAAGACGGCGAGTATTACCAGCAAGAAGACCACCTCGATTTCAGAAATGACTTTCACAAAAAGTTCACGGGGATTCAAAACCATTGCTGCTAGCTAATGAATCTTTGACGTGTATCTTCTTTTAAAAAACAAGCCCAACTCATAACCTGACCGCAGTTGTGTTCTTGCAGGTTCCTTACTCCTTTCCTGATTTACCCCTCCGTGCAATATCATCTGATGCAGAGTCTTTCCATGCAAAGTGAAAATTTCATGGATAAGGTTGCCACATTTCTTCAAGGGGATAATAACACTGACCTGATCCGAGGTTCTGGTGATTGTGTGCCATGACGGATCAAGCAACTGTAATACTGTGACCATGCTTCCTCTGATTTACACACACAAATCTAGCCTCTATAGCAGCGGTTCTCAAACTGGGTGCCGCGAGCGTATGTCAGGGGGGCCGCGAGAGTATGTCAGGGTTGCCGCAAGTGTATGTCAGGGGTGTCGCGAGCATTTGTCAGGGCTGCCGCCAGCGTATGTAAGGAGTTCCGTGAGCTTATGTCAAGGATGTCGCGAGTGTATGTCAAGGGTGCCGCGAGCGTAAGTCAGGAGTGCTGCGAGCGTATGTCAGGGTGCCGCGAGCGTATGTCAGGCGAGCGTATTTCAGGGGTGGCGTGGCAACAATCAAGAATTTTTTTCTCCATATCTGCTTGAGATCGAAGACAGCAGTTTAACACCGTGAAGGAAGCCAAAAAGAGTTCTGGATGCAGGTGTATTCAGAAGACAATGCTATTGGCAAGGCCGAAGTGCATTATCAACGTACGCTTACACAAACATAAAACAAGATACAGAAGCAAACTTTCTGGGGCAAGTGATTTGAAGGTAAAATTAATTAAACGTCCCATAAGCAACAAGAAAGTAGGAAAAATTCACAGTTTCCTTCATCGCATTAAAGACAACTGAAGATTACACGTGCACTGTTTTTACCGCTTTAAGGATAGGGGAATTATTTGTTTGCCCGACAAGAGTGACGCGGCGACAAAAAAAAGTTTGAGAATCTCTGCTCTAGAGAGGCCTATTTATCCTACAAATCCCAGGCGTTGTTAAAACTCACACTCTAGGGCTTAGGGGTAAGTGAACACGTTTCATTGTTGCCGATGTACAAGAGTTTGATTTCCGTGCCTTTTGGTTTAAGAGACAAAGGCTGCTTTTGAACAGTGGTACGAGAGTCATGTCGTGGAAGAAACTGAGGGTTCGCCACGCAATATTCTCGTAACCAGCAGTGGAAATGCATGCAGAGCGCTGCAAAGTTCAGTTGTGAGAGAGAATAAATGCCCCAGTGAACCAACAATCTGCAAACAATTTAGTCAGATCTGTTAAACGGATGTGCACACAACACTCAGGTTTTGGAGCAAGACTAAGTCCAGAGGTGGACACAAAAGCACAACTTCCCGCAGGCGTTTACAGCCAGTAAACGCGAAGAAGAAGAAGAAGTATAACACCAGCGCATAAAAGTGAGAGAACCTGGTGTAAGACGTAATTCAAACGAGAAGCCACATAACGTGTATACTGTGCAGCGGATATAAAACATATTTTCGTGGGAAGCTAGAGGAGACAGACTGGTGTGACTTTGAACGAAACGGGCGTAGAGAAGCAGCTTCCCCATTTTTAACAAAACCAACCGTGTTGTGGGGGATGGGTAGCTCATCTACACGCATGCGCGGTTGCTAGGCATTGTGGACACTGACTTGTGTGGGTGAGCGTTACTCTACAGGCATCTTCTTTACCTGGGTACAGGGATTAATCTACTTCCTGTGCAACCTTACATAAAGATAAAGGTGATTTCCTGGTTGAGACCTGGAGTGTTAAATCTTCCCGTTTGCTTGGTCATTGTATAATAACCTGTTTTTTTTTTCTTTCATTTTTGTTTAAATAACATTTTAAGAAAATTACACACAATCTGTTGGGTCAAGGGCGGCTTTGCATACACTTTTTGCGCTAAGTAGTAAGCACAGTCCTCTGAACTGTGTATATATGATACCATCGACTTACGAGTTCCGATTGGTCTGTGAGATGTATATATATATATATATATATATATATATATATATATATATATATATATATATATATATATATATATATATATATATTGTAATAAGTGGTTTGTGTTTCTTCTCGTTGTCTAGGCAGTGTTCATGCGTGTGTGGTGGAAGATCTTCTCACATGCTCCACGTTACACAACTGGCACAAGCCGACACCGATGTGAGCTTACGAGACATGAATTTATTGACGTATTTACACTTACAAAACAGAATGTCCGGTCGGTGTCCTAGTGAACAGCTCTCGTACCCAAACTCACGCAGCCTTCAACGAACAGTCTTCTTCAAGCATTCACTGACCAAAGTCGGCTCCCATGGATTCACGTTGAGGTTCTGGGCATCTCACACACTGGCATGGTCGATCTCGGCTTCACACTTCGTCGGCAGGGTCTCCTTTCTTCACAGGCACTCACGTAAACATTCTCACTTTCAGTCGCACGTCCTCTCACTCCAACAGGTCGACACAAACTAAACTTGACCAGAGTCAAGTCTGACTTATACCACGGGTTCGTTTCACGTGACAACACGTGGTGGTCCTTTACTTTTCACGTGGAGACCTTGGGTTGCATCATCGTGGTCCCCGTGATAACCAGTGGTTAGTCACCTATCTCCAGATTCTCGTTTAATCCAAGTATCTGGACTATCTCGGTGTTTTAGGTCAGCTTTGGGCCTTCCCCCAATCATCCTAAACTGGGTGAAAATATCCCCCATTACATATATATATATATATATATATATATATATATATATATATATATATATATATATATATATATATATATATATATATATATATATATGTACATACATATATGGCCTCAAGTTTCTAGGAATTATTATTTACTAAATTCGACATCAAATTCATCTACCATCATCGCCCGACTACAACCATCAACGACAAACTGCAATTCTGGTGGCGACTGTTGGCTCTGGCGTCTCTTGCAACTGCCAAATATATTCACTGAGTGCGCATATTTTTTCCAAATGGGACAGTGAAGGATTCTTCATTTGATTTTCAGTGGTACAGGATCGGAACAAATATGGGTAAACCCGATTGCAGTAAACTTGAAACGTCACAATCAAAAATTCGTCTCAGTATATCGATTTTCTAACTTATTGGCAATAGTAAAGTAAAACTAAAGGACCCTTTTCCTCGTCTTTAAGCCTTTTGGGCACACAGGGCTAGACCTATATTTTATAAATCAATCAACACATGGTGGGTAATGTGGTCAGTATCACACCGGCCAACTTTACCTACCAGAACTGTACCTGATACCCATTTAAGGCTGGTTCGACCAAGGAGCCAAGGTCATTTCGAAAAAAGTATGATACCGTCAGAACCCATGACCCTCCGATCGGCAGGCGAGCGTTTACTTACAAAACCACAGCGGCTCCCGACTTTGACAATAAGTTAATCAGTCAAAGTTAAAAAGTGGATGTCCCTGCCCATATTCATCTTAGTTTCCACGCCAGTGTAAACGCTTGAACGCCAACTGAATATCCCCGCAGGATTCAAACTCCCGATCTTTGGCGGATATTCAAGCGTCCAGACCAGGGCTGCGAATAGGACTTTTTTTTTAAAATACCCAGCTTCGCTAAACAAAATCCCAAGCAATACATAGACAAAGAATAAAAAACAAAACAAAATAAAAAACCCAGACTGTTAAAATGTACATTTATAGTTACTAAACAAAACATTTACCACTTTTATAGAAGGATATATTTTAAAATAAAACGCAGGTTTCCCCAAAACGACCCAAAAAAAAAAAACCAAACAAACCCAACATCTGAGGGAAAAACCCAGCATTGGCAGCCCTGGTCTAGACACTCTCGCTGTCAGGTTTCCATATATCTGTTTGGCTCTACTAATTTTGATGTACATTTTCTGGCAATCTCTCCCATCTCCTCCTCCTGAAAAAAAAGCACCTCTACACTACCTCCCTTAACCCCTCGTCCACCCCTCGACCATTCGTGAAAACACCACCTTTACCTGGAGCCACACGGTACCTGCCGCAGGCACAGGTGTTCACGAAGGTGACTAGATAGATCCTCCATCCCAATAGGCGAGGTTCCTTAAATGCCAGCTGGGGTTCTACACAATGAAACAAGCAAGTATTAGGGGTGCCGGAACCTGGGGGACTAAGGTCCCTGAAGCTACACCCCCTTTTCCACCACAATCTGTAAGGGAGCTAGGCTACTCACGCTGGATGTGTAGAATGTATAAAAGTTCTGGTTTAAAGAGTTTCTTCATAGTTTATAACTTTTTGGCGCCATTTAGCATATCATCATCGTCATCGTACTATCATCAGGGTCATCGTCATCATCATCGTCATCATCATCGTCGTCGTCATTATTATTATTATCATCATCATCATTGTCATCATCCTAATCATCATTTATCATCATCGTAATTATCATCAAAGATTTTTTTCTAGGTGCGCACAGTTGTACGCCGCACCGGCACATTTTTAGATATCATTTGTTTCCGGGACCAGGTAATAAGATTAGCAGCAGTGAGTACCAGCACTGTCTCCTTTAACTAAACCCTGATTACTGTGATTATTATTATTATTATTATTATTATTATTATTATTATTATTATTATTATTATTATTATTATTAAATTGTTTTAATTTACTGACGCGAACGCTTCGTAATGCCGGGATACCAGTTGCTGGTCATGCGCCTTGCGTTGGTTTCGACAGTGGCATCAATAAAGCTGACCGCCTAGAAAGCAATGGCAAACTACTGCACGTAAATTTGCCCAGAAAAACCACATAACAGCCAGGGACTGTTGTGGTTGGTTCTGCAACGTCCTGTAAAGGATACGCAACTAACCTTTATTTACTGAAACAAAGCTTTTTAATAACCTTGAATTAAAAATTAGTTTGAATTAAAGTTTAAATTAAAATTGTGTTGAAAAATATTTAGTGATATGAGGCTAGACTTTTATAAGTCATCAGGGGCGGGCAGTACGAGGGGGGAGGGGGGGGAGGTATGGGTTATATAGTAAAATAAAGAAGAGTATACTAAGTGATTTATGGTTTTCCCAACGAGAGAAACATCGAGCAATTTTATGTGGGCCAAGACAGCGAACGCCTTATGAAAGGCAGAACATGAATTAGGGTGTCCTCCAAGGATGTTGGATGACTTAGTAAGAAACTTAAGTGAACGACTTACGAATACCAATGACCAACTAGAGAAGTACACTAAACGACATACCAAGGAATTTCAGTGAACCACTTACAAAGATCATTGACCAAGTTGCGATTTACATTGTGCGACTTATGATGTCCTTCGCTTATAAAATCCCCCTCTAAGTAGTCGACACGATTCACTTGACCCTTTCTGAACACCCGTCTTTAACATTGTGCCATGACACTAACCGAATTTACCCATCTTTCAAATTTGATTATAAAAATCACATAGCGTAATATGCCCCAGACGCTCTAACAACCCACATCTGATTAGTTGACACGACAACTTGACCTCCTTACTGAGTCCTCGGTAGCTAACACTGCTCCATAACACCCTCTCTGTGTCATAATTTTTTTTCTCCTCTATATAAAGTTACAACACCATATGTTTAGGAGGCCCAGATAATCGGTAATGACCCATAAAACTCCTCATATGAAAGCTGACAGGTCAACTTAAACCTCAGTGATCGGACGGATCCTAACACTTTAGAATGACCACCGCCACTTTGCTATGTTTTCATTTTAGCTACAACTTAAAGCTCACTAAGCGGCCGGCATCTAACACTATCTTAAACTTTTCTCATCAATCAGCACCGAACCCTATGATATCACAATTGCCATTTTACCATAGGCTTTCAGTTTTACTAAGGCTTAAACCCTATCGGAGCGGCCGGCACATAGCTCTATGAAACAACTAACTGCAATTTTGCCTTTAATTTTTTTACTACACCTTAAATCCTCACTGATTAGCTGCACCGAACACTATGATACGATACCCGCCGTTTCGCCCTAAGTTTTCATTTTTACAATTTATAAAGTCCTAGCACTAGATGATGCGACCCCTCACTGAACCATAGACTTCCTCATGTAACTAGCTAACTTCTTGACTCACCACTGAACCGCCTGCACCTAACATTATACCAATGCATCCACCCCTTTGCCAAACGTTTTCCTTTTCATTACAACTTAAACCTTCACTGATCGACCGGCATCTAACACCATGATACGACACCCACCCTTCCACCATAGTTTTTCATTATTACTCTATATGAAGTCATAGCACTATATACCTATGAGACTTTGTTGATCCTTGAGCTCTAAGACGAAGTTGTCGATGACAGCGTATCTCCCCTATTTGTATAGTACCATAACCGCAGCTCATTAGCTAAAAACTGACACCAGAACGTGGAGGGAGATGTTCACCCTCGCCTGTTGGCATGTGACTTGATGATCATGTTTGATCACAAACCACCACTCATACCCTAACTGATACCCAACTCTAAAATCAATTGTAAACAAGACTGTCAAGAATCTTCTCTCGTTGTCTTCCTCTATCCCTCCTTCCACAGATCTTTCCAGTGGTCACAACATGTTCTATTTTCCCTCTTCTCATAACATACTCGAAAAATGATGACTGTCTCCTTCTGATGTCTGTGATAAATTGTCTTCGGGCTCCCGCCTCTTTCAAAACTTATTGGTTTCTCTTTTTGGCTGTCCAATGTATTCCAAATATTCTTCTGTAAAATCACATCTCTGAGGCCTCCATAAATTGGCCTGCCTACCGATTGTCCAGGATTCACAGCCATATGTTAAAACTGGATGTATGTAGCAACCAAGAATTCTTTTTCTAACTCTCAATGACAAGGATATATTGCACAAGGCATGTTAAGGCTGGTAAAAAAAATGTAACGCTGATGCTAAAGATACACTACTCAGAGAGTGTCACCATTCGGATAAGCATTACCTGGGGACAGGTCGCAGAAATCTCGTTCAACCCATGGGCTGAGTTAAATTAGGCTCCCCGGAAGCAGTCAGTGTGGGACTTTTAAACACAACAGATTGCGTCCGACATCTGGGCACACTGTACACTTAAATCATCTCATCGGCGTCGCCTATTTAGCAATCACTGAAACAGAAAACCAGTGTCTTTGAACTTGTATATTACAAAACGACTAGCGGCGTATTGTACACGCAGAAGTACTAAATAAACGCGGCACATTTCTAACGAAGGGGACTGTCTCTTAAACAGTATCGTTTTTCTGACACGGCTACAAAGAACGTCCTTTTGGTTTGGAGCGAACGGTGATGGAACGTGTGGTTGCCCGAAGAGGCATAGGACGACCAGAACAGTGGTGGAAACAGATTATCAAGGACAGTCTATGCATGAAGGTTCAGGGAAAAATAAAGGTGGCAGGGAACTTAGTGGCTTTCTGGTGTTCCGTGATAAGAACAGCGTTCTGCAAAGAATCTGCTATATTAGGATGATGATGCTAATGATGACGACACGATGTTAACAACGATGACAACGACGACGATAACGATAGCGACGATGACGACGACGATGATGACGACGATGACAATAATGATGAAAATGCCGACGTAGATGATGACGACGATGATGACTACAATGACAATAATGATAATGATAATAATGATGATGATGATGATGATGATGATGATGATGACGCAGATGATGGCAACGCAGATGATGATGACGCAGATGATGATGACGCAGATGATGACGATAACGATAACGACGATGACGACGATGATGATGACAACGATGACAATAATGATGATGATGCCGACGCAGATGATGACGACGATGATGACGACAATGACAATGATGATGATGATGATGATGTCGCAGATGATGACGATGATGATGACGACGCAGATGATGACGACAATGATGATGACGACGATGATAATGACGCGACGGTGATGACGATGAAGCGCACATTTTAGACTCAGGTCTCAGTACATTTTCCCCCCGTCTAGGACAGTGGGGCATCTCAGGTGGTTCTTGTTAGAGCTGTTACCAGTCCCCTAATTAATTTGCCTTATAAGGTTGAATCCAAATATTTAAGTAGCTGTATAGCCACACAGGATGTGAACTCTTTGAGTCTCAAATGTAACCAAACCTGCAGGTAGCAGGAGGAAAAGAGCAGACACAGACAAGACTTGAGTCTTCTCAACAGAGATTCACTTTAGCAACCTGAAACACACATTGACATTTCAACAAGTGGCTACAGGCGGCAGTGAGAAATAAACAACACAGGGCGTTACAAGGATACAACAATGCTACACAACACAGGGCGTTACAAGGATACAACAGTGCTACTTGTTGTAAACAAACAACAATGGTCGGGCCTATAGGGAGAAAGATAATATTAGATTGTAGAGTATAAATTTACTGGGAAAGTGAAGGAAATACATCCCACTCATTGGCAGGCATATATTTTGGGGTAACACTTGTGTTAAAGGACTTTTTTCATCTATCTATCTATCTATCTATCTATCTATCTATCTATCTATCTATCTATCTATCTATCTATCTATCTATCTATCTATCTATCTATCTCTATCTATCTATCTATCTATCTATCTATCTATCTATCTATCTATCTATCTATCTATCTATCTATCTATCTATCTATCTATCTATCTATCTATC
>CAJHNH020001580.1:42500-185000 GCA_905116865.2 Candidula unifasciata | reverse complement strand
ATCATCTAAAAAAGGCTGGAATTAAAAGTTGTGGGAATAACAAGAGAGTTGTTGAAAGTTTGTACGGAAATGAAAAGATATGGGAATGAAAGATTAGTGATTAATGAGAACTATCATCACATCATTCCGGACACATCCATAGGTTCTCAGATCTTTTCCTGGATAGCTCAACAAGCGCGAAACCACCAATGACCTATAGTGATTAATCAGACGACTCTTGCCTTTAGTGAAATATTATTGCCTGGCTGCTTCATGCGGCGTTCCTATGTCCACCACCCCCGACATGATCTTCTAGGCGATATGTAGCTCACATGACATTAATGACATCACTGCTGACCATGTCGGGGAAATCGCAGTATCCGGCTTGCTCGCAAGATGAATCTGTTCACAGTAGCATAGTAGCAACAGTGGTAGTAGTAGCAGAATAGTAATAGTTGTTTTTGTGGTTAGCCCATTGGTTACAATGTCGGGCTTTCATGCGAGAGACAGGAGTTCAACCAACGGTAAAGTGATAGCATTTGTATCTGTTAGGGGCAAAATTAAACATCAGAACCTGAACAGTTTATGGCGACAACACTAGCTATGCGGCCCTAAATCCACATGCTCACGACTCCCTGTCTACACAGACCTAGAAAGGTGGTAAAACAGGCAGTAGTAACAGTTTTTAGTTGTTGTGGTGCTGCTGGTGGTGGTAGTAGTAATACTGGTACTCGATGGACGATGTGGTAAATATTACACTGACCTCATTAACTTCTCATTACAGTTCCTGTTACCCATTTTAATGTAAATGGACACGGATACCTAAGTCATTACAAAAATATATCAGGTGATGAATTTTAAATCCTTAAGAGAAGGAGAGAGAAGAAGTCACTAGATTGGTGGGAATGTGTGATGACATAAAATGTTAACTGAGACAGTTTAAAACAGGATTGTGAAGTATTTATTTTCTAATTATTTATATTTTAATAACGCGACCTCAGCTATTTTGTTTGTTTGTTTGTTTGTTTTGTTGTTGTTGTGAATTTGTTTCTTATTTTGAAGTAAGTAGTAAGTTTTCCTTTCAGCTGTTTGAAAAAAAAATAGTTTTAGTGTGTGATGAACAATAATTTTTTTAAGTCTAAAAAAAAATACAATTTAAAAAAACCCACTATTTTAAAGACACAATTACATGTTGCGTGTTCTAGAGTCGGCAAACCATGGTTATCTCTATTTCTGGGCAGATAATGATTGTGAAATTAACCATATTAAACACGTGCACTTTCTATTTTCACTCGGTTCAATTCAGCCAGACTGAGCCACATCAACGCCTGGCCGTGTACAGCCAAGGTGTGTGTGTATATATATATACTGTCCACCATTTACATTGCATTATTGTGAGTGATTGTCGTAGAGGCCTCAGCACACAAATTTGTCCGCGGGCCCATTTTGCTGTTAAGACGGCCCTGATCATCGTTATTAATCATCATCTTGTTGTGCCGGCATACGCCACGCAGAGCTTGTAGTTGATTCCTCCGCTCCTGTCTATCCTGTGCAATTGGTTTCAGTTTTTTGGACGGAGTCCAGTCCAGCACCTCTGTGGTGCCTCATCCTCGTTCATCTTAGGACAGTGATTCCCAAACTGTGAGCCGTGGCGCCCCGGGGAGCCGCGACCTCTTCACAGTGGCGCCGTGAAATATTGTAAAATCTTCATAATTAATTTAACCAAGACGCGAATAGTCATACTTTGACTTAGGTTAGGGCTCCGTGCAAAAAAAAAAAAAAAAATATTTGAGAGAAAAAAAAAAGTGCCGCAAGCAAGACAAATTTGTGAAAAACTGTCTCATGAGTTATTATATATTTAAAACAAACAGATAATGTATTGATTTAAACAAACAGACAATGTACTGATTGGCTCTCACAGAAAAAAAGTACAATAATAGAATGTCACAATAGACAAAATAAACATGGAAAGCTATAGTTACCTTTCTACTTCTTTCTAGAAAAGCCAATCAATGCATTGTTTGTTTATTATATATAATATTTCTACGACACCCAAAGGATTCGCCTCGGTTTATTTATAGGGTTTATTACGTGCGTCCTGGTGTCCCCAGTCCCTTTGCCTCTCACTTAAGTGGCTAATAAAGAACTATATTCTTTGCATTATAACAGCCGATAGAAGCGGTGGTCCAGACATAACTATTACACCCCCCTCCCCACACCTATCCCACCCCCCCCCCTTTTTTTTTGCCCCCACGTAAACAACAAATATGCTACATAAATTCGTAGAATGCTATTTTCAGCAGTTGTTAATGCTTGTGCACATGTGTAAAGATGGGTGGGCATTGTTACTGTTGTGCACATGTGTAAAGATGGGTAGGCATTGTTACTCCTGTACACATGTGTAAAGATGGGTAGGCATTGTTACTCCTGTACACATGTGTACAGATGGGTGGGCATTGTTACTCCTGTACACATGTGTAAAGATGGGTAGGCATTGTTACTCCTGTACACATGTGTACAGATGGGTGGGCATTGTTACTCTTGTGCACATGTGTAAAGATGGGTGGGCTGTGTTACTCTTGTGCACAAGTGTAAAGATGGGTGGGCATTGTTACTTTTGTGCGCATCTGTAAAGATGGGTGGACATTGTTACTCTTGTGCACATGTGTAAAGATGAGTGGGCATTGCTACTCTTGTGCACATCTGTAAAGATGGGTGGGCATTGTTACTCTTGTGCACATGTGTACAGATGGGTGGGTATTGTTACTCTTGTGCACATGTGTAAAGATGGGTGGGCATTGTTACTCTTGTGTGCATGTGTAAAGATGGGTGGGCATTGTTACTCCTGTACACATGTGTACAGATGGGTGGGCATTGTTACTCCTGTACACATGTGTAAAGATGGGTGGGCATTGTTACTCTTGTATGCATGTGTAAAGATGGGTGGGCATTGTTACTCTTGTGTGCATGTGTAAAAATGGGTGGGCATTGTTACTCTTGTGTTCATGTGTAAAGATGGGTGGGCTGTGTTACTCTTGTGCACAAGTGTAAAGATGCGGCGGGCATTGTTACTCTTGTGTGTGTAAAGATGGGTGGATATTGTTACTCTTTTGAGATGTCACTAAAAGGGGCACAGTACTGTGTGATCATGCACCAGGTTATCTGCTGATAGTTGTCGGTTATCTGCCAACTAGCTTTCGGCCAGCTCTAATTAGTGCCCATCTCTACTCTGTTATCTTAGATCAGGGGCGACGACACATAGAAAACAAGCGAGGAGGAGGGAACTTGGTACCTGAAAGTTTAATATAATTACAGTGATTTATTTTCTGATGGTATGCATTGGCGACACCTTTGTTTAGACGCCATGTCCCCCCCCCCCTTTTCTAAGAGTTACCGTAAAAGACACTTTGTCGTGAGCAAGGGCATCTTTTTAAACACTTTGTGCTGATTACTGGTCCTTTTTTTCTAGTTAAACCCTTATAATAATAATAATAATAATAATAATAATAATAAATAATAATAATAATAATAATAATAATATATAATAATAATAGGAAGAAGAAGAAAGAAGAAGAAGAAGAAGAAGAAGAAGAAGAAGAAGAAGAAGAAGAAGAAGAAGAAGAAAGAAGAAGAAGAAGAGAAGAAGAAGAAGAAGAAGAAGAAGAAGAAGAAGAAGAAGAAGCAGCAGCAGCAGCAGCAGCAGCAGCAGCAGCAGCAGCAGCAGCAGCAGCAGCAAAGAAGAAGAAGAAGAAAAGAAAAGAAGAAGAAAAGAAGAAGAAGAAGAAGAAGAAGAAGAAGAAGAAGAAGAAGAAGAAGAAGAAGAAGAAGAAGAAGAAGAAGAAGAAGAAGAAGAAGAAGAAGAATAAGAAGAAGAAGAAGAAGAAGAAGAAGAAGAAGAAAAGAAGAAGAAGAAGAAGAAGAAGAAGAAGAAGAAGAAGAAGAAGAAGAAGAAAGAAGAAGAAGAAGAAGAAGAAGAAGAAGAAGAAGAAGAAGAAAGAAGAAGAAGAAGAAGAAGAAGAAGAAGAAGAAGAAGAAGAAGAAGAAGAAGAAGAAGAAGAAGAAGAAGAAGAAGAAGAAGAAGAAGAAGAAGAAGAAGAAGAAGAAGAAGAAGAAGAAGAAGAAGAAGAAGAAGAAGAAGAAGAAGAAGAAGAAGAAGAAGAAAGAAAGAAGAAGAAAGAAGAAATAAGAAGAAGAAGAAGAAGAAGAGAAGAAGAAGAAGAAGAAGAAGAAGAAGAAGAAGAAGAAGAAGAAGAAGAAGAAGAAGAAGAAGAAGAAGAAGAAGAAGAAGAAGAAGAAACGAGTCGATAATCACCTATAAGTCCCTAACATAGCAAATAAAGATACTGAGTAAGCGCGGACGTCCGAAAGAAACCCTAAACGAACGTTGATGAGAGAGGCCAAAGGTTCTAAACTGGATTTCATCCATAATGTCAAAGGGAGTGCAAATAAACATAATATTACAACTGAAATAAAGGTAAATATATAAATATATACCTTAAAAAATCACATCAGTATATGTGGTTTGAGGGCTACTTAGCGCTACATTGGCGCCTTAACTAACGAACATAATTCCTTCTTGACTGTGGTTCGTGTCTAAAAAGTTCGTATCTCAAACTTAATTTTCCATCTTTTTGAGATATCAATTAATCAGTTCTCAGATTTAAAAAACAACGCATACACACAAGCATACACGCGCACACAGACACACACACACTCTCTCTCACACTCTCACACGCGTGCACACACACGCACATGTACGCGCGCGCGCACACACACATTGGGTTTGTGTGTGAACTTTCTGTTTGTGTGTGAACTTCCACAAATGCCCAGTTTTTATCGCAGCTGAGTACGTTTTCTAGTCTGTAACTCTTCGATGTTGTCAGTTTCTGTAATTCCTTTACGGTTTTTTATTTTTTATTTTGTTGTTGTCAGCACTATCACCTTCTTCATGCCTAACGATATCAGTTCTATTCTTAAACGTCTCAAACCAACCTTTATAAGGTTTAAACTTTTCACCGTTGTCTTGGCTTTTAGTAGTGGATTGCAAGGTCTTTCTTTAGATCTTTGTAAATAATTTGAACTTTCCAACATATCATTTTTTTTTTAGATCCACTATCTGCTTTCAGTTGAATATTATTAATTCAGTCGAGTAGTAACGTTTTCATTCCTTCCATAAATTTATTTATTTGAGACGACACGATAGATGCAACTTCAGGCATATCCAGTTTCTTGAGATTTATAGCTATAGTGAACAAAGACAAATTATACTGCTTGCATAAATCAGTTTGCTTGTCTTTATCTTATTTCCCCAAAACTAGGACAAGTTATACTGCTCGCCTAAATCAGTTTGCCTGACATCTTTCTCTTATTTGTCCACAACTAGGACAAATTATACTGCTTGCATAAATCAGTTTGCTTGTCATCTTTCTCTGATTATCTCAGTCTGCTTCCTAATTTCTTTTATGACCTTCTTTTTATCTTCACTCTGAGTTTTCTTTGACATCATGTTGTAGATGACACGCGATATCTAGATTCTAATATACATTGTTTGTCCGTAACGCCTTCTGCAAATGTGTAAACTCATTGATTATTTGATTACATAAATAGATTTACGGTACCTATCATAGAATCAAGGCCGAAGGTTTGGGATATCCATAGTACAGAGCCAAAGGGTTAACACATGGTTTCTGGATATAAAAAAAAAACCCGATATAGATCAGAAATGGAAGGTAAATATATAGGCGTAGCATGCGTTGCAGACAGCACTTGTTACGTGGTATTCAAGATAAGTAACATCATAACAATGATGCCCAGTGCAATACGGTTCGTATCTCTAATCTAAACTGGTAGAGTTCAAAATGGTCGAAAGTTCGTATGTAGAGTCGTTCGTAAGTCAGGGTACAGAATACCTAAACTGATAGGGGGGGGGGGGGGGGGGGGGGGGGGCTAAGACCTATATCATATTTTCTACGCCCCTGTTTGAGATTACCCTTATCTTTCAAATTTATGCAGCCCAAAAGGGTTACAATAATAAAGAACTACTTTCCACAGTATGTCTACACATTATTTCGAATTGTTTATTGTTGACATTAGACATAGGCGTTGTATCTCAGAAATTAATATGAAATCTGTAGAATAACTGCAGGGACAGTGGTAGTTTTATAGCAATAGTTCGTTAGTAAAGTCCGTGTTTGTACCAACAAAGAAAACCGCAGGACAATGTGGATACATGTGTTAGTTGTTGCTGCAGTGGTCACGAGAGGTACATTTTGTAAACGTTGTTAGAATAATTTGTCATTTGTTAATAGTTATCATAAGCAGTAAAACAACAGGGCATGTCATCACTTCAGCAGTTTTGAAAACTCATCTTCCTCTTCTCCACGTTTACCGGCTGTAAATTCCGGCGAAAAGTTCTGGCTGTTCGTCCACCTCTGGCTTTAAGTCTTTGTCCAGAGCCCGACTGTTGCTTCCATATCCTTTCTACATATCTGACATGTAAGAATGCAGACGATTGGTTCCTTGCCTCTCAGACAGAAAAAAAAAATTCAGTCGACTCTTACGACATGCTTATTGGAGGCCTGTGGGTCTATTCTTGTTTCCCCCACGATAGGGCTTAGGAACCCGCACGGGACAGACTGAAAATCCAGTAGCAGCGGTCATTTCTAGACAAGTGTACACAAGAAGATTAGAACGATAACAGAGATCATCGACGACCTGGTTGTCCACTGGCTCGCCTGGGCGAGACAGTATTTGGGTCTGTCTCCTTTGATCGCACCAACTCTGCAAGAGTCCTTTTCAGGGCTACTTGTTGGCGAGCAAGGCTAAACCATTTTATGTGTCGCACACAACCTAGCCACAATTATAAACTAAAGTTTCCCCTTTGGAGATGCTGGTTACAGTTTATTTTTTTCAGCCAAGCTACAGATATCAGAGACAATGTGTCCGGCTCTGTCCAAGTAAACTTTGTCCCTAATTCCAGACATCATTATTGTAACACTGTCTCCGATTTCAGACATCATTTATTGTAACATTGTCTCCGATTTCAGACATCATTTATTGTAAAATTGTCCCTGATTCCAAAAATTATTATTGTAATATTGTCCCTGGTTCTAGTCATCATTATTGTAACATTGTCCCTAATTCTAGGTCTCATTATTGTAATATTGTCCCTGATTCCAGACCTCATTATTGTAACATTATCTCTGATTCCAGACCTCATTATTGTAACATTATCTCTGATTCCAGACATCACTTTGTAACATTGTCCCTGGTTTAAAACATCATTATTGTAACATTGTCCCTGATTCCAGAAATAACTATTGTAACATTGTCCCTGATTACAGAAATCATTATTGTAACATTGTCCCTAATTCAAAACATCATTATTGTAACATTGTCTCTGATTCCAGACATCATTATTGTAACACTGTCTCCGATTCCAGACATCATTATTGTAACATTGTCTCCGATTTCAGACATTATTAATTGTAAAATTGTCCCTGATTCCAAAAATTATTATTGTAATATTGTTCCTGATTCTAGTCATCATTATTGTAAAATTGTCCCTGATTCTAGATCTCATTATTGTAATATTGTCCCTGATTCCGGACCTCATTATTGTAACAGTGTCCCTGATTCCATACATCATTATTGTAACATTGTCCCTGATTCCAGACATTATTATTGTAACATTGTCCCTGATTCCAGACATTATTATTGTAACATTGTCCCTGATTCCAGACTTTATTATTGTAACATTGTCTCTGATTCCAGACATTATTATTGTAACATTGTTCCTTATTCTATACATCATTATTGTAAAATTGTCCCTTATTCTAGACATTATTATTGTAACATTGTCCCTTATTCTAGACATCATTTTTGTAACATTGTCCCTTTTTTAGACATCATTATTTTGTAACTGTGTCTGTGAGGGGCGACTGGCCAAGCGGCTAACAACACTGGCCTCTCTTGCAGGTGACCCAGGTTCGAATCCTCGGTAAGGCTGGGGATTTATTTGTTGTTGGGGGACAAAATAAAATCCTAACCCGCACAGTTTGTGGCGATAGCACTAGCCATATAATCCTATATCCTCCGCCCCCACCCCTGCACCACAAAAGCGGTAAAGGCAGGCAGTTGACATAAAGTAAACATCATCATTTGTGGTGCCTGAAACTAGACACAAAGCAGACATGATTATTTATGGTGCCTGAAACTAGACACAAAGCAGACATGATTATTTATGGTGTCTGAAACTAGACACAAAGCAGACATGATTATTTATGGTGCCTGAAACTAGACACAAAGCAGACATGATTATTTATGGTGCCTGAAACTAGACACAAAGCAGACATGATTATTTATGGTGCCTGAAACTAGACACAAAGCAGACATGATTATTTATGGTGCCTGAAACTAGACACAAAGCAGACATGATTATTTATGGTGTCTGAAACTAGACACAAAGCAGACATGATTATTTATGGTGCCTGAAACTAGACACAAAGCAGACATGATTATTTATGGTGTCTGAAACTAGACACAAAGCAGACATGATTATTTATGGTGTCTGAAACTAGACACAAAGCAGACATGATTATTTATGGTGTCTGAAACTAGACACAAAGCAGACATGATTATTTATGGTGTCTGAAACTAGACACAAAGCAGACATGATTATTTATGGGGTCTGAAACTAGACACAAAGCAGACATGATTATTTATGGTGTCTGAAACTAGCTATGATCATTTTGGAGTTTAAAACTAGTAAGGAAGAGAGACATCATTTGTGGAATTAAAACTACATCAGAAACAAGACAGACGGAGTGTAAGACTGTATACAATGCATTTCTTTACATTTTTAGACTTTTAGATTAGAAACAGGCCAGCATTATTATTTATGAAGTTCTGCACTCGAGAGTGCAAATTAGTAGAAAACAATATCAGGTAAAAGTAATGTTTTTCTCCCTAGACCCCACCCATATAAACACTATTTCTGATTTGTAGTTCCTGAGCCCTGTGATCGCACAAGGTTGCGGGGGGGGGGGGGGGTCCACAATGCCCTAATATCGCGTGTTGTATATTTCAGCACGCCAACGCTTTTAACACTCCAAAAACATAGAGAAACTGGGTCTAACACAAACCCCCTCAAACCTCCCCCCCCCCCAACCCAGAGTGCATAAATTTTGTTACAGGCATTTTCTTTCTCTAAATGAAAACGTAAATACAGGACATCGAATAAAGAAAACAACAGAGGGAGACACACCCGTAATCTTTAGTAAAGTCGACCAGCCCAACAAACTTGTGAATGAAAAGTGACCTACTCTATTTTGGGGAGACTAACGTGATACTCCTTTAATGTTCAGTCAACCTGAGGACTATGGTCACTTTTAACACACACAAAAGTCCGGCTCCGTGAAGACCTGAACCTATGCCCTTTGGGCGAGCGGGCGAGTGGTGAATTGTCTGTTAATTACCACTTTCTTTGTTGTCTGTATTTACCACTTTAATTGTGGTGTAGGACAAGGGCGGGTAGGGGTAAAGGGTAGGGGTGGTCTTCAGCCTGAGGAACGAGCTCAGCATGGCTAAATAATCTCGAACAGCGCAGGTTATGTCTTTTCATTTCTGTCTCTAGCAGCGTCCGTAGCTTTGGCGTTACGAGTCTGACTCGTAATTCCAACGTACCGCGATCGAAACCCACTGCTGGCTGCGTGGATTTTTATCATGGTATGGGGCGTCGCAGGTCAACCCAGCCTAAAATGGGTACCAGGATGGGCTGTCCTGTGGACGAAAAAACGGCTGGCGTAATGCTGACCACATTACCCACCTAGTGCAAAATGGTCTGTAAAAAATATGGGAAGCTCTTCCCATATGCCCGAAGCGCCTAAGGCGTGAAAATGGATCTTTACTATTTCTATCTCTAACCTGTGGTTCAGACTTAGATCTCCGCATGAGAGATCCCTGTTCTAACCGTTCGGCCACCTATGCCGAAGGAGGTAAAAATAACTGAAACTGATTGAAGTTACTGTTTATTTTACATTGGTTATAAAAGGATACTCCCTGTTGTCTTTTCTTCTGAGTTTAGCGTGTGGGCAGCTGACCATTTACTCCCGACAGTTTGCCGAGGGTCTTAACTTGACGTGTGAGTACAAGAACGATAGCAGAGACAATGTGTCCTACGCTGTTAGCCTGGTTATATCCAGGTGAGATATGTTGCTTGTTTGAGATGGAATTATTTTGTGATTAAATAAAACATTCTATTCCATATTGCGTGTGAGTGTGTGTGTTTGTGTGTGTGTCTGTGTGGTCAGGGTGTATATCCACAAAAAGGGAACGGCAGAGACAGTCTTCCGTGATACATTTGGATAACCGCTTGTATCAACAGTTATAAAACAAAGAAAAAAAAGAAATATCTGACAACCACTTGTATCAACAGTTATAAAAAAAAAAAAAAAAAAAAAAAAAGAAATATCTGACAACCACTTGTATCAACAGTTATAAGACAAAGAAATGAGAGAAACATCTGGACAACCACTTGTATCAACAGTTATAAGACAAAGAAATGAGAGAAACATCTGGACAACCACTTGTATCAACAGTTATAAGACAAAGAAATTAGAGAAATATCTGGACAACCACTTGTATCAACAATTATAAGTCAAAGAAATGAGAGAAACGGTCGAGACAGTCTTGATATATCTCTCAGATGCGCAAAGATGACAGGGGTGGGGGAGGGAGGATGAAATTACATTTTCTTCTCCCCCAACAAACATGTCGTACAAGGCAGCTAATAATGGATGTCTTCTTCAAAGTCGGGGTCATCTACTTGAGAAGTAAGGGGATATGTACACACACAAAAAGCCAGATCCGAGAAACGAATCTGCACACAAAACTCAAATTCCGGAAAAAGACAAAATTCCAGAAGTAGACAAACAACCTAAACTTTATCTGGAGTTTACAGCTGGTGATAGTTAACTGAAATAAAAAGCAGAAGATCGCAAGTTACGTGGCCCTCATCGAATATTCTTCTTCTTCGCGGTCACCAGCTGTAAACTCTGGCGGAAAGTTCTGGTTGTTCATCCACTTCTGGACTGCAGTCCTTTTCCAAAACCTGAGTGTTGCGTGTGCATCCGTTTCACAGAACTGACTCATTTGTGTGCAGACTGCTGGTTCATTGCCTCTCAGGCAGATGCACTCCGACTTTGAAGGAAGCTCCCAATTAGTCGACTCTCACGACATGCTTTTGGGTAGGCAGTGGCTCTATTCTTGTTTTCCCTATAATAGGGCCCCGGAACTCACACGGGGAAGAATGTTCTAATATAGTGTTCTAAGCCATTTTAGGATATACTCCTGCTCATACAAATGGTGGTTCAGAGCCTGCCAATCTGTCTGTCTGTTCTTAAAAAGAATAATCACTGGAGCTACAGGATGCGTTCTCTACTCCATCTTCGCCGGTCAAGTGACAACAATGATTGGGAAACATGTTCACTAACTCCTAAGTCACTGTGCTTTAACTCCAAACTGGTGCGAAAAGCTGAAAGCAAGCCATCGAGAGGTAAACAGTGATACAAGTGGACGGCTAACATTAGGAGATCCATGATCAGCTGCGTAGACTGTGATATATAGTGTTTGTCGCGGTTTCGACCTCATGTAATCGGGTTTTCCCATAATTGTTCTGTTCCTGGGCCCATGAAAATCAAACGAAATGTCCTTCAAGACTCTGGTGAACAAACAGTTAGTCCCGTCACAATCCAGAAAGTAAATGGATATGGCAGTTGCTAGAAGGGCCAAAGGCAACAGCTGCCATCAGAAGTGCAGTGTGTTGTTGATGGAAATAGTTGGTTACAATAAGCTGGCACTACACACTTGTTACGTAAGGTATTTTGTCAGCCCTCACGGTTATCACCCACATTGAATAGCATGACAACCACTGCACAAATGAAAGACATTCACCATAAAAAACACAGCTCACAGTGCTGCATCAGGCACTTAACTCTATAGCTAAGGCAGCGAAACCGTACACTTCCGTCCATATGTCTAAACTGCATTAGCAAAGCGCTGCCAGAAACAAAAAAATATCTTCAAACATTCTGCCATGCCTAGTCCTCCAAACTGGTCCGGAAGTCTACAGTGATGCATGTGGGAGGCTCAGATTAGCATTAAATGAACAGCTGTCTCAGAGTGTAGACACAACCAGGGCTGGCAAGGGAGTTAGGGAATGTTGAAGATTTCTTGCAGACAATCTCCAATGCGGACACGGCACCAGATTTGAACCTGCAAGTCGTACGCACCGGAACCAGGGCGCCTCAGTCAGTTTGAGCTCGGATGTTGGGGGGGGGGGGGTAGATAAGGGACCTGATGTCCCTACACAGTTGTAAGGAATTCACTTAGAAGTTCACTTTTGTAAGTTCATGTTAATCCATTTCACATTAGTTCAGACAATATTTTATATGTTTATTGCTATTTTCCTTTTCTTCTTCGCGATCACTGGATGTAAAGTTCTGGTTGTTCGTCCACTTATCTTGTTCCTGAACTTGATTTTTGCCTGCAAATATGTTTTACAAATCTGTCATATTTGTATGCAGACTGTTGGTTCCTCACCCGTCAGGTATATGTATTCAAACTTCGAAGGAAACACACATAATTAGTCGACTTCTACGTCATGCTTTAAAGGAGACTGGGATTCTAGTCTTTCTATCGCCCACAAAGGGCCTCAGGAACCCACCTTTCAATGATATATATATATAATTTGTAAACATTACGCACCTAAACAAGTCTTATACTTCTTGACCTTCTCCCTTCCCTTAAAAAAATAATAAGAGTGATGAATACCTATGCCTTGCTTGCTTGCTTGTTGTACCCCACCAGGACATCACACAAGCGATAAACACCCGGTGACACAAAGTACCACCATGCGGATGAGGATCACCAATGGAGAGGCCCCAGAAATCTTTTTTAGCCGTTATGGCCACATTTATATTCAGGACCGGGGAGGAGCTAAAAAAAAAAAGGCATCCCACCTGGGGACAACCCAAACACAAATAGAACAAAAATCTCTATGCCATTGTTTTGTTTGTATCGGTGCCTCACTGCACACTTCACAGCTGGGTGATATAAATATTTAGCACAAAGTCCGGGGTTTCAATAACAATATACAAGCTGCTAATCTACCAAAGACTTTGCTGCGTAATTCCAACGGTTGCCTGGTCTACGCAGCGAGAAGTGTATCTTATTATCTCTCTGAAGGATAAATATTGTAAACTTCTAGAGAAATCTCTCACTAGAAAGACAAGATCCTATCTTGAGAATTCACACATGCTGGCTAATTACCTTGGTCGCTACAGGTCAAGGCGAGTGTCCCAAGGTCATGCTGCATTCTTTTTATGTACGGGGAAAGGGGGAGGGAGGAGGGAAAGCCGTTTGTAAAGATGATAATGCCACTGAAATTAAGCTAAACGGAGTTGTTGTTCGTATCATTATCGTCATAATCATCACCATCTTTTGTTTCGACCTATTATCTACTCTTGTTTAAAACTGTCGGCTTGAATATAATTCAGTACTTTTGGCCTCTGGTTATTTCGTCTTAGGTTTACTACGAACGTCTTCGTTTTAAAATGTTTTTGTTTCTAATTTACGTGCCTGAATTGTTTCTCATTTAATCGCCTGTCATGTCAGGTGAAATCACCTCAGTGGCACGTTTGATTAAACTATCTTCTTCTTCTTCTTCTTCTTCTTCTTCTTCTTCTTCTTCTTCTTCTTCTTCTTCTTCTTCTTCTTCTTCTTCTTCTTGTCGTTAACTGGCTAAAAACTCTGGTTGAAAGTTCTAGTTGTTCGTCCACATTTGGACATTGGACTCGTTCGAGGACTTGAGTTTGCATTACTAAATTATGATGAAATTCTAATGCTCGGGTAATAAGCACATTAACTTCAGACAGTACCGTATGGATGATAGATGTAGACAGACAGACAGGCAGGCAGATAAACAGAGACATTCAGACGAACAAACATCCAAACAGGCAATACGGTAACAAGTCAGACACAGACATATATACAGACAGGAACAGATACCGAGACAGTCAGATAGGCACAGAAACAGACTAGAAATACTATATCTATAATCCATACAACACTGTCTGAAGTTCAGGTGCTTTCGCATCCTATGTATATGCTCTGTTAACCTAGTTTTAAAATTTAATTATAATTTCATAACATACATAAACCAAGAACGGATTTAGACAGACACATAGTCAAACAGATCCTCAGAAAGACACATGCCGACATACAGATACCACATACACACACACACACACACACACACACACAAAGAAAAAAAAGTAGAGAAGACAGATGGACTCACACTCACTGCGGGAGAGAGAGGGAGGGAGGATAGAGACAGAGTGTAATGAGCAGAGAAATAGTGAGAAACAGACAAACAGACAGAGAAGGCGTGTGTACCATCACAATCAAATTACAACTGTTCCAACAACCCAGATCCATTGACGGTCAAAACGAGGTCCTGGCCTCCATCAACAGTTTCCAGAAAGCGGTCACAAACCACGTGATGGACGCAAAAGTAACCGGAAGCATGAATGGCTCTTATGTAAGTACAGTTCACATTTGCCCAAAAATGAAAAAAAAAAAAAATGCCAAAGGAATGAACCTAGACAGCACATCATGCAATGACAATAGTTTATTAGTTAGTTAGCCTTTCTTCTTGAACCTAAGCGTATAGGGCACAGCTCGTAGCTTTCAATGTCTGGCGGTTGTTAGGCCAGTGATTGAGCCGTCCCCGATGATGTTTTATAGCTGAACACTTACTGACAGGCATCGCCCACTACCATCGGTACGTACATGAAAACGTTTGATATAGGTCGGAGAAAGCTTGCCAAGGCCTTGTCACGTGATGTGTACAGATTTTGATTGATTGACGTTTAACCCCATCAGGACATCACACCGATCGATAAACCCCGGGTGACTCAAAGTGACGGTTAGCGGAGTAGCTGTATCCACTATCAATAGAGATGTAAGACGCCTCATTTCCTCCGTTAGTCTACGGGACAAACTTTGACAAGGTGGAGTACCTGTTAGAACCCAGTCAGGGTTACGTGAAGCAGGTGGTGGATGGAGTGTAAGAGCAGCCGACAAATTGTTGTTGGTTATGGTCATGCACTCTGTGGCGATAGGCAGATGATCTCATCACTAGAGACAGTCTATGGTCACCGACGAGTATAGTCACTGTCCAGTTTGAAATCAATGGCAAACTACCGTTTCAAAACTTGCCAAGAAACCATAACAGCCATGAAAGAAAACATAACAAACAGATCTGGCGGCGAGATCTCCAGGCCAGGCAGATCAGATAACACTGGGGAAGAGTGTGATACAGGGACCAGTAATAATAATCGTGACGACGGAGTTAATCCTGATTGCGTTAAAATTGTCAAAAAATCGTTTGTGGCAGACTAAAAAGGAGAAAATTGAAATATTTTGGTCACTTGAAACGTCACGAAATTTACAGTAATAGATGGGTATATGCCTGGGAAGGGAGGAAGAGGAAAGCCAAAGAGAAGATGGGTGTAGGATGTGGCGGATGATCTCCATATGGGTGTATCAGACGTGGGACATCTTGCTTGTGATCGATAAGTTTTCCGGATGGTTGTTGTGTGAGCAAGGTTCTGCAAAGGACATGCTACTGACTGACTGACTGACTGACTGACTGACTGACTGACTGACTGACTGACTGACTGACTGACTGGCTGGCTGACTGACTGACTGACTGACTGACTGACTGACTGACTGACTGACTGACTGACTGACTGACTGACTGACTGACTGACTGACTGACACAAAGTGCGTTCATTCAGACGAGGATCACCCGGGGATAGGTTCCAGAAACCTCGTTATTTTAGGACCCCTGACCACATTCGGAGGGGGGGCTTTGAAATAACGAAAAATTGCGTCCGATATAAAGTGGGTATTACTTTATCTCCCTTCTGCTTAAAGAAGTTAATTTAAATGAATAATGTTTGGATGAGGAGAATTCAAATATTAGAACAATGGACAACAGAAATAAAAACCAACATGAGCTGGGTCGAGCAAGTGAGTGTACCAAGTAGATAACCTACGAAGAGTTCAGAAATGTATGTCACCTCAAGTAACATCAACAAAAGCATAGTGGCTTGCTTAGTACAGAAAATTCTACATTTGACTTCGTGTAATGAGATGATATACACTCGTTGAGGTATTAGAGAAAGGGGCCAAGGATGTGACAACATTATAGATGGGTTAAACAGGTTTCACAAAAGACAGTATGACATACATCTAGTATCTAATAAATATGTTTGTTCTATAAAGGTGGGTGGTTGTTGACATCACTACACACGAGACACAATAACTCCAACCTATTGGCCCCTCCCTCTTTTACCACACTCACAACTGCTACATAAAAAAGTGACACCACAGCAGAATGAATGGCAATCCAACAAGAAAGAATCCCAAACACCAAATATAACAATCGATTTGTACAATAAATAATTATAATGTTATTATTTTGGTTAACACAAACTAGGACAAGAGGCAGACCAAGACCTGGATACATAATAAGGCTGAACGGAGAGGGCTCAAACACGTTAAACATCACATCCACCATATCCGGGAGTAACATTCGACAAAAGGGGCACCCACATTGAAGACACCGAAAGAAAAGCTACCTTGAGGCTTAGACTTATGAAGAATCTTACTGGAACAAGCTGGGGTGCAGATGCCATAACTGTACGAGAAGTGTGCACAGGATACGTACAGCGAAAACTGGAGTATGGAAGGGAGCATACTCTACTGTAGCCAAATCAAACCTACATAAACTAGACAAAATACAGAACACTGGTCTCAGAATCATCACTGGAGGTATGAGAAGCACACCAATTCCTGACCTGGAGGCAACCTGTGGCCTCCAGAGCTTAAGCCTTCGAAGGAAAGACAATGTGCTTACCCTAACAGAAAAATTGAAACGCATGAACATAAGCCTCGACACCCACAGCGGTAAAAGAGGAAGTGAAGAAGAAGAACATAAGCCCCATGCACAGAAAAGCAAATAACCTTACTAAAAACCGACTGAAAAGAGAAAAGCTTTCACCATCTATCAAAACTGTACTGCAAAGAAAAAAACCGACATCTTTTCCAAAGATCCTTTAACATGGAAAATGATCTTTGCATGCAACATAGACTTACAGCCTAACTATAGTCACAACAACAATGCCAGTCATAGACAGGAAGGCTGAAGAATGTGACCTAGTATTGCGTGCAAAGACCCTTGAACGTTTCTACAACTGTTATCCAAAACCCGAATGGACACACGTATACACCGATGGATCATTGGAGGGAGCAGACCAAAAAAAAAAAAAAAAACGACGAACTGGAGCATCATGCTGCAAGATGGGACCACAGTGGAAACGTCATGCGCCTCTGGAAGACTCTCAACAAACTTCAGAGCAAAGCAGCAAGCAATTTTTGATGCAACCAAAGTGCTTGGGGAAAGAACAATTTCAGACAGCAAAATTGTTTTTTTTTGTGTGTGTGACTGCATGCTAGTCCTACAGGCGACTCATAGGGATCCACTGGACAATATAGACTCACAGAAAACAACAAAATCGTTCTCCAGTGGATCCCGGCTCACTGCGGCATACCAGGAAATGAGTTAGCAGACAGATTTGCTAAAAATGGAACAAAGGAGAAACAACACACCCACCCATTGTCGTTATTAGAAATCAGAACACTTATCAATGGAAAATACAAGGAATTGTGGAGAGAACAAACCAACAGTAAACATCAACAAGACCCCATCAGCAAACTTAACAGAAAGCAACATACAACAATTTACCGTCTACGAACAGGAAACTGCAAGCTCAACTACCACATGCATGAAACAAATATTGTACAGTCCCCACAATGTGCCTTTTAAAGAGGACCACAAACACCTGTGCACATTCTGCAGACCTGCCCACCTACATACAACTTCATAAGACACCTGGCCTCAAGAGCAAAGTGTGTAGAGCAAGGTATGGGGAACCACGAAGGACCTGCTACTAACATACGAGTTCATAGAGGCAACCCACCTGTTGGTCTGATCTGCGCATACGAAAGCAAACGCAAAAAAAAAAAAAAAAAAAAAAAAAAAAAGAAGAAATCCCCTGCAATTGACCATCAGAATTTGATGGAGCCATCTGACCATCAGAAGTGGAGGAAAGCATCTGACCGTCAGAAGTGGAGTGAGCCATCTGAGCGTCAGAAGTGGAGTGAGCCATCTGACCGTCAGAAGTGGAGTGAGCCATCTGAGCGTCAGAAGTGGAGTGAGCCATCTGAGCGTCAGAAGTGGAGTGAGCCATCTGACAGTCAGAAGTGGAGTGAGCCATCTGACAGTCAGAAGTGGAGTGAGCCATCTGGCCGTCAGAAGTGGAGTGAGCCATCTGACCATTAGAAGTGAAGGGAGCCATCTGACAGTCAAAAAATAAAGGAAGCTGATCAAACATAAACCGCCTCATCAAGTTACTTGCCAGCTGGTGTTCTAGATTAATTCCACTGATGATATTCCTCCATGCCCCACTGTCTTAAGCCATCCATCCTAATTTCTTTTGGTCTATCTCTGATTTTCTACCAGTGGTCTTTCTGGGAAGGATAGAGGACTTTGGGGGCAGTGAATCCACATCACTCGCCAAAATGGCAGACTTGGGAATTAGGATCGGCATAGCAAAAAACGAGACGCACACCAGACACACCAGAAGACTTGTTAATCAACAAAGAACTGGTACCATTAGCCATCGGACGTTGGAGTTCATACTGAGGGAAGGATCTGAGCACCTATGGACATGTGCGGAGTGCAATGTTGATAACCCAACTAACTAACTAACTGTTATTCTGGCAGTCCAAGGTATTCGAAACAGTATTCTCAAGATCCACTCTGATCAGACAGTCAGCGTTACTCATCGGTTATTATTATTGTTGGCACCTGTCCCTCTCTCCAGAGTGTTATATTGTGCTATGAGGAGACATGGGACTCACAGCCCACGGCGATGACGTGTGTGATGAGCAAGAACCCGCATGCGATGAGAAAAGTCTTCCACAATTATAACATGTCACTTCAGGAGCGGCGCATTGACACACTGTGTTAATGGTCAAGGATGACGATGTCAGCACAGTTGTGTTTGCTAAGACACTAACTGTTATCTTCACCTTTTGTCTTCAGGCGTCGTGTGGAGGGAAAACTGATGATCTTGCTTTTGATATGTGCCTCTAAATTGTCATTCTTGTTAATGGACAACAATATTTTTAATAATTTCATCAAAATCATTTTTTATTGCACCCTTTTGGTCTCGGAGCAAAACATTTTATATCAAGCACGTTTGTGAACTACCGTTGTTGCTGCATTATCAAATGCCTAAACCATTTTGTAAGCAGCTTCTCAATGTGGTTGAAACAATATTGTGGTACCACCGATTGATCGTCTCATTTGGACTCGATACCATCTTTTAAATGTTTTCTTTTGGTCAGGCATCTCGTCTCACAAGAGTTGGTCTTGATTTATGTAAAAATTACACACACACACACAAAAAAGAAATGGTTGGGGGAGGGGAAGATCTCCATGGCGGAGTTGAAGAATGGTTTGCTATCATTCTGAAGGTCATACATTCGTTTCCCGGCTGCATATTTAAGTAGAGCTACCTAGTCCATGGTGTGTCCCTTTCTACGGAGAGAGACCCAGCCATGTTGAATCACAACCCATGCAATGATGTTGATCCCCTCACCTTTAACCTTTAACCTTAACTTAGTCACCTTTCAGTTATGTCAGGGTTTGACACAGGTAGCATGGGGTTAGAATAACTTATAATCTGTTACATTCAGGGCATAGTTACATGTAAATAGCTTAATAACATTGCCAGTGGCTATACGAGAGCAGTTTCCCGTTGGCACCTTATGTTGGTACACCTGTCTGTTCTGCCACACTCCACAATACTTACTACGTGTTTAAATTCTTTAACTTGATGGGACTCGAACCATCATTATTCACTTCCACGTGTTTTCACATCAGCTCTTCAAAAATTGACTGACGTTCAACCCCACAAGTTCACCACACCAAGCGATAAACACAAAGAAACATTGTTCAACCCATAGGTTGGTTTATATTAGGGCCCCCAGCAACAGCCAGGGTGGGGTTTGCACACAACATTAAATTGCGTCCGACGATGGGACGCAGCGCATTATGTGCTCTTAAAAAATACAGTGCTTGTGATGGTAACTACTTATTTGTCAGTAAACATTCTGGCTTAAAACCGTGAACGTATTTTCTTGTTTTGACAGGCATTTAATTGGCATCATGAGAGCTAATAGGTTGTTAAGTAGACTAAGAAAACGTTGGAGAGATAATGTCCCGAGAAACCTGAAAACACTTTTTGTTACCAACTGGAAAGAGATGGCCAACCAGAGAGATAAGTGTAGGCGGGTGATGTCTGCAGCAACGAACTACAAGGGCTCGGAATGCTGAAGAAGAAGAGAAAGAAGAAAGTTTTGACTGACTGACTTTCTACCACACCAGGACATCACACAAGCGATAAACACCCGATGACACAATGTGCTACCATGCGGGTGAGGATCACCGTGGAGAGGTCCCAGAAACCGCGTTCAGCCTTTAGGCCATATTTATGGCCAAGCTATATTGCGGCCCCTGGCAAAGCCAGAGTAGGGCTTCAAATAACGAAATAAATCGTCCTGAAAAGTAGGGAAGCAACTACCATGAATAGTTTTAACTAAATTTTCATGATATGGTCTCAGACTTCACCATCTATCTCTGCAAGGAGTAATTATAATGTAAAAGCATTAGCAAAACAAAGCAATGCTAATGTATTTGATAATTTCAATGAAACTTTTCAGAGTGTGGACTCAAACTTGACCATCCACTGGACGAACGCCAACTTCAGTTTAAACGGTGACTACTCCTGCACGTTCTTTGGCTTAAACCAGGAGAACCAAGAAAGGGAAATTACCCAGAAATTAACTGTACAGATGCAAGGTAAAATAGTTTACGGGAAACGAATGGTGTTGACCCGCCTTTCTCTGCCCCCACCATCTTATGTTTAATGTTTAATTAAGAATCGACATCACAGCACTAGGGACATTCCCATAAGCGCTCCATCCCGTCTTCAGCAGCAAGTGAATAGTTTCAATTCCGAAGGCACCACTAGCAGTCCGATTGTATATCTGTCTCACCTTGTGGCAGTGTCCTGCCTGGATAGTCGCCCAGGTTGATGTTTATCGACTGTGTCTAAGACCATGAATGTGTAATGTTGGTGCTGAAGCAGTTGCGTCTAATTATCCTACCTAACAATATACAGGAGATCCATTCCCAGCACTTTACCGTAGTTACATAACCCGTGAATATCAATCAAACGTCCATTTATCTTCCAGCTCAAGATGAAGTCTACCCCTTAGCAACAATGACGAAAACAACCACAAGTACCTATGTTTTTGTGTCCCGTCTTACATCACGTCTTCCCATTTAATCTCGCTTATTTTTAAAATACTCTCTCTGGCGCACTACACTCTGGGTCCCCTTCTACCGATGAAATATGGTGTGTCTGTCTGTCCCGTACCGTTTCTTTCTAATCAAGCATGTCGTAGGATGTTAAGTTTCCTGCACCTATTCCTCAGCAGTAGGGACATTACTCTGTAACAACCTGTCCCTTGAGTGTTCATCGTTCGCCACATTCCCTGGTCACTCATCGCAGCTCTATTCTCTTTAGTCGATGACGATCCACCTGGGACTCCGCACTGTTTACTTTCTCCCAAAGGGCACTCACAACATCTAGCTTGTTGTACATCTGTTCACCACCAAGTTGAACAGAACCTATTAGTCTGTCTGCCTGTTCATTTCCTAATACACCGGGATATCCTGGGAAAATATCCAAAAGACGCTAACAACCCGATAAAATGCGGCCAGTTCTCTTTAAAGAACTGCACGAACCCTTTCAGGCTGAGTATGCCTTGAATGTCTTTACTTTAAATTGTATCCCTTCTTTTCCCGTGTGGGTTCCGGGGCCCTAGTGTGGGGAAAAACAAGAATAGACCCACTGCCTGCCCTAAAGCATGTCGTAAGTGTGTCATATTGGGAGCTTCGTTCAAAGTCGGGGTACATATGCTTGAGGGGCAGGGAACCAGCATTCTGCATGCAAATGAATCAGATCTGTGAAACGGATGTATCCGCAACAGTCAGGTTCTGGAACAGGACTGAAGTCCAGAAATGGATGAACAACCAGAACTTTCTGCCTGAATCTTCAGCCGGTAAACGCGAAGAAGAAGAAGAAGTAGCCTTTCTTGTTACTGCGACAAATCTAATCTTGATTCTCATTTATCGCTCATATATTATAGTATAAATCCATGTTTGACACACTACAGGTGGCCAGAAAATATCTCTTATTAGATTTAAAGTTTGTACTTAAAAGACATGTGTATATTTCTGCCATTACCCACACACAGACACAGACCCAGAAATACGGGCAACTCCCAGTCATGTAGTGGAAGGTTTCACGCCATCTTTGATCGTGGACTGCTCTCTCACAAATCTGGCAGTATACGATACTTCAGAGGTATGGCTGTTTATAAAATAATATTACATTTATGATCAATTGTCTGCGCACGAACATAAACTGCAAGTAGCCCACGATTTGTCAGCTTGTGAATTGTAAACCTTGGACGTATGGTCCTACGGTTGCATTTCTCTTAGGAAAGCTTTGACAGCAGCTCAATCATTGACTTGGTTAAAAACAAACCTCCATCTGTGCATGCTTTCTCTGTGAATTAATGTGTATGCTCCCTGTATGGGTTTCAAAACCCCATTTGGGTGGGGGAATAGATCCACCCTTGCCCCCAGTAAGCATATGGTAGAAGTCGACTACATAGGGATGTTTTCTTCTAAGTCGGAGAGCAGCTGACTATAATCCAACAGGCCCTTAGTTCACATACACAGTTGTTCCCTGTCCTTATTGTTCTAGATCAAAGCTATGCAACTAATTTTACTCAGGGGCCAACATTTTAAAAATTGGGATTTTCACGGGCCGGTGGTCTGAGCCCTTGAATAGATAGATCATTGAAAAAAGTAAAGGGCCCTTTTCCACGCCTTTAGGCGTATAAGGCATACAGAGCTAGACGTATGTTTTTATAGACCAATCGGAACAAGATGGATGATGTGGTCAGCATCACACCGGCCGCATTTACTTTCCGAGACTGCACCTGGTACCTACTAAAGGCTGGGCCGACCTGGGAACCAAGGTCATTTTTGAAAAAAGTCCGTCTCCGACAGGGAGCGAACCCACGACCCTCCGATGCGCGGCGAGCGTCTAGCCGCTCCGCCACGGTGACTCAGATAGATCATTAGTACCACAATAAATGATCCGTGGGCCACTTGCAAGCTCCCCCCCCCCCCAGGGGCAAGATTTTGCCCGTGGGCCGCTAGTTTTGAAAAACCCTGTCCTAGAACCTTCCTGACCCATATTGGACTTATAAGTCAGCTCTGGACTCACAGACAATCAAATATAATTTCATTATGAATGAAAGTAAGAGTGGTGCTCATCACTTGTGATTCATTCAAGTAACAGAAAGTGTATTGATCGGCACTCATAGAAAGATGAAGATAGATAGAAGAACACACTAGACAACATAACAATCGAAAGTTATAGTTACAGCGCCGGGAATTAAACCTGACACCTCCAGACGGCGTCTGCGCCTCGCCATGATTACAAGTGCACTAAGAACATGGTCAACTAGGCACCCCCTAAAAAAGGTGTCTTTTTGACCATTATTTATAATCACTTGTAATGGATGATCAGCAACAGATACGGGAAATAAGAACAATTTTTTTTTTTTTTTAGCGTACGAGTTTGTAAACGTGACTATGATAGCTTTGTTTCCTATTTTGTTTATTTCCTCCATCAGTTAGAGCCCAATAAGTGATTAGCTAACAAGTTAAACCTTGCATGTGAGCAGGGGAAATGATGGTACATCTGTTACATTACGAAGCCGAAGTGGCGCAGTGGCTAGACAATGGCTATCAGCTAAATCATTCATAACGCTAATCCTTAATGGGTGGATTCAAAAACGACAATTCACTTAAACTCCTAGATGGACCTAACTTAAAATAGAAAATAGAAATCGTTAAGGAAAGTAAAGGCGGCTGGTGTCCATTCGACCAAATCCCGCATCGAATGCTAGTTGGTCTTTAAAAAAGTATTAGCCAATCATTATATGCCAGATGTGCTCATGGGGCGACTATGGTCCTTAACTTTTTCTTACAGTTACATTTTTACTTTCTTATTGTTTCAGTTACAGCAGATTGAGATTTCCTACAGTGAGAACGACACGAGCCGTCTGATTGCAAAACTTGACGGAACTAGTCAGCTTACAGCCTCAACCAACGGCACAGTGTCTCTGGCAGATGGATGGGAAGTGATCAGCACTTACTTTAAGGTAATGGATGGAAATGATTAACAGTTACTTAAAGAGAATAGATTGCATCTCATCTGCAGTTACACCAAGTCAATGGATGGGAAGTGATTTGCAGTTACGTGAAGATAATGGGTGGGACCAGCCGTTAGTTGATGGTAAAATACTATCGACCTATCGTCGCCGCAGATGGTGGGTGTGGCAATGCGGTTTGGTATGACATCTTAAGGTACCACAGTTGTTAATATAAAGGGTTAGACGCTAGAACCATACTGGAACTGTACAGAGAGAGTATAGCGAAAGAACAAATCCAGGACTGTCTCCAGAACTGTATATAGCGGATGAAGTGATAGCACAATTTCAGAACTGTACATATTGGGTATAGCGATGGAACAATTCCAGAACTGTATATAGCGATGGAACAATTACAGAAACGTATATAGTGATGAACAATTATAGAGCTTTGTATAGCGATGCAAGAATTCCAGAACTGTATATAACAGGTATAACAATGAAACAATTACAGAACTGTATATAGCGATGGAACAATTCTAGAATTGTGTATAGCGATAGAACATTTCCAAAACTGCATATAGCAGGTATAGTGATGAAACAATTCCAGAACTTCATATATCGGGTATAGTGATCGAACAATTCCATAACTGTCTATGGCGATGGAACCATTCGAGAACTGTATATAGCGATAGAACAATTAGAGAACTGTGTATAGCGGGTATAGTGATGGAACGATTCCATAACTGTATATAATGGGTATAGTGATGAAACAGTTCTTGAATCACAGCTTTCAATCTTTAGGTAGATAGTGTGCCTCATGGACTGTCTACAGCTTTCAATCTTTAGGTAGATAGTGTGTCTCTTGGACTGTCTACAGCCTTCAAACTTTAGGTAGATAGTGTGCCTATAGGACTGTCTACACCCTTTAATCTTTAGGTAGATAGTGTGTCTCTTGGACTGTCTACAGCCTTCAATCTTTATGTAGATAGTGTGTCTCTTGGACTGTCTACAGCCTTCAATCTTTAGGTAGATAGTGTGTCTCTTGGACTGTCTACAGCCTTCAATTTTTAGGTAGATAGTGTGTCTCTTGGACTGTCTACAGCCTTCAATCTTTAGGTAGATAGTGTATCTCTTGGACTGTCTACAGCCTTCAATCTTTAGGTAGATAGTGTGCCTCTTGGACTGTCTACAGCCTTCAATCTTTAAGTATATAGTGTACCTCTTGGACTGTCTACAGCTTTCAATCTTTAGGTAGACAGGATGCCTCTTAGACTGTCTACAGCTTTCAATCTTTAGGTAGATAGTGTACCTCTTGGACTGTCTACATCCTTCAATCTTTAAGTAGATAGTGTGTCTCTTGGACTGTCTACAGCCTTCAATCTTTAGGTAGATAGTGTGCCTCTTAGACTGTCTACAGCTTTCAATCATTAGGTAGATAGTATGCCTCTTGGACTGTCTACAGCTTTCAATCTTTAGGTAGATAGTGTGTCTTTTAGACTGTCTACAGCCTTCCATCTTTATGTAGATAGTGTACCTCTTGGACTGTCTACAGCCTTCAATCTTTATGTAGACAGTGTACCTCTTGGACTGTCTACAGCCTTCAATCTTTATGTAAATAGTGTACCTCTTGGACTGTCTACAGCCTTCAATCTTTATGTAGATAGTGTACCTCTTGGACTGTTTAGAGCCTTCAATCTTTATGTAGATAGTGTACCTCTTGGACTGTCTACAGCCTTCAATCTTTAGGTAGATAGTGTGTCTCTTGGTCTGTCTACAGCCTTCAATCTCTAAGTAGATAGTGTACCTCTTGGACTGTCTACAGCCTTCAATCTTTAGGTAGATAGTGTACCTCTTGGACTGTCTACAGCCTTCAATCTTTAGGTAGATAGTGTACCTCTTGGACTGTCTACAGCCTTCAATCTTTAGGTAGATAGTGTACCTCTTGGACTGTCTACAGCCTTTAATCTTTAGGTAGATAGTGTACCTCTTGGACTGTCTACAGCCTTCAATCTTTAGGTAGATAGTGTACCTCTTGGACTGTCTACAGCCTTCAATCTCTAAGTAGATAGTGTACCTCTTGGACTGTCTACAGCCTTCAATCTTTATGTAGATAGTGTACCTTTTGGACTGTCTACAGCCTTCAATCTCTAAGTAGATAGTGTACCTCTTGGACTGTCTACAGCCTTCAATCTCTAAGTAGATAGTGTACCTCTTGGACTGTCTACAGCCTTCAATCTTTAGGTAGATAGTGTACCTCTTGGACTGTCTACAGCCTTCAATCTTTAGGTAGATAGTGTACCTCTTGGACTGTCTACAGCCTTCAATCTTTAGGTAGATAGTGTACCTCTTGGACTGTCTACAGCCTTCAATCTTTAAGTAGATAGTGTACCTCTTGGACTGTCTACAGCCTTCAATCTCTAAGTAGATAGTGTACCTCTTGGACTGTCTACAGCCTTCAATCTTTATGTAGATAGTGTACCTCTTGGACTGTCTACAGCCTTCAATCTTTAGGTAGATAGTGTACCTCTGGGACTGTCTAAAGCCTTCAATCTTTAGGTAGATAGTGTACCTCTTGGACTGTCTACAGCCTTCAATCTTTAGGTAGATAGTGGTCCTCTTGGACTGTCTACAGCCTTCAATCTTTAGGTAGATAGTGTGCCTCTTGGACTGTCTACAGCCTTTAATCTTTAGGTAGATAGTATACCTCTTGGACTGTCTACAGCCTTCAATCTTTAAGGAACAATGTATTATTTTTAGACTAAAGACCGGGCACAATAGACTTCACCAGCAAAGGTTCAGTGACTCGATGAGTATGCTCAGGAAGATAGAGACGGGCTGCATCCTGAAGAACGTTGTTTGGATTCTCTAAAGCGGTCGGGGTTGACACATATCAGTTCCATGTTTGTGCTAGGGCATACCGGCGTGGACGAAATTGAGCACGCTGATAGGCTTGCAGGCGAACCTTCTGTGGAGGTCGGACAAGTCCTGAACCATGCTGATATTCTGAATGCTCTACGAGAAGCAAGACGTTTGCAAGAAACTAGTGATGACTGTGAATCTGCAACCATGATTTGACTGTAAGAACAACATGTTTAACGGGGCGGGGTCAGACAAGAGCACTATGCAGGAAGCCAAAGAAGAATAATAAACCAACATAGAACTGGTGTCATCAGCTCCTGCACGGCTGTGACAAATTTAAGTAGGTAATTGTGTGTCTATTCTATCTCTAGGATAGATCCGCATACCTTGCCGTGAAACTGCTGCATCCGACCACCAAGGATTCTGGCAGGTACACCTGTGATGTCAGCACAAGTAATTCCACGTCACGCATTGGGAAATCAGTCACCGTCACAGCTTCCGGTATGTTGATGTTGTTTGAAGGTCTTTTTCTGGACCATGTATGTGGCCCCTATGTTGTGTATGTGTCTGTATGTCTGCTGGTGGGAACATTTATTTGTAATCGTATCGTTTATCGTTATCAACTGTTTTGCCGACCTGCATGGGCGATCATGCCTCTCCCCAATCTGCGATCCGCTACTACGTGTATCAGTTCGAATGTTGTCACCCCTCCATGACATAACACAAGGCTGTCAAGAATCCACTCATATAGTCTTCCTCTGCCTCTCTTACCACACACACATCTTTACAGTGGTCACAATATGTTACAGTTGTCATCTTCTCATAACATGACCCAAAAAATATGACTGTCTCTTTCTGACGTTTGTGATAAGTTGTATTCGAGCCTTCGCATCTTTCAAAACATCTGGGTGGCTCTTTTAAAAACAATAAATAACATCGTTACGTTTTTGAATGTTGATGCAATACTTTATTTTCAGACAGGTAAAAGTCAATTTTTTTTAAATATAACTTTATTCATATATCTCGAGAATATTTTCTAAGAAGATGCACAAGGGAACTAATGCTCCTCTTCCTCCTTCTTCTTCTCTTCCTCCTACTACTATGATTACCTCTACTGCTGCTGCTGTTACTACAACTATACTACTGCTTTTGTTACTACTACAAAAATGCTACTGCTACTGTTGCTACTGCTGATACTATTAATCCTACTACTACTACTACTGCTACTACTACTACTACTACTACTACTACTACTACTACTACTACTACTACTACTACTACTACTACTACTACTACTACTACTACTACCACTACCATTTCTGCTACCTGTGTGGTGCTGCTGCTACAATAACGACAACAGGATTAGCTACACCAATTTCTGCAACAAAAAGTACTACTATTGCTGCCGCTGCCGCTACAGACTACAGCATGTTTCCATTTATCTTTGCAGTGTCCAGCCAACAGTTCATCTACGACATCCTGACAGACCAGGAGAGTTTACAAGGTAATGTCAGCTGGACCCATTCACCGTGTCATCGTGCAGTATAGTCCCGACTACCTGATAAACCCGCACACATAGATGTCATACATTGTTTTGCGCGTGTTAGGTTACATTTACACGTTTTACATAAAGATGAGTACTACTAAAGGAAAGTAGGTCAGCATATAACTCCCAGTCCACAATATCGGCAGCTAATTGGTACTTGTCTGAAACTAGTTACAGAATTTAAGTACATGGAAACTACATTATCGGAGGATGAACGAATGGATCATGAAACAGATGTAATGTGACCCCCCCCCCCCCCCCCCCCCCCCAATAAAAAGCAAGCCATATACCAACCAAAAAATGTATTAAAATATATAAATTTAAGTATAACTGTCAAGAAATAGTTTTAAATAGCTTATTAATACTATCCTCATGCTACCAGCTCTAAAACGGGATTTTATCAAAGGCGTGGTTAAGCCTGTAAGATAAGATGCACTCATGAGGAAAATAAATCCTAGATTCAGACAGCCATTAGAGCACATAAAAACATTTTCCATCAAGGACACTCCCGAAGACCCAGTCAACCTCCTCACTCGAAGGAAACGGGCTATTATATTTAGACTGCGTTCTGGACACAACAGGCTTTGCAGCCGAAGGATATTCAAGATAAGGTAGTCAGAACTGTGGGTAGATTGTGTGTCTCTTTGACTCTCTACAGTCTTAGGTACTCAGAACTTTGGGTAGATTGTGTGCCCCTTGGACTGTCTACAGCCTTGGGTAGTCAGAACTTTGGGTAGATTGTGTGCCTCCCGGACTGTCTATAGACTTGGGTAGTCAGAACTTTGGGTAGATTGTGTGCCCCTTGGACTGTCTACAGCCTTGGGTAGTCAGAACTTTGGGTAGATTGTGTGCCTCTTGGACTGTCTACAGTCAGAACTTTGTCTAGACGGGCAGGACAGAATACTGAATGTTTGCTACAGACATACTCTCTATATGAAGTATAGAGATTCCAGGTTTGGCTGGTGGGCATTCTAATGAAAATCAAGCTGTATGGAACAATGGAAGACATGCGTCACACCGCGGAGTTAAAAGAGGCCAGTAGCCTTCTCATCTAAAAAACGACAAGCAGGGAGAACGAAAGGAAAAAGAGGATAAGATGAGAAATCAGTCAACTTGACGAAAAGTTTTACATAACATAGCGTATTCTACTGTATACCAGATATACAGTGTATTTCATATTTAGTTTTGATAATCTCTTACAGGCTACTATATAGTACAACACTGTCTCGTTTCGTGGCCCAACTACAGAATTAAATGATTGGAGCTACACTGTGAGTTCGGATTTCACGTGGAATGGTTTTTTGTTGCCCTATAATAGCCAGTGGTTGATTACGTTCAGTTACAATGGCATGTCATTTTGCGGGTGAAAGCCGACTTCCGTGACTAACCATTTGCGCCAACAGTGAGCTATACTTTTGGCGTGGGACAGAGAGTGTTGGCACATTTGACAGCTCCTTAAGCCGTTTTACTTTGCATGCGCAGATCAAGTTTTCCTGGGACTGACAGGTTTTCCCCTAGTTATTAAAGGGACTAGTGAAGGACACTTTATGGGATCTCAATTAGAACAGTAACAGAAGCACTTGTGGGCGACATTAGAACAGTAACAGAAGCACTTGTGGGCGACATTAGAACCTCCACTAACTGATTAACGACAGCGCTTTCTATTGTACTATCATTTATCAAGTAATTTCATACATGGTGTTTTGCGACTCAATAACATAATTTAACATTATACTAGGCATTCTAATATGTGACAGATTACTACCTGTTTGCCTGTAACTTTGAGTATGGGATCTGTGGCCTCAACTTGTCCAGACCTAGTAATCTATCCAGCTGGACTCTGCTGCCCGACCGACTTCGTGGACAGGGTCTACATTTTGGCGGTCCACGGCAAGATGTTTTTGGTAGGGACAATAAATGAGTGAATGCATGTATGAATGAGTGAATGAATGGACTGACGGACGGATGAAGTGATGAATGAGTGAATGAAGGGTTGGATGTTTGAATAAATGAATAAATAAATGGATGAGTAAATGGATGAATGGCTAAATGAGTGGATGAACGAATAAACTAATGAATATATGGATAGGTGGATGCCTGAATAAATGCGTGAATGAACTGAGAAATTAAACGATGATGGATAGATGAATGAATGAATAGTTGGGTGGATAGATGAATCCTTTGGTCGATGTGTGAATAAAAGAATGAGTGAGTAAATGAATGAATGAATGAATGAATGAATGGATGGATAGATGAATAAATGGGTGGATGGGTGGATGGATTAATAAATGAATAAATGAAGAATTGAAGTCACTGCATCGGGGCATTTCCACAAGTGATCTATCCCTATCCTCAGCTGTCACTAAAGAACACCCATAATGACGGTGCCACTGACAATCTGATAAACAAGTCTACCTGTCATTTCCCCTGAACAATGAAAATTGTCAACACCCTCCAGCTCACTGATAACTGAATGTACCTTTCCAGGCATGTTTGCTCTGTTTTGTCGCACCATTGATGTGATTCCAGAGAGACCTCAGTACCTTCACTCTAGCACAAAGTAGCTCACCGGCAATAAGATCAGCAGCAATGAATCTTTCAGCCCACTTATTATTATCAATACGTACACACTGAAAATAGAGGTCGATGTCTGTGGTTTAGGCTTTACGAACACGCTTCGTAATGCCAAGGTGACGATCCTAACTGCGGGCGATTGATTTGTCTTGCGTTGGTTTCGACAGCTTACCGTTGAGAAAGCAATGGCAAACTTCTGAACTTATAATTTACCTAGAGAATCCAGAACAGCTAAAAATGCTGGAGTTTTTGTGTGTTTAACGTCCTGTAATGGATACGCAGCAAACTTAACACACTGAAAGATATGACTGCGAAAGGGGTAAGTTAACGAGAAATTTAGACCACGATTCTTTGGAAGCAACAAGACAGACCACGATTCTCCGAGACCAACAAGACAGACAGCGATTCTCTGGAGCCAACAAGAAGACAACGATTCTCTGGAGCCAACAAGACAGACAGCAGTTCTCTAGAGCCAGCAAGACAGACAACGATTCCCTGGATCCAACAAGACAGACAACAATTCACTGGAGCCAGCAAGACAAACAGAGATTTTCTGGAGCAGGCAAGACAGACAACGACTCTCTATAGCCAACAAGACAGACAGTGATTCTCTGGAGCCAGCACGACAGAGAGCAATTCTCTGGAGTCAGCAAGACAGACAACGATTCTCTATAGCCAACAAGACAGACAGTGATTCTCTGGAGCCAGCAAGACAGACAGCAATTCTCTGGAGCCAGCAAGACAGACAGCAATTCTCTGGAGCCAGCACGACAGACAGTGATTCTCTGGAGCCAGCACGACAGACAGCAATTCTCTGGAGCCAGCAAGACAGACAGCAATTCTCTGCAGCCAGCAAGACAGACAGCAATTCTCTGCAGCCAGCAAGACAGACAGCAATTCTCTGCAGCCAGCAAGACAGACAGCAATTCTCTGGAGCCAGCAAGACAGACAGCAATTCTCTGGAGCCAGCAAGACAAAAATTCTTTGGAGCCAACAAGACAGACAGCGATTCTCTGGAGCCAACAAGACAGACAGCGATTCTCTGGAGCCAACAAGACAGACAGCGAGTCTTTAACGAAATGGATTGTCGAACTTTATACCTGGTTGACTAGTAAATACCCTCTGAAATAAATGTGAGAAATGTCATAGGAGGTAAAGGCAGGAGGCGTGATGTTGAAAACTTCACACATTAAGTGGTCGTAATTCCTAGGCCCTTATGGAGTGCAAAGGGTTGTTTATTAACGTTTGTTTCAACTGAAATTTCGTCGGACACACAAATCAGAGTCACAAATACAGATAGACGTGACCATCACACAGTCTTTATCAACGGACAAGGCAATTAGTTAATTAAATAAGCGACTATGTGAAAATGGAGAAAATATGAACAGGAAAAGATATGGAAAGTTACATACAGTAAAAAGCGGCAAATAAAGGTTTTAATGAAGTAATTTAGTAATATTAATAATAATATTAATAGTAGCCGTAATAATAAAACCAAATGCAATAACGTAATGCTGAGTACGCCTAGACTGTGAATGAGAAGATTTTTAAAGGAGAGATAATACACATTTTGCCTCGGTGATTAAACCAGACCTCTTTCCTTTAAGTCTGTGAATATATATTTTGTTTCAGGGCACTACCTCTATCTGGAAGAATCCAGCCTGTACAAAAATATCCCATTTACTGTCGAGACAAAGTTGATACCTCCCATCAGAAGAACCCTCTGCATCAATTTCTGGCTCTATGTGTCGGGCAGTGTTCGGGAGCTTAATATTTACATCAGACAGAACGGAGTTCTCTCTAATGTGTACACCCATGGAGGTTAGTTGCCTCCCCTGTTTGGTTAGTTGTCTCCCCTGTTTGGTTAGTTGTCTCCCCTACTTGGTGTATGCTGTATCTAAAGGTAAAGGTAAAATGTGAGATAATCGACTTCATTGCGCTGAGTTTTATCCCATTTGGCTCAGTCTCACTTCGCAGAACCGTTAGCTGTCTACCGAAAGCGTGGCACAGGGCACGATCTCCGTAGCTCCAGCGACGATCCCCAAAGATCTGCGTAAAAATTACACTCGTGAATTGAAGGTCACCGCTGTTAAACGTATTTCTGAATATTTAAAATCTGGAAATTCAACTTCATTGCACTGCCCTCCGCCTTCCCCTCCACTCATGTAGTTCGGTCCGCCTTAGCAGAACTACTAGCTATTTACAGAGAGTGTAAGACAAGGTGTCCGCTACTTAACTCCTGTGCCGATATAAGTAGTAGGTACGGAGGAAAGCCATAGTATTTGAGGAGGCGGCTCGCAACATAATCTTCATTACCTATATTACGGAAGTGCTTCTTTATTCTATATGCACCTCAAAATGACTTTAATGAAGAAAAATATGATCTGCAACTCCCGAGCGGTGGTGGTCACTTACGATTTAGTTATTTTTAGATCAGAGGTCAACTAGGGTCAGTGTGACGTAAGTTGTATTTTTAGCGATGAGGTGACCAAAGTGACGTAGGTTGTACTCTGTTTTGGGGCTCCAGTGGTTTGGCGGAAAGCCCAGCGGTTTGATAGAAAGGTTTTTTTTTCTTTCTATATCTTATTGGTGGCTCGCTCGTGTTTTGGTGGATGGGTCGGGAGTTTGGCGGAGGAGGTTTTTTTTTCTTCTATATCTCATTATTGAAGGGCTCAGTGACTCGCTCGGTGGTTTGGTGGCTCATTCGGTTGTTTGGTGGCTCGCTCGGTGTTTTGGTAGCTCGCTCGGTGGTTTAGTGGCTCGTCGGTGGTTTGGTGGCTCGCTCGGTGGTTTGGTGGCTTGTCGGTGGTTTTGTGGCTCGTTCGGTGTTTTAGTGGCTCGATTGGTGGTTTTGTGGCTCATTCGGTGTTTTAGTGGCTCGATCGGTGGTTTTGTGGCTAGCTCGGTGGTTTGGTGGCTCGTCGGTGGTTTGGTGGGTCGTTCGGTGATATGGTGGCTCTCTCTGTGGTTTTGTGGCTCATTCGGTGGTTTGGTGGCTCGTCGGTGTTTTAGTGGCTCGATCGGTGGTTTGGTGGCTCGCTCGGTGGTTTGGTGGCTCGCTCGGTGGTTTGGTGGCTCGCTCGGTGGTTTGATGGAGGAGGATACTATTTCTTCGATATCTCATTGGTGGCTCGCTCGAGTTTTGAGGAATGCGTCGTTGTTTTGGTACCTGTTCAAGATGGCGTGTTTATTCTATGGTGTATATAAGGTGTTCTTAGATATATTAGGCACCATAATTCCTCTTACTGCAGTGTTCCTGTTTAACTTCCTTTATTTTGGTTCTTGGTGGTTAGTTAGTTGCACATAGAGATGGATAGACAGCTGTACATTTACATATATAGAGAGGGGTAGACAGTCATACATTTATACAAACGAACAGCTATTCGTACTTGATACATTTATACATATAAATATAGACACATTACAAGTGTTTCACTTTTATATTCTTTCATCTATACCACATCAAAGTTGGAGTAAACATCTTCTCTTTAACACAGGTGACTCCTCTATTGCGGTCAGGGTCACTTTATTTGGTTACTTTACAATATTTGGAAATATATATATATATATATATATATATATATATATATATATATATATATATATATATATATATATGTGTGTGTGTGTGTGTGTGTGTATATATATATTTTTTTTTTTCTTAATTGAGATACATGATAATAAATAGATACATTTTACAACAGCTCGATAACCTTATATAGTAACTAAGTTACAATATCAAAACATAAGTGTTCTGTCACTTAACAAACTTGCACAGTCAGTACATTTTATTCTCACAACACTAATATTTTGTTACTTGCAACATTTTTCACCAGGTTTCTTTAGCGGACCCTGGAGCCACGTAGAGACCGAACTCCCGCCTATTACCCAGCCCTTCAGTGTGGTTATCGAATTCCAAGGCAGTTTCGTCTTCAAGGATTTTATCGCCATTGATGACCTCATCATTTCAGACTTCAACTGCGAGTAGATCAGATGATTTAAACCAGGCAGAAGCAAAAACAGAGAAAAAACCTCGCCCTGTTGTCTACTCCTCCTTTTTTCTAGTTCTGATAGTCGACATCATCTTTTTTCTTCTTCTTCTTCTTCTTCTTCTTCTTCTTCTTCTTCTTCTTCTTCTTCTTCTTCTTCTTCTTCTTCTTCTTCTTCTTCTTCTTCTTCTTCTTCTTCTTCTTCTTCTTCTTCTTCTTCTTCTTCTTCTTCTTCTTCTTCTTCTTCTTCTTCTTCCTCTTCTTCTTCTTCTTCTTCTTCTTCTTTTTCTGGGGTTGCTGCCGTGTTGTTGTTGAAAGTTTGGCTGCGATACCTGCATATTTCGACCCAGCCCACCCGATTTCAACAAAATCATAACTTGTTGATTTTCACTACCAGCTTATTAGTTGGCAATTAGCGTATTCTTATTTTCTTTCCTAAAATAGGGTCGCTGTAACTAATCGGGGAACTGATCGTGCACAATTCTTTGTTGCCTATACTGTACTGCTTTCTGTAATTCTTTATATTCAAATTGGACAAGCCGTTGTTATCAACCATTCTCATCCAGTATTGTGTAGACAAAAAGATATGGTTGTAAATAGGTAAAACAGGCAGTTACATCTGAGTGTGATGTATGTGTGTATTTCCGATGCAATAATTCGTGTATTTGCTAGGCACTATTTAATTCTACTATGAAAAGATGTCAAACCAAACGCGAAGTAGAGCTGGTCAGTTTCACATTATCACACTCAGAAACGACAAGTAAATATTGCAGGTAGAAAACCTTCATCAGCACATGACAGGAATAGATCATGTTACAATTATAAACAAGAATACATAAAATCACTTGATTGGGGTCTCTCCAGGAAATATACATATATCTGAACGACTGCAACTCTAGAATGAGCATGTCTCTTGTTTAACTTTGCAGTATGGCCCTGACGTGATACAACAAAGTATGAAATGCAATAAAATGTGCAGTCTGTTGTCTGTGTCTTCTTTGTTCAAATTTCTAGCGGAGAAGTGTTGCTCTGAATCACATGTACGCCTGTAATGACACACACACACACACATATATATATATATATATATATATATATATATATATATATATATATATATATATATATATATTACACACACTTATGTTGTATGATTGTCACACGGCTGCCTTTTTTACCAAAGTGCTGTCCTCTTAACTATTCTGTAGTTTTTTGGGGATTCTAATGTGACCAAGTCATGAGATGTGAATCTTTTCATTTCGATTGCTTTAATACGTCTTCTTTGTTATAACATGTAATCTTGTCAGAATGACTTGGAAAAATAAAACATTGACGTATTTTAGCGTTGTTTTGTTTTCTTTTCATCATTGGTTCATTTTTACCAGGCATTTAACAAAAATAAAGTGCCAGTACTCATCACAAAGTGTGTATTACTGAAGCGCAAAGCAAAAGTTACATTAGAAAAGGTGCCAGTACTGCAAACCGTTACGTACTATCAGAAAAAAAGCCCTGCATTCATTCATGTATTCATTCATTCATTAATGTATTATTGCTGCGTGTCTTTATGCTTCACATAAGCCTCCCAAGCGATTCCACAATCCCGCTCTAAGCAAAAATAACGTCATTGTCTCGAGATTCTCGTGCAAGATGGTTGTTTTACACGCTGGGCTACCTGGCTCCATTCTTCTCCATTCTCATACAGGCTGGGACGGAAATGGCGAAAGTCATTATTATTTCATTATTATTACACTTTTACTATAATCAACAAGGGTACGACGTTCGACTCTAACTCGAGAAGATCCGGTATGAATCGTTGTGTGGATTGATGAATGTTATGTGCCGCCTTCTGTCCTATCCCTCAGGAATCATCGGAAAGTGGATCGAATGTCAGATAAGGCGCAACATGGGAAAAATACATGTACCAGTTACCAGGTATTCACCGGCTTTTAATGTCAACTGAATAGACCATTGGCCAGATTGTACTTCATAAGTCGGAAACCAATCCTTTAAAAAAAAAACATCAAACGTGCGTGATTCTATAATATGATTGGATACTCACGGTGCTACAGAATCCATGCATTGTGTAGAGATACTTTTATAGTGTTCAATCGGAGAAGACTCAGGCACCAAATTATGTACACGCGTGTGTTTTGAAGGAGAAGCTTTAAAATCGGACAACATCAAACTAATAACTTCAACTAGAACTCGTGTGTTTTATGAAAGATAAAACTTAGGAGGACTAAAGGAAACAAATATTCTATTAATAAATTGTTATTTGTGAGTTAGTTAGCTCCACATGGAGATGAAAGGCTGACACAAGTTCTGTGTTGTCATACTTGTATATCCGTCTTCGGTTCTATTCTATTTAATGATATAATTAACCTGCCTCTCTTGGCGGGCACTGTGCCCTCTGCAACTGTTCTTGTCAATACACCGTAACGTTTGGTTTGACCATAACATTTAACAGGACATACTAATATACTACAAGATATGAGATACTGATGAAATCAACCGTAGCATCGCTTATATGACAAGTAGATATTTGCTGCACGAGTGTCTATAGTATACATAGAAGAGAAGTCTATTTTGTGAATACACAGCCAGTGACAAGTAACTGTGGAGATGTTAACCGTTTCAGTTTAACTGCTGCTTTCTTTAAACACAATCAGGTCAAGGTTTGAAGGTTGGAGAAGAAGAAGACGAAAACAGAAGAAGAAGAAGAAGAAGAAGAAGAAGAAGAAGAAGAAGAAGAAGAAGAAGAAGAAGAAGAAGAAGAAGAAGAAGAAGAAGAAGAAGAAGAAGAAGTACAATAGTAGCAGCAACAACAACAACATAAAGGAAGACAAAAAGAAGAGGAAGAAGATGTCTACTTTTCTTTTAACTTTATATATGTATATATATATACATATATATATATATATATATATATATATATATATATATATATATATATAATATAATATATATATATAATATCCAGAAACCATGAGTTGTTAATCCTTTGGCTCGGTACAGAATATATCGTAACTCTTCGGCCTTGATTCCATGATAGATACCGTAAATCTGGGAGAAATGTGGCTTTTCTGCCTACCCTGGGCGTGGACCCGGACCACAAGGAGTTCGTCACCCGGTCGCCGCACAGTCAGGTTTAACCAGCTGAGCTAGCAAGCCGGGCATTACTTTATAAAGAGGAGCTAGGCTACACGATTCATTTCTATATTCATATGCAAAAGACTGACTTCAGTTCATCATCGGCTTTCTTGCTATCTAAAGTTTTCCCCTCTTCATGAATTTGTCATTCGTTATCTTATTCTCTGCCTATAAATTTTTTTTAAACCTCGAAAGATCGGCCAGGTTATCCAGTCATGTAAAGGGTTTCTTTGCCAGGGAATGCATAACAAACGGCTGTTTTAATCACAAACACTGCAGCTGTGAGCGTATCACTTGATGTTTCTTTCTGTCTCACGGGGCACGACACTTTATCAGTGTTGGACTAAGGGCTTTAGCAGAACTGGGGTCACTTCCGGTCCAAGATGGCTACCACACGGTAAGGTATCTGGGCGAGGAGGTCATCCAACTTGAACCAGGTTTTGTATTTCCATAAAAAAAGTGAAAGTATGCAGGTGTGTGTATGTGTGTCTCTGTGTGTGTATTATTTTTAACAAATGTTTAGAAAGGTAATGTCGAAAGGATCAACTTTCATTGCACCAGGTTTTATCCTATATAGCTCAGTCTCTCTCCGCACGGCGACTAGGTGCCTGCCGAGAGCGTCTCGTCGAACACCAACTCCGTATCTCCAATACCGACTCCAGGATCTCCGTAACAATTGCACTAGCGATCCAAACGACAGGTCTGTAAAACGAACCCAAAACCTTCAGGGCGCCATGCAAACACACCACTTCGCCATGGAGACACCCCCTCCCCCCCCCGTGTCTTTTAACCAATGGGCACGCTGGTTTGATACCCGGCAGTCATGCCCGTCTCTCTAGCGTAGTTGGCTAAACCGGATTGCGCGGTAAGCGGGTGACAAACTCCTTGTGGTCCGGGTTCAATCCCGGGGGGTAGGCAGAAAAGCCACATTTCTCCAGATTTACGGTATTTACAATGGAATCAAGGCCGAAAGGTTGTGATATCAATAATACCGAGCCTAGAGGTTAACAACTTAAGGCTCCTGGATACTAAAACAAACAAACAAACAAACAAACAAACATACCCGGCAGTCTCACAAGGCCCCACTAGCTAGAGGCTCCCGTGATGATTTATGCACGGACCAAAATTTCATTAACACTGTGTTTCTAGAAGTCGTCCAGTCAGCGTTCAGTGCCAGATCTTTCCCTTTGGAGAGGGTCTAATGAGGTTATGACAGCACTAAGAGAGAGAGAGAGAGAGAGAGAGAGAGAGAGAGAGAGAGAGAGAGAGAGACAGACAGACAGACAGGCAGACAGACAGACAGACAGACAGACAGACAGACAGGCAGACAGGCAGACAGGCAGACAGGCAGACAGGCAGACAGGCAGACAGACAGACAGACAGACAGACAGACAGACAGACAGACAGACAGACAGACAGACAGACAGACAGACAGACAGACAGACAGACAGAGAGCAGAGGAGGGAACGAGAGAACGAGAGAGAGAGAGAGAGAGTCAAAACTACAAATTTCACCATGATATCCAGACTTATTTTATCTGCTTTCAGTTATCTATACACTTGAGACATCAAGCACCGTTTTGAAGAACCCATTCAAAGATGTGTCTGGCGTGATAATAATTCCGGATCCTTGTCTGCGCTGAGTCAGACATAATTTTTCGACATCAACTGGTTCAACAAGAAGCAACGCGTCTTTTGGCTGAACACCCTCTTTGTGGACACAACCTCTTGGACTGGTATATCATGGCGCTGGGCTTATTTCTTGTCCTAGCTGCTTTTAGCGTTGGTAAGTTAAAGTTTTTTTTTTAAACGAAGCATATAAGTACATAGGTGTAAACTTCAACTGCTCCAACATGCTGAGAGAAGAAATAAAGTCTAGAATACAATCTGGAAATAAAGTATACTATACCCTTCAACATCTGCTTAAGTCAAAGTCTTTATGTCGCAGCTAGATCAAAGTATATAAAACATCGATAAGACCAGTCGTTTTATATGGGTCTAAAACTTGGAGCATAACTAAAAGAGATGAGGCCTTATTACAGGTTTTCTAAAACAGTCTTACGAGGAATCTTTGGACCCATCAAAGATGCAAAAAGCAGGGGAATGGAGAATAAAAAGCAACAACGAAATTCATAATCTGTTTAAATCACCATTCATAACTGGCATCATAAGAGCTGTTAGACTAAAATGACTGGGGCATATTGAGAGAATGTCAAATGACAGGAAGGTTAAAAACCATACAGACAAGGGAATAGTCGTAGACCACGAGGCAGACCAAGAAGACGATGGAGAGATAATGTCCAGACAGATCTGCAAACACTTGATGTCACCAACTGGAAAGAGAAGGCCAAAAGAGATAAATTTACTTGGGTGATATCTGCACATAATGAGGGGTGTACGACAAGGATGAGTGCTGTCACCTGATTTGTTTTCAATATACAGTGAATATATACTGAGATCTTTAATTGATATGCCTGGAATTGTGGTTGGTGGGCACAATATAGACAATTTACGTTATGCTGAAGACACAGTCTTGATAGCAACAAGTCAGAAAGAACTACAGGAAATGATAGACATTGTGGTGTTAGAAAGTGGAAGAATGGGCCTCAATTTGAATAATGGGAGGACAGAAGTAATGGTGGTATCAAAGAAACGAATTATTCCTAAATATGTAATAAAAGTCGATGGTGTTATTTTAGGACAAGTACAGAAATTTAAGTATCTGGGCACATGGATAACATCAGATGGAAGATGCATAACTGAAATAAGAAACAGAATAGGACAGGCAAAAACTGCATTTTATAAAATGAAAAACATCTTGTGCAATATATCCTTGTTATTGAGAATTAGAAAAAGAATTCTTGCTTGCTACATAAATCCAGTTTTAACATATGGCTGTGAGTCCTGGACAATCGGTAGGCAGGTCAAACAATTTCTTGAGGCCTCAGAGTAGTTTTACAGAAGAATGCTTAGAATACCTTGGACAGCCAAAAAGAATAACCAAGAGGTTTTGAAAGAGGCGGGAGCTCGAAGACAACTTATCACAGTCATCAGAAGGAGACAGTCATCATTTTTCGGCATGTTATGAGAAGAGGGAAAATAGAACATGTTGTGACCACTGGAAAGATAGAAGACAACGAGAGAAGATGCTTGACAGTCTTGTTGCATGGCATGTAGGTGTGTCGGCATACGAACTGATACATGCTGCAGGAGATCGCAGATTATGGAGAGGCATGATCGTCCACGCAAGTCGGCAAGGCACCTGATGATGATGATAATATCTGCATCAATGAACCTCAGGAGCTCGTAATGCAGAAGAAGAAGAAGAGGATGATGAAGAAGAAGAAGAAGAAGAAGAAGAAGAAGAAGAAGAAGAAGAAGAAGAAGAAGAAGAAGAAGAAGAAGAAGAAGAAGAAGAAGAAGAAGAAGAAGAAGAAGAAAAAAAAAGAAGAAGAAGAAGAAAAAGGGGGACAGAAACGATTTCAAATATTGCACTAAAAAAAAGAAGAGTACACAGCATGAAAGAGAAACAAAACGATAACTAAAAAAAGAGAAATGGCATTATCATGACTGTGTGTAATAAACTGTTTTTGTTTTCTTTGTTTCTTTGCACATCAACGTGTATTCATTATAATATATGTCTTCGCCCCCCTCCCCTTTCCACCCCTACCCATGCAAATCTAATTGTAGCGACACCTATACAAGAAAGTCGAGCTTTTCAGCCAAAAAGTGGCCCAAGTGCAGCAAGTACAATTTCTTCACAGCCAACATCACGTAAGTGCAACATCGTTTTTTACAAGACGACTTATATGTTGTTGCTCACCCTAAACGAATAAAAACTTCTATTAAGGTAGCTGTATATGCCACTGTAGCGTAGTGATTAGAGGCTCGCCTGTCAGTTCATATGTCTAGAGTTCAAAATAAGGCTGGATTTAGGGAGGGGGAGGGGGTGGGGGGAATCTAATCAAGTTTGCTAAAAATTCAGCCTCCTGGATGCCATTTCAACAGAGGAAATCCCAGGAAGTTATAACAAGGGCACCAGCAATGGCTTGACCAAACACTGCCGAAGCTACCCTGATGACCTACCTATACATATCTACCGAGAATGACAATTTTCCCCTAAGACACTCATATTGAATACAACATGGCGGAAAGAGGAAACATACTTTAAAGTTATGGCACATTATTAGCTTTAGACCATCGTTTGCTGTCGCAGTTTCCCCATAAACAGACTGAAATTTTTAGTTCCGGCGCCCAGGGAATTAATCGAGTGCATGGTGCGACACTTGGGTCTGTAGATTTCACGTGGAATGAATTTATAATGTGCCCAAGGTAGTTTGTGTTGAGGAGAAAAAATGCAGACACTGGCAGACGGCCAGTGGCCAATGAACTGTTGGTGTCTTATGCAGTACGGGATGTGCAACAGCTGATTGTTTTTTTTTATAGCTACTACTTCTATTGGCGACAAACTGCACTTTTTGTGGCGGACTGTTTATGTTGGCACTTCAGTTAGCTATTTAATGCATCTGTATGCTGTTGGGATTTGCTGTGAGTGCAGTCCTTTCTAATTAATATCACAGGTGCAGCAGTGACCGGCATTCTGTGTGATTTTTGTTGACACAGTAACGGAGACGTTATGGGGTGTTCCATTTTTCGTTGACACAGGAACGGAGACTTTATGGGTTATCAATTTTTCGATGACACAGGAATGGAAACGTTTTAGGGTGTTCCATTCTTCGTTGACACAGGAACGGAGACGTTATGGGGTGATAAATTTTTTCTTTGACACAGGAACGGGGACGTCATGGGGTGATCCATTTTTCGTTGACACAGGAACGAAGACGTTATGGGGTGATCAGTTTTTCGTTGACGTAGGAACGGAGACGTTATGGTGTGTTCTGTTTTTCGTTGACACAGAGCGGAGACGTTATGGGATGTTCAATTTTTCGTTGACACAGAGCGGAGACGTTATATGGTGATCTATTTTTCATGAAGTTGTAACTGCGAGTAGAAAATAAATAAAAACAGAAAACATATCTCCAGAATCACATCAAAACTGTTTCAGAGACGCAGTTGGATTTCAGTTCTCGCCAGCAGGGTCATGACGTCAGCATCAACTGTACACTCAGGGACGCCTCCACCACTGGCCTATCCCTCGTTATTGGCATGGCCGTGTCCAGGTCAGTTGTGGCTTTAGCTGCTGTTTGGTGAATTCAGCTTCTTTCTTTCTTTCTTTCTTTCTTTCTTTCTTTCTTTCTTTCTTTCTTTCTTTCTTTCTTTCTTTCTTTCTTTCTTTCTTTCTTTCTTTCTTTCTTTCTTTCTTTCTTTCTTTCTTTCTTTCTTTCTTTCTTTCTTTCTTTCTTTCTTTCTTTCTTTCTTTCTTTCTTTCTTTCTTTCTTTCTTTCTTTCTTTCTTTCTTTCTTTCTTTCTTTCTTTCTTTTTCTTTCTTTCTTTCTTTCTTTCTTTCTTTCTGTTTTTCTTTATTGCTTTCTTTCTTTCTTTCCTTCTTTTTTCTTTACATCTGCCGGAGATGCGGGGAACGAGAACTGCGAACAAATAAGCCAGTAAAACGGATGTACACGCAAAACTCAGGTAAAGGTAAAAGCTAAAAGTCCATTTTGGACGAACAACCGCGACTTACCGCCGGAATTCACAGCCGGTGAGCAAGAAGAAAAAGAAGAAGAAGAAGAAGAAATATAGCCTAACGGCGGAACGGGGTTTCCGGGACTTTTCCACGAGTAATCCTCATCCGCATGGTGACACTACGTGTCACCGGATGTTTATCGCTTGTGTGATGTCCTGGTGGGGTACAGCTCACTTACCTACCAACCTTCTGGTACTAAAGGAGTTACCGGCGTCATACCCCGCCATGTTTTTCAAGCCTGTGCGGTCATGGTTTGCCACCTTACATTTTGGGGAACGAAGACAATGTTCTTTTTCCTATGATACCACGCTGACTCACTGACTGACTGACTGACTGACTGACTGACTGACTGACTGACTGACTGACTGACTGACTTTCAACCCCACTAGGAAATCACACGGAGCGATAACCACCCAATGAGGATCGCCCAGAAACAGGTCCTCAAACCCCCATTCAACCCATAGATTGAGTTATTTTAGGGTCCCCGGAAACTGCCAGGGTGGGGGTTTAATACTGCATTGAAACAATTGCGTCCGACACTGGGACACTAGTAGAAACTTACATGATGCCACGCTGTCTAGACACACAGGTATGTATTAGGAACAAGCAACGGAATCAGTAGAGAAACAAGATTATTATGGCCTGGAGAGAATGAGGCACCTGGGTGTAACCAGAGGGTCTGGCTCACTACACTCGAGGAAAGGCAAGACGGACATATAACCAGACTGTGACCGGTACCATCAGTATTGGAACTTTGCGCTGGCTGCTGAAGATGAGGACGGGGCACGCATGGGAATGCCCCGAGTGTTGTGATGTCAATTCCTAACTCAAAACCACAACTCAACATGTATGTATTGTTTTGTTTGTCTCTCAATATGGGGTCTTACCTGTATGTGGCTGCAGGATACACCTGGCTGGGGTGGCCGTTACGAGTGTCCTAAAGATCACTTCTTTGGTGGTTGGTCGGGGTATCTAAGGATCTTGAAGATCGTAATAGACAGAAAGAACGTTTACATTACTGTCTAACATTTATCCACTAGAATCACCGATACTGGAGAGTTAGTACTGGCGTCCGTGACCTCTCTTGGATCCGCCCCTATCACTCACACTGGTGCAGTTACCAGCAGCGTCTCCTTGGATGGGGTAAATGAAATGTATTTGACTTTTTGTTCAATCGTCAACGTGGCTATTACAGCCATCGTCATAATCATAATCCCGTCATCGGTATTACTCTCATCATCACTGTTGCCATCATCGCTGTAATCATCACCATTATCATCATTGCCATCATCATGAATGTCATCATCAACATCACCGTATTTATCGGCATTAAAAAGTTTAAGCCTTGTTTGAATGCAAAATAATAATAATAATTAGTATTATTATATATGAGTCTCCAGGTTCCCTTGTTTGTTTTAATACATCCCACTTAAGCTAGACGACGTTATAGGCGTTCCGCCTTTATCCACCCGTCTAGTCTGTATAACTTTAATTACATTATCTCTGTGCGTACTTCGTCATGCTTACATGAGTTCCTTTACAGTCAGTTAATCTGCTCGTTTCTCATCTTTTACTCCGGCTTGTATAGGTTATTTACATCCAGGTGACGTATGTGATATGCGACTCCTAAATGATGTCTACCCATTTGCAAAGAAGAAGAAGAGAAAGAAGAAGAAGAAGAAGAAGAAGAAGAAGAAGAAGAAGAAGAAGAAGAAGAAGAAGAAGAAGAAGAAGAAGAAGAAGAAGAAGAAGAAGAAGAAGAAGAAGAAGAAGAAGAAGAAGAAGAAAAAGAAGAAGAAGAAGAAGAAGAAGCAGCAGCAGCAGCAGTAGTAGTTTAGCTGCCCATGCAGGAGCTCTGGTGGTAGCCGCTATAGCTATGGTTCATAACATAACATAACATAACATAACATAACCCTTGACCCAGGAGTGTTGTGGAGATATATTGATGTAAGCATGAGCACATAAAACCCGACGTCTTTTTCTGTTTCCCGTTTGAAAATATTGACCTTGACTGCGATGCTGATTGTGCTCTGCCACATCGTATTCAGCTGCGTCATCGCGGCTGTTGCCATATCAAGTCTTGTCTTGATCTCTTTGATACAGCTGCCATCGTTGCATATGTGGGTGTCTCGATGTTTAAAGGTTTCAACTTCTAGTTTTTCCCCTTTTTTCTGTAAGTTGGTGGGTACTAGATTATCATGACTATTTACCTTAATCTTGCTGTTCTCATGCAATTGCTTGCTAAACTCTACTGTTCTTCTTTATGGCGATCTCTATCAGCAATGCCTTGTGTTCCCAATAAGGAATTGTTTGTGTTCTCATCAGCGCCAAGACTCATACATAAACATCGAATGGTCTTCAGCCAATAGTTCGCTGGAAGGAGACTATGTATGTCGAGTGAATGGTCTTGACGTCAATAACTCGCCAGTTGTCCTGAGCCAGGAGCTATCGCTGACTCTACAAGGTGAGTGTTCGGACAGACAGTGAGACCAGGAGCTCTCGCTGACTACAAGGTGAGTGTTCGGACAGACAGTGAGACCAGGAGCTATCGCTGACTCTACAAGGTGAGTGTTCGGACAGACAGTGAGACTAGGAGATATCGCTAACTCTACAAGGTGAGTGTTCGGACAGACAGTGAGACCAGGAGATATCGCTGACTCTACAAGGTGAGTGTTCGGACAGACAGTGACAACAGGAGCTATCGCTGACTCTACAAGGTGAGTGTTCGGACAGACAGTGAGACTAGGAGATATCGCTAACTCTACAAGGTGAGTGTTCTGGCAGACAGCGAGAACAGGAGAAATTCGAATAATTAGACAGAACAATCAGATATTCAGACAAGGAAGCAGGCATTCAAACAGATCGACAGATAGCAAGTGGGTGTTCAGATGTAGACTTGAAAGAAACAGGCGTAGACAGATAGAATAGTAATAGGCATAAACAGACAAACATACATAAAGACAGACATACCTACAGGCAGATAGCTAGATAGACAGATATACATATATAAAGACATAAGACTTGTTTAGACTGATGGATAAGAAAAGACACGAATAGACAGTCAGGCATATAGAAAGAAAGAAAGAAAGACATGTAAACCAACCTTGTAGATCTGCGTCCCTGTGAATGTTAAGTGTTTTTATATTACAATGCAATAATGTGTGTGGAAATGTATTCCTATGGCGCTTCATGGATATCGAAAGGCTAAAACACACACATACAAACACACACACACACACCCATATATATATATATATATATATATATATATATATATATATATATATATACACATATACACGCATATACATATTTGTGTGTGTGTTCGATAGTTAGTTAGTCGACAGATTATCCTCATTGTACATCAAACCATTAAGTCCATAACTGCTCTGATCCCCTCCTCATGAAATCCCGCACCGTGTTACGGCTGATGACACCAGAACTGTGTGTGTGTGCGTGTGCCCGCGCGTGCGTGCATGTTTGGGCATGAATGTGTCTGTGTATTATTTGGTCTACGTGAGCGCTGTTACATGAAGTATCTACCTGACACTACAAAAGCATGAAAGGCTGTGAAAAACATCTCACTAGTTACTGAAGAAATCGGTCAACATATCACGAAATCCTTTCCACGTTAGACCACAACAATCGAACCCACATCCAAACAGAACCTAGCGGTAGGGCAATGGCTAGCGTGCCTACCTGTCGGTCTAGTGGTCATGTCCAAGGTCAGCCCAACCTAAATGGGAAACAATAAATGTGGAAAGTAAAGGTGGTCGACAGGATATTGAACACATCGCTCATCTACTTCAGACTAGTCTATACAAATAAAATACAAAATACCCCCCCCCCCCCCCCCAAAGTGCTATTACCATGTCCCCGACCAGCTTTAATGCCTCACAGTTTAACTTTACTTCCTTTGTAGTTTTGTGACTGTCGTGCCGATCATAATCATCCTCATCATCATCAGGTGCCTTGCGGACTGGCGTGGATGATCATGCCTCTCCACAATCAGCGATCTCCTGCAGCATGTGCCATGCAACAGGGCTGTCAAGAATCTTCTCCCGTCTTCCTCTATCCCTCCTTCCGCAGATTTTTCCAGTGGTCACAACATGTTCCATTTTTCCTTTTCTTATAACATAGCCAAAAAATTATGACTGTCTCTTTCTGATGTCTATGATGAGTTGTCTTAGGGCTTCCGCCTCTTTCAAAACTTCTTGGTTGCTCCATTTGGTTGTCCAGGGTATTTTAAGCATTCTTCTGTAAAACTATATCACTGAGGCCTCAAGAAATTATTTGGCCTGCCTACTGATTGTCCAGGACATCTATATGTTAAAACTGGATGTATGTAGCAAGCAAGAATTCTTTTTTCTAACCTTTAATGACAGAGATATATTGCATAAGATGTTTTTTATTTTATAAATTACAGTTTGTGCCTGTCTTATTCTGTTTCTTTTCTCAGTAATGCATCTTCATTCTCATGTGATCCATGTGCCTAGATATTTAAATTTCTCTACTTGTTCCAAAAGTCGCCCAGATATGGGACGTAATTTTTCGTTAATTAAAGCCAAACCCCGGATGTTGTCGGGTCCCTAATATAACCTAACGGTTGAACGGGTTTTATAGGACCTCTCCCCGGGTGATCCTCATCCGCATGGTGGCACTTTGTGTCACCGGGTGTTTATCGCTTGGTGGATGTCCTGGTGGGGTTGAATCTCATTCATTAATTCATACTTTCCTTGTTATCTTTTAACCTCACTTAAAGATTTGACAGTTGAAGCATACAGTTTCGAGTTCGACTTCATACAAACTAGAGGCACTTCAATGCAGCTCCGTCGCTATCAAGAACAATGATTGAGACAAATATGCAGAGTACTAATCACCTTGCTTTATCTTAGCCAAGAAACTGGAAACAGATATTTCAATCCAGTTAGTTTAGTAACCTTTCAGGTCACACAAATGATTGTAGTCACTTTTTAGGTCACACAAATGATTGTAGTCATTGTTTCTGACCCCAGGCACAGATATCAAGATTTGAGCTTGTAACAAACTCTTAGCTAATCTGGGTTTACTCCCAATGTGACCTACAGACATTGATATATGACAGTCAGGCATAGCCACCACCATGTCTTGCTTTAGTAACAGTTGGCTACAATGCCCCCCTAGTGTAACATCTTCATGCTCCCCTTGCGGATCTAAAGGTCGTAAGTTCAGGCCCCGATAAAAACGAGACATTTTTTCCCTCAAAAATTACCTTGGTTCCCTTAAAAAGGTACCATTTAAAGTCGCGGAAAGTAAAGGCGGCTGGTGTGATGTAGACCCCATCACCCCCGACTGCGAGGTCTAGCCCTATATGCCCAATACGCCTGAAAGCGTAGAATAGAGTCATTTACTTGACTTTTCTTACAATGGATCTCTGGAAATTTGTCTGTTTCTGGTTATTTACCCTGACCAGTGGCGGCGACACAAATAAAACAATGAGGGCGGTGGGGGCTAAGCCCTCTTACAAATCTGCTAAGGAGGGGGTGTAGGGAGATGGGGTATGGGGATATGGGGTGTGGGGAGATGGGGTATGGGGATATGGGGTGTGGGGAGATGGGGTATGGGGATAGGGGGTGTGGGGAGAGGGGGTATTAGTATATGGGGTGTGGGGAGATGGGGTATGGGGATATAGGGTGTGGGGAAATTCGGTGTGGGGGAGATAGGGTGTAGGGAGATGGAGTGTGGGGAGACAGGTGTGGGGAGATGGGGTGTGAGGAGAGGGGTGCGGGGGATATGGGGTGTGGGGAGATGTGGTGTGGCGAGGGGTGTGTGGGGGAGATAGGGTGTGGGGAGACAGGGTGTGGGAAGATGTCGTGTGGGGAGATGGGGTGTGTGGGAGATAGGGTGTTGGGAGATTAGGTGAAGGGAGATGGGGCGTGGGGATATGGCGTTTGGGGAGATGTGGTGTGGGAAGAGGTGTATGCACTCAGGGAACCTGAATTTTGTTTAAATGCTAAATAATAATGATAACATAATAATAACTCTGATGGCTCCGCGTAGCAGTAGTAAGTAATCGCTAACGAAAGTTCCCCTTTTATCCCCGGATCAGGCTATGGTCAGTAGCGCAAAGTAGAGTGTGTATTCACGTAAAGTTTCCCTTTCATCCCCGGATCAGGCTATGGTCAGTAGAGTAAAGTAGAGTGTGTATTCACGTAAAGTTCCCCTTTCATCCCCGGATCAGGCTATGGTCAGTAGCGTAAAGTAGAGTGTGTATTCACGTAAAGTTCCCCTTTCATCCATGGATCAGGCTATGGTCAGTAGCGTAAAGTAGAGTGTGTATTCACGTAAAGTTCCCCTTTCATCCACGGATCAGGCTATGGTCAGTAGCGTAAAGTAGAGTGTGTATTCACGTAAAGTTCCCCTTTCATCCCCGGATCAGGCTATGGTCAGTAGCGTAAAGTAGAGTGTGTATTCACGTAAAGTTCCCCTTTCATCCATGGATCAGGCTATGGTCAGTAGCGTAAAGTAGAGTGTGTATTCACGTAAAGTTCCCCTTTAATCCACGGATCAGGCTATGGTCAGTAGCGTAAAGTAGAGTGTGTATTCACGTAAAGTTCCCCTTTCATCCCCGGATCAGGCTATGGTCAGTAGCGTAAAGTAGAGTGTGTATTCACGTAAAGTTCCCCTTTCATCCACGGATCAGGCTATGGTCAGTAGCGTAAAGTAGAGTGTGTATTCACGTAAAGTTCCCCTTTCATCCCCGGATCAGGCTATGGTCAGTAGCGTAAAGTAGAGTGTGTATTCACGTAAAGTTCCCCTTTCATCCACGGATCAGGCTATGGTCAGTAGAGTGAAGTAGAGTGTGTATTCACTCTTCAAAGTGGACTGAGTGAAAGTGCTAACCAGGGCTTTTTACTTTTAGAAAGAAAAAGGGTGCAGGTGCTATCCAAAATGTGCCTAAAAAGGTGCCGGTACTAACTGCAACGCTGAAAACATCATGACTAGAAAAGGTGCCGGTGATGCGTACTGTTGTGCACAGTCAGGACAAAAAGCCCTGGTGCTAGCCATATATTTGTATAAACCAGCTGCGGTTCGATTGTCAATGAGATCAAAATTGCGCTTCACCTTGACTTCAGACAGCATTCACTGAAGGAGTCGTTCTCAATTATGTAGTCCACTCCAGATAGGAGTCGTGCCCAACTTTACAAATCTATCAACTCGTGAGGGGTTCTGTGTGAGTGAGTGAGTGAGTGAGTGAGTGAGTGAGTGAGTGAGTGAATGAGTGAGTGAGTGAGTGAGTGAGATTCAACCTAACCAGGACATCAACCAATCGTTAAACACCCGGTGACAGAAAGTGCCACCAGGTTCTGTGTGAGTGAGTGAGTGAGTGAGTGAGTGAGTGAGTGAGTGAGTGAGTGAGTGAGTGAGTGAGTGAGTGAGTGAGTGAGTGAGTGAGTGAGTGAGTGAGTGAGTGAGTGAGTGAGATTCAACCTAACCAGGACATCAACCAATCGTTAAACACCCGGTGTCAGAAAGTGCCACCAGGTTCTGTGTGAGTGAGTGAGTGAGGAGTGAGTGAGTGAGTAAGATTCAACGCCACCAGGACATCCACCAAGCGATAAACACCTGGTGACAGAAAGTACCACCAGGTTATGTATGAGTTGTTGAAATTTGCCAAGCAACATGTTAACATGGGATTTTTTCACGTGGACTTAGACTTCTAGTAATTCCGTCTTGTCTCTGGGTAGTGCGATCGGACGCCCGTGTGCATTGTTGTGCACGTGAAAAAATCCCCTGGCAGTTGGAAATCGAAAAGAGTAGCCTAACGACGCTGCCCTGGCAAAATTTTGAGTTAAAAATCTACCTAAAGTATTTCAGGATCCTAGCCGGTGCTACAGAGCCTGTGCACTGTGCTGAGCTTCTTCGGTCTCAGACTTGAATTAAAAAGAAAAACAAAGCACTTATGGGTTACTACCCGTGTGCCATGATGTTGCATTTTATAATTGGTGCCGTTTGGCCTAAAACTTGATTGTCTTCATTACATCTTTGTTGGATTTCTTCATTCAAGTCTTCTGAAAAAATTCTTCCCAGATTTGTAAAATCCTCCGCCTTCCAATATCCATATATTTAAAAAGCGTATTTTTTCCCCTAAGTTTTCTAAGATTAGCTGGTATAGTTTAAAACATCAGGGCCTCAGTGCTTCGTATATATCTTAGGGCCTCATCAAATCTAAATCCCACCCTAGACCTGAATTTTATATCTACGCCCTACACGAAGACTTCGGGGGATGTTTAAATTCTGTCCCGACTTGTTTCACACTCCCAGAGCCGGGACCTGGCGTGAGAGCAACGCCCGAGATATTACAGTTGGGACTGACCAAATTATTGAGCATCAAATGTTACATATCTGGCTTCGCCTCCAACAACATCTCAGAGGTGAGGTCCGTCTGTATCAGAATCTTTCTGTCTGTATGTATGTTATCATCTTTCCGTCTGTATGTATGTCATCATCTTTCCGTCTGTATCAGAATCTTTTTGTCTGTATGTATGTTATCATCTTTCCGTCTGTATGTATGTCATCATCTTTCCGTCTGTATGTATGTCATCATCTTTCCGTCTGTATCAGAATCTTTTTGTCTGTATGTATGTTATCATCTTTCCGTCTGTATGTATGTCATCATCTTTCTGTCTGTATGTATGTCATCATCTTTCTGTCTGTATGTATGTCATCATCTATCTATCTATCTATCTATCTATCTATCTATCTATCTATCTATCTATCTATCTATCTATCTATCTATCTATCTATCTATCTATCTATCTATCTATCTATCTATCTATCTATCTATCTATCTATCTATCTATCTATCTATCTATCTATCTATCTATCTATCTATCTATCTATCTATCTATCTATCTATCTATCTATCTATCTATCTATCTATCTATCTATCTATCTATCTATCTATCTATCTATCTATCTATCTATCTATCTATCTATCTATCTATCTATCTATCTATCTATCTATCTATCTATCTATCTATCTATCTATCTATCTATCTATCTATCTATCTATCTATCTATCTATCTATCTATCTATCTATCTATCTATCTATCTATCTATCTATCTATCTATTTATTTATCTATCTATCTATCTATCTATCTATCTATCTATCTATCTATCTATCTATCTATCTATCTATCTATCTATCTATCTATCTATCTATCTATCTATCTATCTATCTATCTATCTATCTATCTATCTATCTATCTATCTATCTATCTATCTATCTATCTATCTATCTATCTATCTATCTATCTATCTGTCTGTCTGTCTGTCTGTCTATCTATCTGTCTGTCTGTCTGTCTATCTATCTATCTGTCTGTCTGTCTGTCTGTCTGTCTGTCTGTCTGTCTGTCTGTCTGTCTGTCTGTCTGTCTGTCTGTCTGTCTGTCTGTCTGTCTGTCTGTCTGTCTGTCTGTCTGTCTGTCTGTCTGTCTGTCTGTCTGTCTGTCTGTCTGTCTGTCTGTCTGTCTGTCTGTCTGTCTGTCTGTCTGTATAGTCTGTCCTGTGTGCCTGTCTGCTTGCCTATATGCCTGTATGTCTTTCTATTAGATTTAGCTGGGTGTCTATGACTTTTGACATGAATCCTGTTATTTAGCTCCCCTGTACTTCCAGTTCTCCAAACCACCTGTAGTAAGCCGTTTATCCTTTTCTGTTCCTTATATTGTCTTTCTGATATTATATGTGTGCTTAGTTGCTTGAATTTCAGTACTTCTTCTTCTTCTTCTTCTTCTTCTTCTTCTTCTTCTTCTTCTTCTTCTTCTTCTTCTTCTTCTTCTTCTTCTTCTTCTTCTTCTTCTTCTTCTTCTTCTTCTTCTTCTTCTTCTTCTTCTTCTTCTTCTTCTTCTTCTTCTTCTTCTTCTTCTTCTTCTGCCTTTCTATCCCCCAATGGAGCAAAGGCCCTCAACCAACTCACGCCAAGTCGTTCTATCCTTCGCCATTGCATGGAGCTCTCCCCATGTCCTCCCAATCTTTCTAACCTCGTTCTCCAGCTCTCTTCTCCATGTGTTTTTTGGCCTTCCTTTATTTCTATGCCCCTGTGGGTTCCAATGCAAAGACATTCTAGTTATGCTGTTCTCCTGTTTTCTTAGTGTGTGCCCTATCCAACACAAGCGTCTTTTCCTCACTTCCTGATCCACTGGAGCCTGTTTAGTTCTCTGCCAAAGTTCTACATTAGTTATTCTATCATACCATTTTATTCCCTCTATTCTGCGCAGGCACCAGTTAATGAATGTCTGTAATTTATTAGTAATTGCCTTGGTTGTTCTCCATGTTTCCGCCCCATAAATTAGTACTGATTTGACATTAGAATTAAAAATTTTTAGTTTAGTATTTCTTTTAATTTCTTTTGACCTCCACAAATTCCCTAGTGCTATGAAAGCCCCTCTTGCCTTTTGTATTCTTATCTTGCTTAAATCAATACCATTAACTGTTGCGATTAATGAATAAGACAAATATAAAATAGTTTTGGCAGAAATGAGCAGACAATTATTTCTCAGACTCGGGACGAACACTATAAACCCAGAGCACATCATTGGTATATCATGTAAAGGATAGGTCGTATTTCAGGATTAATCCCGATATACTACTCACATCTTCACTGAATGAGTTTGACTGAAAAGCCGTTCTGGTGCACACCAACAGACTGGCGAGCGGCTCCACGTTTTCGCAGACTTAGCCAGTCAGGCAGAGCAAAACTGTCTCACAGAAGCCACCTTTTAATAAAAATTATAGATATAAGATAAATACAAGGTCCGACAATTAAGTAATGAGACTCATTCCAAAAAATTAAAATAATCAATAGCTGAAGATATAACCTGTATCTGATTCAAAGTAAACTCCCTGTGATTGATACAGCAAGTGGCACGATCTAACAAACATTGGAACGACCTCTGTAGCTCTTCTGTTGTCATGGCCCTTAAAGTCGATGTTACGGTCATTTGGATGTCATCTATATCGTTAAAGAAGCGTCCTTTCAATCGTAACTTTAATTTTGGGAAAAGAAAATAATCACAGGGAGACAAATCTGCGAAATAGGGTGGAAGACTGAAAACACACACTTGTTTTTGGGCCAAAAATTCTTGTTTTGATGATTTCTTTTGGGTACTCAACCCACTGATGTTTTTAGCCATCAGTCAACAAATGTGGTACAAACCGACAAGCAATTTTTTTGGGGGGCCAAAATCTTGCACTAAAATGTTATAAATCGTTTCTCTATTAACACCAGATTCGTCTGCCATCATCCTCACAGTAAAACAATAATCTATTTGTATGCGTTCTCTAAATTTTGCAATGAGTTCATCATCGCGAACATAAATTTGGGATCCAAGTCTAGGGGCATTAGTAATAATTTCTACATCACTTTTGAATCGTGAATACCACCTGCAAATTTGTGCACTAGATAAACAATTGTCTCCATAAACTTGTTGCATTAATTTAACTGTTTCAATCGCGCTTTTTCTTAGTCTTAAACATAATTTAATGTTAACTTTTTGCTGCGCGCTGATTTCGTAACAATGCACCTCTGACAGGGTCAACAAAATGGCGACTTGTTTGTTGTCTGCTTATCAAGCGGTGATGAAAAGTTGCCAAATCATAGATGAATGTTGCCTCTTTAGATTGCATACTTTGCTTCATAGATGGCCTTTTTGTCTTAGCCATAATAAAATCAGTCTCATTACTTAACTGTCGGACCTTGTACATCAAGCGCATCGGGTGCTTTATTTATATCTTACCCCAAACAGGGGAAATCCACAGGTCACGGGCCAGTCTAATATTTCAGGGGGTGGTAGATAGGCTTCATACAGACGTGGGACCTAGGCTACACTGTCACGAGACGATCTCAGTGGTTCCAGAAGTTAGTACTTGTAATAAGTTCTTCTGGTTCTAAAGAGACAGAATTATATTTACTCTGCCCTTTATCCTAATATTACTTTAAACCGCACGGATTTAAATGTTTCCAGTCCTTCTCCGAGACCAAGCCACTGCGCTTTGTTTAAAATTACATAACACTACGTAATACAGCCCGCTGGTTCAGATGTTAGGTTGATTCTCACGCCAGTGTCAGAATGTTATCTCCGAACACAGCCTGAGTGGGGCCCTTTTTAACGGGGGAATTGAGTGGACGCTAGACATTGTGGCGACCAGAGGTTTAAGTAACACGTCAGTGTAATTCTCAAGAGAACAGGTGTTTGGCAATTAGGAATGTTTGATCTGGGTCACTTAAGAATGTACGCTCTAGGGATGTCAGTCCAGAATTGACTGACAGGCCACTTGTAAGCTAATTTGATCTGATAGGTACTTCAGAGGCGTGGCTTAAGTCATCGTCTTGAGGGTTGGGTAGAACCGAGGAAAGGGAGGAGTTTAATTTGGACAATAGATTGATACTTATACTTCGAGCCTGTGGAATTCCCGTCATTAATCGCAGCCTGCCGGCAAACAAACACAGGTCGACGTAAAAGTATTTTACGGTCGGATTCTGTTTTGGCGATTGATGGAAAGTTCCCAGCGCCCATGTGACGATCAGTCCATGAAGTAGACTACATTGTGTTAGACTCGGCCAGCTGGGAACGAGGTGGAGAACGAGGTGGAGAACGAGGTGGAGAACGAGGTGGGAACGATGTGGAGACCGAGGAGGGAATGAAGTGGAGAATAAGCTGAAACAGGCAGAAAACAGGCAAGGAAGAGTTTGACAAGCTTGACAGTTCCTCACGGCTGTCAGAGGCTTACAAGATAAGTTAACATCATTTCCGTTAACATACCACCATCATCATACCACTCTAAACCCCGGAGCTGTTTTTCTCGCTGAAGCTTATAACCCCTTTACGTTAACCAGTCACTGTTTGTGTAAATCAACAAACTGGGAATATCCTTGTTAGTAAATAAAGCTGTATGTCAAGTTTTATACTACATCGTTTGTTAAATTTCAAGTGTATTCAGTCTTACCTGTTTAAATAAACTGATAGATAGAATTACATTTGGTGGGCGCACAAATAATATGATAATAATTCTTTAATTATTAATAATAACACCGGGAGAAGGTAGATGACGGAGGAATCATTTGCCCTGTCTAATAATTCATTAAGTATAATGCTATAGACATCTAAAATTCCTTGCCTTCTCTTGTGGGTACCAAGTGCAGCTAATGTTAAAGTACTTAACGAGCCAATATGGTTGTTTTCTTGGGTATCCAGGACTTTGTCTGAGAGCAGCATAGCTCAGATTTTAGTTCCGTTAATCTGGTGGAGGAAATGTGTTGAGAGGAACATCCCTACTCAACATTATAACCATTAAATACCACGCGTCACGTCACATACACTCTCTCGTGGGACGTAGGTGGGTTGGGGTTAGGACCAGTTCTACATGTTTTGAGGTCGTTAAAAGCACCCGAAAGCCGGGAAACCCAGTCTTACCACCCTCTTAAATGTTGGACTGTACTGTAACGTCATATTGGGTATGATATTACGAAAGAACGGAGCTTCGTCCCAGATGTGGCACAAAGCGAACTAGACGCATAACAAGCTTTAACCGCAGAAGGAGAAGAATAACTGTACAGGCAGGCATAATGTTTGCTGTTCCTCTTACTGTGTTAATGAGAAAGAACCTTGAATTGTGTCTTGTGTTGTACAGGTAACTTCCATAGGTCTGTCTTACATTCATGACGGTATCGATCAACTTCTGATCACCCACAGTGTCTTTGAAGGTACAGAGATCAAACCAGGAAGTGGAGTGGTGTCCTCTACAGGCCATTTAAGCACCGCCGAGGTATTTTGACATGTTGCAGTTAGTAATATGTGATTGTTTTATCATCATGGCCATAGATAATTGTAGTCAATATTAAGTGTGCCCTGCGCTGTATATTTTATATGTTGTCCTTCAAACAGTCGGCTCTATGGCTAAGTCGATGCGAACGCTTCGTAATGCGGGGATGCCGGGTTCGATCCCATCAGCGGGCCATGCGCCTTGTGTTAGTTTCGACAGTGGTATCAAGAAAGCCGACCGTCCAGAAGCAATGGCAAACTACTGGACGTAAATTTGTCTAGAAAAACCATACAACAGCCAGGGGTTGTTGGGGTTGTTTCTGCAACGTCATGTAAAGGATACGCAACTAACCTTGAACCTTCAAACAACGACTGGGTCCGCTTAGAGCAGCGGTTCCTAAACTGTAGGTCGCGACCCTTTAGGTTCGCTAGTCGCTGGTCTGGGACAATATTCCTTTAATTACTTGATCCTTGGTGAAACAGTATCTTTACATCCCAGGGTTCAACAGTTGAGTTGAGTCCAGAACCGACATCACAGCACGCGGGACATTTCTATGTGTGCTCCGTCCTCATCTTCAGCAGCCAGCGCAGAGTTCGATTACTGATGGTACCGGTCACAATCTGGTTATCTGTTCCTCTTGCCTTTCATCTGAGTGTAGTAAGCCGCCAGACCCTCTGGTTACACCCAGGTGCCTCATTCTCTCCAGGCCATAATAATCTTCTTTCTCTACTGATTCCGTTGCTTGTTCCCAAAGGACCTTGACCACATCTGCCTTGTCAGGGTTGAACACTATCATGAGAACATTAACAGAAAAGGGTCTGTGTTCAATTTCCAACATGGCAAATAATTTCCAACTTGTAGCACTTTTGTTTTTTATTCGGATTCTTAAAATGAGTACATGATTACTTTCCTAATTTTATGGATATTGTCGGAAAATAAGCATCGGAGCATAACATTTATCAATCTCTTATCTTTGTGCGATGATTTAAAAATATGTAACGACTTGTCAAACCTTTTCTGGAGAATCTACCTTTTGCTCAGATGATCATCCACGTAAACACGCAGTTTCAGTACGGGGATATACTGTCGTTAGTCGTAACTAGCTCTAATACCCGTTTTTTTTTTTTTAAATCTCTTGGACATGTAGGACCACGTCTCTGCTCAGTCGCCACGAACCGTGTAGGTTATGATTGTATTGAAGAAAGATATACAAGTACTTTAATGTGTATTTAATTGACTTAACTTCTCCAGGTAACGCTGGTGTGTCGGGAAACAAGCAGTCAGATAAACTGGCCGGCTCTGCACCTCTTGGTGGTGAATTGATGTATGACCAATTATATATTACGAGGCCCCTTTTGGGAGTGAATAAACAGTGCGGTGGAACAAATAGGTCATTACGGTCTGAGAAGAAATGTGATCTGACTCACGCTCAACACTCAAGAGAAAGGCGAGATGGATATTCAGTCAGACTGATACTGGTACCATCGGAATTGGAACCCTTCGTTTGCTGCTGAAAATAGGCGCGGAGTGCTTATGGGAGTGTCCCGAGTGCTGCGATGTGGATTCGACAATTGTGTAACATCTATACTGGGTGTCAGTGCCGTTTATCTATAAAACATAGGTCTAACCCTATATACCCAATACCCCTGCAAGGCGTGGAGAGGGATCCTTTACTTGTTTAAATATTGGGTGTCATTCCATCTGTCAGTAAGGTATTGGTCACCTAGCAAATACTCAAATAGAGCGAACCGTCAATGCTAACTGTGGCACGCTAGAAATTGTTAGTCAAGTATAGGCGTACCCTCCAGCTCCTGGGTACATTGTGCTATCTCCATTTCATCATATATCGAGCAACGCTAAGTGGATGATGGGATCAAAAACCATGCCAACTGTCTTTATTTCCCAGAAGATTTGTTCATTAGTTTGTTGGTTTACTTTCGAACCCAAGTTAATGAAAACAAATTGCAATATATATTTGAACACACAATACCGGTGTGATAGGCGTGGCTTCGGGCCCTGTCGGAGCCGGACTCATTTCAAAAATGACCTTGGCTCCCAGGTCGACACAACCTTGCGTGGGTACCAGGTACACGCCATGGGAAGTAAAGGTGACCGGTATGATGTTGACCACATCATCCACCAGGTGACATTATAAAATATAGGTCTAGCCCTATATGCCCAGTGAGGTGTGGAAAAGGGTACTTTACTTTTACTCACTCTAGCTCTTTGGGAGAAAGTTAAACCGGAAGCGGAAATCGATCCTTACGATGGGGATAGAACTGTGTAACGAGGATGAGCCGAGAGATTTGGCCGACAATCTACACTTAGAGGGAAGGCAAGACGGATAAACAATCAGACTGCAACTGGTACCGATCTAAGTTCAAACTGTGCGTTCTACTGAAGATAGGGAGCGCCTATGAGAGGTCTCCGGGTTCTGTGGTGTCGGTTCTTCGCCTCAGTTTCCAAATATTATTATGTCGTTTAAAAATGTTTAAGTAATTACACAGAAATAATAATTACAGCAGAGTTCTTGCAACCATTGCAATCTTCTTGTGCTTCGCGTTCACCAGCTGTAAACTCCGGTGAAAAGTTCTGGTTGTTCATCCACTTCTGGACTTCAGTCCTGTTCCAGAACCTGACTGTTGCGTGTGCATCCGTTTTTCAGATATGACTCATTTGGATGCAGACTGCTGGCTCCTTGCCTCTCAGGCAGAAGCATTACGACTTTGAAGGAAGCTCCAAGTTAGTCGACTCTTAAGACATGCTTTTGGGTAGGCAGTGGGTCTATTCTTGTTTTCCCTATAATAGGGCCCCGGAACCCACACGGGGAACACATTCTAAGGAATGTATGATTATCTTGTACTTATTTGTATTCAGGATGAAGAGAACTTTCTGGAAGCTACTTGGCAGAACCCAAGCCTGAATAGAACTGGCAAGTACGAATGCAGTTTTAGCGGTCTTGACACTTCAGGCCATCCAGTGTATTTCGAATCCACGTTGGAACTGAATCATGTAGGTACGTCTGCAGTTTGTGACACTCTTGAGTTCGTGCTAACTTTCTGAGATAAGTGTGTAAGTGGCGATTTCTGTGTTGCGCTTCCTGGCTGGTTGCCTTCGACTTCAGCACCTTGTTTTGCTAGGGTAGACTGGGGTCGTACTCGAGAAGAGTAGGCTCATCCCTTCGTCTTTCGCCTTTACCTTGTTTGTTGTCCCATCCAACTCCCGCTGGGGGTTGAAACCCCAACCTTCAACTGGATTGCTGGGAAGAACAGGGTCCACCACGTGAAGGTGAGGTAGGCTTGAGCACGAGAGGCTAATAGACATTAGGAGTCTTGTATTGCGCATCATTGCTCCATTAGGACCCCGAATTTGACACATCAAGGCAAACCTTTTGGCCAGAAAAAAAATGTAGGGCGTAAAACTCTATGGGCCACTGAATGAACTAACAACGACAGGGAAATTCATACAAGAGACAAAATTGCTGATAAAGACAACTGATTTCAGGCGAACGAAAGAAGAAGAAGTGTGTAAGTGTGTTTGTTAGGTTTTTGCGCCGCCGTGGTGTAACGACTAGACGGTCAACCTTCCACATCTGAAGGTCGTGGTTAAAATCCAAACGGAGTCAGGCTTTTTTCAGTGTGACTTTGACTCCCCGGTCGACCCAGCCTTAAATAAGTACCATGTAAAGTCATGGGAAGTAAAGACGGCCGGCATGATATTGACCACATCACCCAAATAGAACCGACTGATCTATCAAATATAGGTCTAGCTCCATATGCACAATACTCCTGGAGGCGTGGATAAGGGTCCTTCAGTCGTGGTATTTAGATACGGCGATTCGCCAGAGACAAGGTGCCACATTGGCCTAATTTCAGTCTCCACAAGACATGCTGACAACAAACACAAATTTGGCTAACGATGGAGGAATCTCGTGAAAGATATAAAACCAAACAAGTAGACCAGAGCTTCATAATGTAACAAAACACAAACGGAAGGTAGAACAGAGCTTCATAATGTAACAAAACACAAACGGAAAGTAGATCAGAGCTTCATAATGTAACAAAACACAAACGGAAAGTCAACTTTGCGACTCTTAATAGCGGGAGTAAGAAACTGCTCACCAGCAGTCAACATTTGAGAGACAGGTGGAGGGAATCTCTTAGTGAACTGCTAAACTGTGGAACACCGGATGAAGTACCAAACCAAAATAAATTTGCAACAGACCATAAACCAAAGATATTGGAATCTGCAGTTGAAAATATCTTTAAACAAAGTGAAAAGAAAAAGACAGCGTAAATAGATGGTATTAGAACAGAAATGCTTCTTTCGTGAACGACAACAGGAATAGCTTAGTTAACCAGAATCTTTAACATATCTTGGGAGGCAGGAAAGGTTACAAGTGACTGGCAGAGAGCAATCATTCTCCCCGTTTGGAAGAATAAAGGGGACAAAAGAGACTGTGAAACCTACAGGGGTATCTCCATCCTCAGCCATACTGGAAAGATGTTTGCAAAAGTATTGGAACTTAGAGCTCAACCAGTACTAGAGCCCCAGTTAAGTAGGAGACAGTTCGGTTTCAGGAAGGGAAGGACATGTCATCTTTATCCTCATGTAGCAGGTCCTTTGCAGAACGTCGTTGTCATCACAGGCTGCCTGAAAGAAACTCGGTCTCTCGTCAGCTCTCCCGCCTCATTTACTTTCATACTCAAGGAGTCACTTACATCCTGTGCCCATCTTTGTGTCGGTCGGCCCCTGACCCTCCCTCCTGGTACCATGTCTTCTCCTATAATATTTTCCAATCTGCTAAAATATTTTAGCTTCCGAGAAAGGATGCTGTTTATTAGCCAATCTTCCTTGATGTTCAGATGAAGGATCTGTACAGATGCAATATTTTCTTTAAGGCAGATAAGCGAGCTGTCTAGTAAATATGATAGAAGTCGACATCTTATGTTTATAGATCAAGAGCAGGCTTTCGATCGAGTCAACAGATGCAAACTACCGAAAATTATGGAAGATTATGGTATTCAAGATCATCCGTTAATGTTTATAGTACGGTACTACAGTCAAACAAGTATGAGAATTTAAATCGCTAGGAAGCATATTTACTGAGGATGACAGACTAGACATAGAGAGAGAGAGAGAGAGAGAGAGAGAGAGAGAGAAAAGCCAGAGTACAGAAGGCAAATTCTGTCACCTACCAGTTAGCCCCACTGCTTAGACTTCCACACATTTCCCTTCCAGGAAAATAGCTAATGATTAAGAGCATCTTTATCCCTACTTTATGTTATCAATGCTAAACATACACAATGAATTGGGTACTAGAACAAAAAATAACTACACGTGAAATACGCTGACTCCCCAAGGTCACTAACAATACTAGACGAGACAAGGTTAGACAAGATAAGGAAGAAAAATTAATTTTAAATTAACATTTTAAAGAATGAATAAATAAATAAATTCGATATTATACACATCGCATTTGCTTATCCGTAAAAATACTTATTTAATAATGTATAACTTGATTTTCTAGAACCGTCTAAAGAAGAACTGCTACAGCAACTAGAAGATCTGCGGAACAAGTTCGAATCACTGACACAAGAGAAGGAAGATTTGAGTCAGTATCTGTCTTCATTATCTGTCTTTATATTCTGTCTCTACAGATATACCTCGTTTATACCGCTTTGTAAATATATTTTCAGAGTATCGTTGTAGCGGGGAAATGAGGATTTCAAAAACGAACAAATAGACACGAAGACGGACAGATAGTTGGATAGATGGATGGATGGAAAGATGGACAGATAGACATCCAGCTGGATGGGTGGATAGATAGACATACAAACACACAATAGACAGACCGAAGTAAAAATTACAGAAATAGACAGACAGACAGACAGACAGATTAGACAGACAGACAGACAGACAGACAGACAGACAGACAGACAGACAGACAGACAGACAGACAGACAGACAGACAGACAGACAGACAGACAGACAGACAGACAGACAGACAGACAGACAGACAGACAGACAGACAGACAGACAGACAGACAGACAGACAGACAGACAGACAGACAGACAGACAGACAGACAGACAGACAGATAGATAGATAGATAGATAGATAGATAGATAGATAGATATATATAGACATCTACAGCACTAAAACTAAATTCAGGATAATCAAAACAAGCGTTAGGATAGCTCTCCTCCATGGAGAAGAAACGTGGGAAACAGACAGAAAAATAGAGAGTATCCACAGAGGTTTTTGGAAAAAGACTTTTCTGAAGATTTTTAGGGTTCACATGGGAAGATAAAATCAGCAAGTATAGATTACAACAAATGACAGACTTAGAAGATGCAAAATTTATTTAAAAAAAAAAAAACGAAGATGGAGGTGGATTGGACATGTCTTCAGAATGAAGAAAAAGAGAAGGCCAAGACAAGCAATGGAGTGGACACCACAAGGAAAGGAGGAAGAGGCAGGTCTAGGGGCACTTGGGGGCCAACTTTTAAGGCTGAACTCAAGGCTACGCGAAGAATAAAACTAGAGATCAAGAGGATGGCTCAGGATCCAATTGAGTGGCGACACTTTGTCTTTGCTTTTTGTGCCTCTCGGGGCGATAAAGGATTGATTGATTGATTGATTGACTGATTGATTGATTGATTTAGTGGTGCCTGCGCTAACAGTCCGTCATTAGAATTACTGTGGTTATAATTTTGGCAAATTGAAAGTTAATTCCTAATAAACTCACAATCTGGCACTCCTTGTCTACTGGTGACAAAGATGACATTATGGTTATGAAAAAGCCATCATTTTGTTTTTCTGTTCAACAGGAGCAGAACGGGATAAAATCGAGCTGAAAATACGAGTTTTGGAAGAAAGTGTTAAAGGTGTGTATGTATGGGACATTTCTTCTGCTCTTATCCTCCCAAAAGAATATATGCTCTCGATCATATCTCGCTAAGTCATCTTATTCTTTGCAATCGTTTGTATCTCAGCCCATGTTCTTCTCAACTTTTGTTTTCTTTCAAATTGCTCTCTAGTTACCCTCTTCGTGTTAGTTTATTAGTTAGTTGGTTAGTTAGTTAGTTAGTTAGTTAGTTAGTTAGTTAGTTAGTTAGTTAGTTAGTTAGTTAGTTATTTAGTTAGTTAGTTAGTTAGTTAGTTAGTTAGTTATTTAGTTAGTTAGTTGCGTATCCTTTACAAGACATTGTAGAACCAGTTTGAGCATTTTTTGGATGTTGTGTTTTTATGTTCAGTCGTTTGCCATTGCCTTCTGGACGGTCAGCTCTAGGTACCACTGTCAAAAAAAAAAAAAAAAAACAAGACAAATCGTCCGCAACGCCCAAGCCACAGACGCCGACCCCTCTTCGTGTGATATTCATTTACTCCTTTGACCCCATGGTTATCTTGTGCAAAGATATAGTTATGTCATTATTATATTCTCCTTATGTGTCTCCTATCCAACACCAGCATTTTTTCCTCACCCTTTAATTTACTGGAACTTTTTAGTTCTCACACAGAGCTCTACATTAATAATACTTCTTCTGTCTGTCTCTCCCCAATTGAGCATAGGCCCTCAACCATCTCACGCCAAGTCGCTCTATCCTTCCTTTGCATGGAGCTATCCCCATGTCCTCCCAATATTTCTAACTTCGTTCTCCAGCTCTCTTCTCCGTGTTTTTGTTATTTGCCTTCCACTATTCCTATGCCCCTGTGGGTTCCAATGCAAAGACATTCTTGATATGCTGTTTTCTAATACTACCATACCATTAAATTATCTCTAGTCTACATAGGTACCAAGTAAAGAATTTGTATATTTTGCCAAAGTGTAATACCCAGATTTCTGCTTAACCACCTATTTATCTGTCTACACACCTCTTTATATCTGTGTTGACCTCCCTACCTATGCGCATACTTAACTATTTATCACCTCTCTAGTACCATTTTCCTACCTCACTACTTACCTACGTGTGTTTCTACTCAACTTTGTCTACCCACCTAGCTACCTGTCGGTCTGCTCACCTACCAATCTTTTGTATATTTGTGTCTACCCACCTACCAATCTTTTGAATATTTGTGTCTACCCACCTACCAATCTTTTGTATATTTGTGTCTACCCACCTACCAATCTTTTGTATATTTGTCTACTTACCTACCTAGCTTCGTCGTTTATATATTTGTGTCTACCCACCTACCAATCTTTTGTATTTTTGTCTACTTACCTAACTACCTTCGTTGTTTATATATTTGTGTCTACCTACCTACCAATCTTGTGTATATTTGTCTACTTACCTACCTACCTTATGTCCACTTACATACCAGTCTTTTGCATATTTATGTCTACTTACATACCAGTCTTTTGCATATTTATGTCTACTTACATACTAGTCTTTTGCAAATTTTTGTCTATTTACATTCCAGTCTTTTGCATATTTATGTCTACTTACATACCAGTCTTTTGCATATTTATGTCTACTTACATACCAGTCTTTTGCATATTTATGTCTACTTACATACCAGTCTTTTGCATATTTATGTCTACTTACATACCAGTCTTCTGCATATTTATGTCTACTTACATACCAATATTTTGTATATTTGTGTCTATTTACATACACATAATTCGTATATTAATGTGTACTGACATACCAGTATCTGTCTATCTATCTATCTATCTATCTATCTATCTATCTATCTATCTATCTATCTATCTATCTATCTATCTATCTATCTATCTATCTATCTATCTATCTATCTATCTATCTATCTATCTATCTATCTATCTATCTATCTATCTATCTATCTATCTATCTATCTATCTATCTATCTATCTATCTATCTATCTATCTATCTATCTATCTATCTATCTATCTATCTATCTATCTATCTATCTATCTATCTATCTATCTATCTATCTATCTATCTATCTATCTATCTATCTATCTATCTATCTATCTATCTATCTATCTATCTATCTATCTATCTATCTATCTATCTATCTATCTATCTATCTATCTATCTATCTATCTATCTATCTATCTATCTATCTATCTATCTATCTATCTATCTATCTATCTATCTATCTATCTATCTATCTATCTATCTATCTATCTGTCTGTCTGTCTGTCTGTCTGTCTGTCTGTCTGTCTGTCTGTCTGTCTGTCTGTCTGTCTGTCTGTCTGTCTGTCTGTCTGTCTGTCTATCTATCTAATCTATCTATCTATCTATCTATCTATCTATCTATCTATCTATCTATCTATCTATCTATCTATCTATCTATCTATCTATCTATCTATCTATCTATCTATCTATCTATCTATCTATCTATCTATCTATCTATCTATCTATCTATCTATCTATCTATCTATCTATCTATCTATCTATCTATCTATCTATCTATCTATCTATCTATCTATCTATCTATCTATCTATCTATCTATCTATCTATCTATCTATCTATCTATCTATCTATCTATCTATCTATCTATCTATCTATCTATCTATCTATCTATCTATCTATCTATCTACCTATCTATCTATCTACCTATCTATCTACCTACCTACCTACCTACCTACCTACCTACCTACCTACCTACCTACCTATCTATCTATCTATCTATCTATCTATCTATCTATCTATCTATCTATCTATCTATCTATCTATCTATCTATCTATCTATCTATCTATCTATCTATCTATCTATCTATCTATCTATCTATCTATCTATCTATCTATCTATCTATCTATCTATCTATCTATCTATCTATCTATCTATCTATCTATCTATCTATCTATCTATCTATCTATCTATCTATCTATCTATCTATCTATCTATCTATCTATCTATCCATCTATCCATCTAATCTATCTAATCTATCTAATCTATCTAATCTATCTAATCTATCTATCTATCTATCTATCTATCTATCTATCTATCTATCTATCTATCTATCTATCTATCTATCTATCTATCTATCTATCTATCTATCTATCTATCTATCTATCTATCTATCTATCTATCTATCTATCTATCTATCTATCTATCTATCTATCTATCTATCTATCTATCTATCTATCTATCTATCTATCTATCTATCTATCTATCTATCTATCTATCTGTGTATCTGTCTATCTGTCTATCTGTCTATCTGTCTATCTGTCTATCTGTCTATCTGTCTGTCTTCCGTCTGTCTTCTGTCTGCCTGCCTGTCTGCATGTCTGTCTGCCTGTCTGTCTGTCCGACCTTCCGTCCGTCTTTTTTTCGTTCGTCCCTCCGTCAATCTGTCTGTCGATTATGAGTGTGTATCTGTGCCCATACAGTATTTTTATCTAGAGCTGCCCTCACCTAAACATGATATATAACTTTTAAAAACTAAGTTTTTCTTATCAGGTCACAAAATCTGCGACACCGTAGACCTGCCTGTGGGGAAATATCCTATCAAGCTCTTCCCTGATGATGGTCAAGGCTTGGTAGAAGTGTTGTGTGACGTGGTCAGTCCAGGTGATGTATGGACGGTAAGTGTATAAGTGGTCAGCCCAGGTGATGTGTGGACGGTCAGTGTGTGAGGTGGTCAGCCCAGGTGATGTGTGGACGGTAAGTGTGTGAGGTGGTCAGCCCAGGTGATGTGTGGACGGTAAGTGTGTGAGGTGGTCAGTCCAGGTGATGCATGGACGGTAAGTGTATGAAGTGGTCAGCCCAGGTGATGTATGGACGGTAAGTGTGTGAGGTGGTCAGCCCAGGTGATGTATGGACGGTAAGTGTGTGAGGTGGTCAGCCCAGGTGATGTATAGACGGTAAGTGTGTGACGTGGTTAGCCCAGGTTATGTATGGACGGTAAGTGTGTGAGGTGGTCAGCCCAGGTGATGTGTGGACGGTAAGTGTGTGACGTGGTCAGCCCAGGTGATGTATGGACGGTAAGTGTGTGAGGTGGTCAGCCCAGGTGATGTATGGACGGTAAGTGTGTGAGGTGGTCAGCCCAGGTGATGTGTGGACGGTAAGTGTGTGGGGTGGTCAGCCCAGGTGATGTGTGGACGGTAAGTGTGTGAGGTGGTCAGCCCAGGTGATGTGTGGACGGTAAGTGTATGAAGTGGTCAGCCCAGGTGATGTGTGGACGGTAAGTGTGTGAGGTGGTCAGTCCAGGTGATGTGTGGACGGTAAGTGTGTGACGTGGTCAGCCCAGGTGATGTATGGACGGTAAGTGTGTGGATTGGTCAGCCCAGGTGATGTATGGACGGTAAGTGTGTGACGTGGTCAGCCCAGGTGATGTGTGGACGGTAAGTGTGTGGATTGGTCAGTCCAGGTGATGTATGGACGGTAAGTGTGTGACGTGGTCAGTCCAGGTGATGTATGGACGGTAAGTGTGTGGATTGGTCAGCCCAGGTGATGTATGGACGGTAAGTGTGTGACGTGGTCAGTCCAGGTGATGTATGGACGGTAAGTGTGTGGATTCGTCCGTCCAGGTGATGTATGGACGGTAAGTGTGTGAGGTGGTCAGCCCAGGTGATGTATGGACGGTAAGTGTGTGACGTGGTCAGTCCAGGTGATGTATGGACGGTAAGTGTGTGAGGTGGTCAGCCCAGGTGATGTGTGGACGGTAAGTGTGTGAGGTGGTCAGCCCAGGTGATGTGTGGACGGTAAGTGTGTGACGTGGCCAGCCCAGGTGATGTATGGACGGTAAGTGTGTGAGGTGGTCAGCCCAGGTGACGTGTGGACGGTAAGTGTGTGAGGTGTTCAGCCCAGGTAATGTATGGACGGTAAGTGTGTGACGTGGCCAGCCCAGGTGATGTATGGACGGTAAGTTTGTGTAGTCAGGCCAGAAAATACATGAAGTGTTTGAGGAGGTCAGCAGTGGGGATAGTTGGTGTGTGTAGTCAGGCCAGAAAATACGTGAACAATAACTATGTGAAATAGTAAGTACAGGATATGTATGAACTGACAGTGGTGGGGTGGTCAGTCCAGGTGATGTGTGAACTGACAGTGGTGGGGTGGTCAGTCCAGGTGATGTGTGAACTGACAGTGGTGGGGTGGTCAGTCCAGGTGATGTGTGAACTGACAGTGGTGGGGTGGTCAGTCCAGGTGATGTGTGAACCGCAAGTGTGTGATGTGGTCATTTTAGGTTATATATGAACCGTGAGTGTATAGATACACAAAGGAAATGAATGGTCGTAGACCATGAGGGAGACCAAGAAGACAAAGAGAGATAACGTCCAGACAGACCTGCAAACACTTGTCACCAACTGGAAAGACAAGAACAACCAGAGAGATGAGTGGAGGCGGGTGATATCTGCATCAAAGAACCTCAAGGGCTCGGAATGCTGGAGAACAAGAAGAAGTGTGTGGTAGTTAGCCCATGTGATGTGTGAACTGAAAGTGTGTGATGTGGTAATTTTAGGTGATACATGAACAATAAGTGTGTGTTAGTCAGCCCAGATGATGTGTGAACTGAAAGTGTGCGGTGTAGTAATTTTAGGTGATATGTGAACTGTAAGTGTCTGTTAGTGAGCCTAAGTGATGTGTGAACTGCAAGTGTGTGATATGGTAATTCTAGGTGATATATGTAAGTGTGTGGTAGTCAGTCCAGGAGATGTGTGGGCGGTAAGAGGATGACGTACTTGCGCTTAATAGATGTGTTATACAATCACACTATAGGATATGTGAAAGCGTTCAATATAGTCATTTTAGGTATCGTAAGTGTCTACACGGCTCTTTTGCCGTGTTAAAAACAGGAATTTCCTGCTGGCATTTTTCTCTGTGCTGCATGCGTAACCATTTACACCTCATCAGTTAAATATATTACTTGCTTGCTAACCTGACAGCATTGCATTTCTATGAGGTCATAGATTCTGGCCAAATCATAGATGTATGTCGCTTGTTTAGGTTTCATGCTTTGCTTCTGGGATCATATTTTTTCTTGACCTAATGAAACCAGTCCTGTTAGTTAATTATCAGACCTTGTGCGCGCGCACGCGCGTGTGTGTGTGTGTGTGTGCGCGCGACTACATAATCATCAATGTATGCAAACGCATGCATTTATATGTGGATAGGAATATTCTATACCAACACAGAATTTGAAAGAAATATAAGTCAACCGTCTTTCTCTGGTTTCCACAAAGGTACCGAGAGTTGACCGTTCAGTAGCAATGGCAAACTACTAAACGTAAAATTTGCCTAGAAAAACCAGAACATCTAAAAAAGGCTGGGGTTTGTTCTGCAACGCCCTGTAAAGGATACGCAACTAATTTTATATATATTACAATACTAATGGCATTAAACCGCAACCCAAGTTTGACTACACGTTAGTAACCATTGTTTACCCAAGTGTCCGGCGTGATGCTGACCACATTACCCATCTTGTGCCGATTGGTCTATAAAATATAGGTCTAGCCCTATATGCCTACAGGTGTGGAAAAGGGTCCTGTACTTTACTTGTTACCCTAATGTCACTGTGCTATGACTGCCTGCCGTTTAACCCCACCAAGATAAACACCCGCTGACATAAAGTGTCACCATTCGGATGTGGATCACCCAGGGACAGGTTCCAGAAACCCCGTTCAACCCATTGATTGGGTTATATTAGGACCCCAAGCAACAGCCAAATTAAGGCTTTAAAACAACAACATATTACGTCCAACACTGGGACCTAGTGAGATAACATAACTGTGTCACGAGTGGCCTTTATGAGATTAGCACACGTTGGAATCTCATTTGGATAGTGACTATTGTAGTAGTAGTAGTAGATTATTACCCCACTAGGACATCACACAAGCGATAAACAGCCGATGACACAAAGTGCCACCACGTGGATGAGGATCACCCGCGGAGAGGTCCCAAAAACCGCGTTCAGACATTAGACCATATTTATGGCCGAGCTATATTGCGGCCCCAGGCAAGAGCCAGAGCAGGGCTTCAAATAACAAAAAATTGCATCTCACAAGGAGATGACTGGAATAATTGCTTGCTATGTTTTGGTGACGCTGTCAGCCACTGAGAGTTATGTTTCAATATGTAATGCTAGATGGAGAAACTAAACAAGGATACATTATGTAATCATTGTCTATGATTACCAGGCTTTTACATTAAATTTTTCTACAGATTTTCCAGAAACGATTCAACGGCTCGGAGAGTTTTAGTCGCGGCTTTGTTGCGTATGATGTCGGCTTTGGTTCGGTCCTGGGTGAACATTGGCTAGGTAAGGGGAGACAACATTACCACTTGTGGTCTGGTAATACTTTTTCTAGCTTCCCCTGTTGTGCCTTTACTCTCAGTCATTAACCGAGACCGCTGGTAAAAGATAAAAAGATGAACAGCTACTGAAGGCCGTGTGATAAACAGACGAGGAACCTTGAAGACCATTAAAAAAATTTTTTTAAAAGAAATTCATAGTTTTCCGGGGGCGTGTTTTTATTGGTTAACGGCAACACCAGTACGTATATATATATATTTAAAAAAAAAAAATTTTAGGGCCCAGGTGAAAAAAATAATTTAAAATTAACTGCTATTTCATTAGTTGCACCCTAATGTATCTTGTGTGCAATCTGGACAATTTCATTATTATTCATTAATCGTCCTCTCGTGGTATGCAATGTTTGTTATTTTAAAGCCTCACCCTGGCTTTTGCCAGCGCCATGTATATAGCCGTGCCATAAATATGACCTAACCATAGATATGGTCTGAAGGGCTGAAAGGGGTTTCTGGGACCTCTCCACGGGTGATTCTCATCCGCATGGTGGCAATTTGTGTCACCGAGTTTTTATCGCTTGTGTGATATCATAGTGGGGTACAACAAGTTCCCTATCTAGCTATATTTTCCCTCACTAGATCACAAAGATTTAAACTGTTGATTTGAAAACAACTGACAAGGGCACAAGAGTTGTTCTGTAGGAGAGATAAGGGGCCTCACATTGTCAGTCTCCAGGAAGGGTACATTCAATTCATTGTTGGGGCGGCGGTCTGCATAATTGTTTTAGCACAATGTTATGACGAATAAATAATGTAGAGATTTTGGAGAGAACCAAACAACACGGTCCATTGAACCAAGAGGTGAAGAAAAGACGCTGGCACTAGATAGGACACACGTTGAAAAAATCTGAACACAGTATAACTGCTATGTCTTTGCATTGCAACCCTCAGGGGCATAGAAATAAAGGAAGACGAGAAAAAAAAATGGAGCCGAAGCTAAAGAGCGAAGTTAGAAAGAAACGACTTGGCGTGAGTTAGTTGAGGGCCTACGCTTTATTTGGGTTAGAAAGGCAGAAGAAGACACTGATCAAATCATTTGACAGTTATAATGAGAGTGACAGCTCATAAATGTGAAGTAACATTGTGGTTCTCCTCATGCACCAGGCATGTGCTGCTGTGTGGTAGACTTGAGCTGAGTTGAGTTTCAAGAACCTACATCACAACACTCAGGACTTTCCTCCGTTCGCATCTTCAACAGCTAGTGTCGACTCATAACTCCGACAGAAACATAGTATCTCTTTCCTAAATGTTTGTTTTCTAACCAGGGATTGTGATCTGTGCAGACGCATGAGCGCCTACGCCAGTTGGCAGGGCACATGATGATGATGAAATGTTTGTTGTATTTTAGACACAGCGTTACGGTCCTGTATGTTTGTAAATGTTGTTGTGTTTGTCATTGTACATATTCTTGGTTAATATTATTTTTTGTAACCTATGGTGCCATTTCAATCGTTTCATATTAATTGTGTCCGTGTTCCATAGTTGTGGATTTCAGGCTATACGATAGACATGGCCAATGAAGACACCTTTTTTCAGTGTACCTAGTTGGTCATGGTCTCAGTACACTTGTTTCCATATCGAAGCGCACACGCCATTTGGATGTAACAGCTTCGATTCCCGGCCCGGTAGCCACAGCTTTCGATTTTTATGTTGTCTAGTGTATCCTTCTATCTTTCTACTTGTATATATGAGTGCCAACCAATACATTGTCTGTTCGTTTATTATATATAAAGTGTCAATAGTGTCATAAACTGGGCTAACAAATGGGGCCTCGAAGTAAACAGGAACAAAACTGTAGCAACACTCTTCTCATTGTCTACAAAGGAGGAAAAGTTTACATTAAAATTCAACAATGATGATGTTCCACGCTCCAATACTCCAACCTTCCTGGGAGTCAAGCTTGACAGTCGTCTGACATGGAAACATCACATACTAGAAACTAACAAAAAAGCTATGAGAAAACAAGGTGTGATGAAGAAATTGGCAGGCACCACTTGGGGAGCAGACAGTTGTATCTTGAAGCAGGTATACACCGGCACAGTCAGACCAACTCTCGAATACGCATCATCGTCATGGATAACAGCAGCCCATTCCAATAAACAGATACTAGACAAAACGCAAAATAGAAGTCTGCGTACAATTTCTGGGAGCCATAAAATCTACACCTATTGTAGAAATGGAAAAGGCAGCCAACATCATCCCCTTAGAAGAAAGAAGAAGGACAAAAGCAATTCTACATGCTGAAAAAATGAAGAGAATGCTAAACCACCCATTACACTAAAAATTGGCAGCCAGGACAAAAAACCGAATAAAGCGCACAAGCCTAAACCATCTAACGAAGGAATTTGGAAAATCATTCTCTTCACTACTTAACCAACAATGCACACCTGAAGAGCTATCTTTCGATCTTTGGGACTCCGAATTATTGACACTCAATGTGTCAACATCCATCCCGACCCTGGGAAACAAAGATGCTGAGCCCGCTTTAGTGAAGAAAGCACTCACAATGGAACACCTCAACAACATGTTCCCACAGGACAGCTGGACCAGAATCTACACGGATGAATCAGCAAAAGAGGCAACTACGAATGGTGGGGCAGGTGTTTACATAAAACACCCAGATGCCACTACTGTGTCCCTAGCAGCCCCCAACGGACGAACTTGCTCTAACTACAAGGCAGAACTCTCAGCCCTATTGATGGCAGCACAGTATATGAACAATCTGCAAATCACCGCAGGCAGGATAGTTTTTCTCACTGACTCACTGTCAGCTATACAGGCCCTTGAGTCCAAACCTACCGACAGCACACTACAAAGTCTAACACATGAACTTGCTATGTTGTCAAATAAGGCAGAAATTCACTTGCAGTGGATTCCGTCTCACTGTGGCATCAAAGGCAATGAAAGCGCAGATGCTTTAGCCAAGGAAGGCAGTAACAAACCACAGACCTACCAGCCACTATCTTTTCCAGAAGTCAAAACTCTCATTAAGAGAAAATCAGAAACAGATTGGAAAACCAACACTGGTTATAACTACGAAAAAGATTTTCTGAAATACTTGAACAGAACAGACCAAGTAACAGTTTTTCGCTTACGCACTGGACACTGCAGACTCAATAAACACTCACATAAATTAGGTATGAGCCAAACAGCTCTCTGCCGGTGCCTTCGTGCTGAACAGACTCCAGAACATGTCCTGCAAGACTGTCCTCTCCTGGCGGAGCTGCGGAGCGACATATGGCAACACCCAGTAGAACTGACAACTAAGCTTTGGGGAAACCTAAGAGACCTTGAAAAGACATCCTAGTTTATGACCCACAGTGGATTATGCGCATGACCAGAGATCGCTGAAGAAGAAGAAGTTTATTATATATACAATGGTACCACAGTAGTCTGACAGCATGTACGTCTTGCCTCTCCTATGAGCGTGGAGTGTCGGTCAAATCTCCTGGTCACTCCCCGTTGCGCTATTCTCTTCAGACCGCGATGATGTAATCATGCTACCATACTGTCCACTCGCTCCTAAAGGAAAACTTGGTCAACACCAATGTGGTCTCCTTTACTTTCCCTGACATTTTCTATTGTCCATTCTAGGCGTTGTCGACCGAAAAACTCAAATTATTTATACACATTCCGCCTGAACTCTGACACCTCCCGCGTGGGTTTCAGGGCCCCACTGTTGGGAAAACAAGAATAGACCCACTGCCTCCCAAACAAGCATGTCGTAAGAGTGAACTAATTTTGGCTTTCTTCGAAGTCGAAGTGCATCTGCCTGAGAGGCAAGGAACCAACAATTTGCATAAAAGTTAAAAAGCTAACGTTGGCAGAGGATGATAGAACTGCAGCATCCTCTTGTACTGTTGACTGCACTTTCTTATCTTTCCTGATGATAGTGTTGTTAGTTAGTTCATAGACAGATTATCCTCACTGCACATCGAACAAGTCTATAAGCGCTCAGATCCCATCTTCAGTATATCCCTCAGCGTGTGACGACTGATAACACCAGTTCTGCGTTGGTTTACTATTCTTCTTTGGCTACCTGTATATTGTTCATGTTTGGCGACAATTCTTTTGACCTGAAGTTCTTGTTAGGATAGTATTGTGTTGTGCTCTTGGGGTGGGGGGATTTTGAATTATCGCCCATGCCGATAGCGACTGGGACCAGTATAACAACTCGTGTTTAAAAAAAAAATCTTCCACAATAATTTCATGTGATTTCATAACAATGGTTGCCCTCACATGTGTTTGACCTCTTTTTTCTTAAACGCTTAGTTTTTAACATGTCTGCGATCCTTTTCTTCTCTGGCCCTATTCCTCTCCCTAATTGTTCTTTTGGATGCACCGTAATCCAGGCAAATTATTGTTCCCAGGATTCAAACAAATGAAGCGAATCATGACCACGGGGAAGTACCAGATCCGAGTGGATATAGCCGACCATAATAGCACCAGTTACACTAGGATCTATCCACAGTTTAGTGTCGGCGCCTTTGATGGGTACACGCTAACAGTTGATGGGTACAACGATGGAGGTAGACCTTCATTCTCATTTGCATCTGTAGTTGAATTGTCGTTTATTAAATCTAGCCTCAGTGACGGGGGGGGGGGGGGGGGGGGGGGTCGGGGTGAATAATACGATAATGGTTGAGGGGAAGATGATGATGGAGAAGATAAAAAGTGGAGTAGTAGGAGCAAGATGAAGCAAAGAGAAAGTAGAATTGTTGGAAAATACATTTTGGGGAAAAAGAAAGTTTATATATATATATATATATATATATATATATATATATATATATATATATATATATATATATATATATATATATATATATATATATATATATTTAAAGGAACAATAAAATTAGGGGGAAAAAAGACAGAAATAAATAAATAAAAATACATAAGGAATGAAATTATTTTTGAGGTAATATTACACTTTATAAATCACTTTTGTAATTATATTTAAAAATATATATATATACACCACAGCAGGAAGTGATATACGGTTAAACTAATCAAGTACGTTCAGATCATAAATACGGGTTGGAACTCCTCTCTTTCCCGGGGAAGAAAGAGCAGGTCTTATTTTTATTTTCACTCCAGAAGAACTTATGCCTTTTTAAGGGATGTATTTTCAATTACAGAAATCTACATTTTATTATCTTTATTTAAAGAATTATTAGAAAAAAAAATATTTTTTATAGTTTTTTTTTAAATACTTGTTACTTTATAATTCAATCTGTGGATTGAGTGTTTCAGTAGACCGAAGAAATCCGCCCATCTGGCAGACGATCTTAACTAGGGCTTATATTTGGGGTATGGCTTTGCCTTTTGTTACGAGCTTCCTGAAAAATCATGCTAGGTCTTTCATTTTAGGTATTGTTGTGTGTGTGTGTGTGTGTGTGTGTGTGTGGGCGAAACATTATACGATCACAGGGAACAGCCTGTATTCGTTAAAACTGTATCCAAACATTGTTCTACAATCTTTAATTTTAGAACATTTCATTCGTCTTCACAGGTCATGGGTTATCATTTAGTTCTGGTGCAGAATTTTCAACACTCGACCACGGGCCGCAGTGAGTTTCACTTTATTGCTATTATTGGTTGTATTAGTAAATGTATTATAAAGAGATTTATATAGAGATGAAAGGTCGTAGACCACGAGGAAGACCAAGAAGACGATGGAGAGATAACATCCAGACAGACTTGCAAACACTTAGTGTCACCAACTGGAAAGAAAAGGCCAACCAGAGAGAGGTGTGGAGAAAGATATCTGCAGCAGTGAACCTAAGGGGCTTGAAATACCGAGGAAGAAGTAGAAGAAGAAGAAGGAGAAGAATAAGATTATATAGAAATTGGGGAGCCGTCGTGGTGTAGCACCTAGACGCTCATCTGCGGATAAGAAGGTCGTGGGTTCAGATGCTGACAGTACCGGATTTTTTCCCTAAAACATGATTTAAGCTCCCAGATCGACCTAGCCTTGAATGGGTACCAGGTGGAATCCTGGGAAGTAAAGGCGGACGGCATGATGTTGACCACATCACCCACCAATTGCCGATTGGTCTATGAAATATAGGTCTAGCCTTATATGCCCAAAACGCAAGAAGGCATAGACAAGTGCCTTTTACACATTCAAGGATGGGTAGATCTGAGAGCCCTTTCTTTAAAGTAGATAGTCTAGGAACCAGTTGGAACACATGACCAGCCTTTCCAGGAGGCCAACGGGCTGGCCACTGCGCCAGTGCTGCTTCCGGATATTTGTCGGAAGTTAACACAAAATGCACCCTTCCGTTTTTCCAGCCGATAGTGTTTTATAGTCATGTAGGGACCAATAGACACCCGACGGTTAACATCACGCCGGTCGCCTTTACTTCCGAGAACTTTACCCGGTACCTATTTGAGGCTGGGTCGACCTGGGAGCCAAGTTAATTTTTATTTTAAATACCAACTCCGTCTAGATCTGACGCCACGACCTTCCGACCCACAGGCGAGCGACTAGCCGCTACACGACCGGGGCTCCCTCCTTAAATGGGTGCCAGGGGTTATTCATGATCCGTGTAGTATTGATCCCACAGTCCACAGAGCGCAGGATGTTTAACAAATACGGTTGGTAGTTGCGTGTCCTTCACAGGATGTTGCAGAACCAACCTCAGCATGTTTTGACTGTTGTGGTTTTTCAAGGCAATTTTACATCCAGTAGTTTGCCATTTCTTTCTAGACGGTCAGCTTCTCGATACCTTCGAAACCAACGCAAGGCGAAAGGCCCGCAGCTGGGATCGAACCCGGCACAACGGAATTACGAAGCGCGTTCGCAACGCCTAAGCCACAGAAGCCGTCAACAAATACAGTATTAACAACAAATACTCCCCTGACCTGAAAAGGGATCCTATACAGTGTTGCCACTTTGGATCTTTTATATCCAAATTTAGATCTTTTTCATTGCATTTAGATACTGTTTTTGACGTTTAGATCGTAAATATTTTTCTAGATTCTTTTCATATGGAGTTAGATATTTTATAGATTTTTCTTTCTTTCATTGTCAATTTAATAATTACTGTGTGAAATAAATATCTGGCAGCCCCGGTACTGATTAATAAAAACGCGCGTAAATCATACTAACTTTGTTACAACCGTATCCTCTCTGTGCTGACTTTGCGTTTCTTTTTCATGTGATTAAAAAAAAAAAATAATTGCTCTATTTTTTATGTGGCTTTCACTTTGAAAAAACCTTTCAACGTGCCAAAAGTAAAGTATGAGCAAAAAATTTGGAAAGAGTGGTTGCATGATGACAAAATTAAAAACTGGGTATATAACCAAAGCTTGCTGTAAGTACTGCAAGTGTGAAATTAAAGCGAAAATACAAAACTCAAAGAGTCATGCAGAGACTAAAAAAAGCATAAAACTGCAGTTTCATTTAAAGATATTACACCGCTGACATCTGTTTTCAGAACTATACTGATAAATGAATCATTAAAAGTTGAAGTATCAGTCGGAATGTTTTAAATTTGTCACTGCGCAATTTCAAACTGTGACCATTTGATCGATTTGTAAAAAATCTTGGATTAGTTTAATTTGAAAAGTGTGATGTAGAAAGTATAGTTTAGGAACTGAAGGACCTTTTAATCAGCAAACAGTTAGGCTTGAAGAATTTGGCTGTAGTTGGTACTGATAATGCCTCAGTGATGGTTGGTATAAACAATGGCGTTTATCCCAAGTTGAAGGAAGCTAACCCATTGTTAATACTTATAAAATGTATGCGTCATTCATTGCAGCTAGCATTATCACATGCTTCATCTAAATATTTACCAAGGAATTTGGAATACCTTTTTGCTGAAACACTTTACTGGTTTTCCAAATCATTTGTCTCTTAAATGCTATCGTGCCATTAAAATTCGGCCTAATGAGACTAGAGAAAAAAGCCTACTGTTCCACTTATAAAGAAATTTAAACAGCTAAAGCATACCAGGGTCATTTTGGATCTGAAGCTTCAACTTCATTATCCAAGCTAAGTTTATCCTGTTGATCTTGTGAGGAAGACATCAGTGAAGGTGAGGACATGATTATGTAGGGTAAGTCATAACAAAAGCTATGTAATTTTTGACTTTTTCAATTTGGATAGTTTTTCTAGATCTTTTCCACGCAGATTTAGATCTTTTTAGATATTTTTTGACACTGTTTTGGATATTTTTTGTCAAAGAAAAGTGGCAACACTGATCCTATATTGTTTCATTATGTTCCTATAATATGCCGATACGAGTAGGCTGTCATTGTTGGTCATTTGAAATAATCATCAGCATTACGTACAGATCAGGTCAGTGTTCTTGTAGGCCATGTGGTCAAGCCATCCAGATATTTATCCCTGTGTTTAGGCCCGCTTTAGCGCAGTCGACACGAAGCTCGCTTTCAAATTAAGCTGCGACTCGCTGCCGCCACGGTCGGTGTTCGAAACCGGGCGGTTTCCGGGGTTCACCCAGCTTCTAGAAAATGGGTACCAGAGTTGACACTGGAGAAACGTCGCTGTAGCTACAGAGTTAGTGTCAACGGCGACACAGGCGGACAATTCTTATCAGCTGTCTGGTGGCAGAACACTTATGGTTTATAACCGTGTGTAATGACGCTGGTTCACATCTCCAGACTTTACCTTTTATCCCTGTGTTTTTACCTTGTTTGTATTCTATTAGTTTTGACTGTTATCATCTTTTCGTATCTATTACCTTTTGCCTCTTGGTGTTTCAGTTTTCATGTTCTCGTTCGTATCATTATTACTGTTTACGTTTTGAAAACACACCTCTCTGAAAGGGAGTCCCCGTGGCTGAGTTGCAGACGCTAGCCGCGGATCGGAAGGTCGTGGGTTCGCTTCCTTGAGGAGCCGGACTCTTTTTCAAAAATGACCTTGGCTCCCCGGTCGACGCAGTCTTGAGTGGGTACCGGGTGCAGTCACGGGAAGTAGAGGCGGTCGGTGTGATGCTGACCACGTCACCCATCTTGTGGGGACTGGTCTATTAAAAATATAGGTCTAGCCCTATATGCCCTATATGCCCTATACGCCTAAAGGCGTGGAAAAGGGTCCTTTACTTACCTCTCTGAAAGCTGAGGTAGTTTGGTCATGTCAAGCATCGTGACGATCTAAAGAGACCGGTGATAGAGAGTGCAGTTGGCGCAAAACGATTCAGGGGCCGACCGCCGAGAACGTTGATAGTGGACATTCAAGATGCGTCGGCAGAGCTGAGTTGAGTTGTCAAGATTTGCCATCACAGCTCTCGAGACATTCCCATGCATGCTCCCTCTTCATCTTCAGCAGGCAGCTCAGAGTTCCAATACTGATGGTACTAGTCACAGTCTCGTTTTATATCCGTCTTGCCTTTCCTGTGAGTGTTGTGAGCCAGCCAGTCCTCTGGTTACACCCAGGTGCCATATTCTGTCCTGGTATGCGTCGGCTATGAAAGCGCACAGAGCTGGAAACGTTGGCTAGAGAGAGAAGGCGAGGTTCTGTACAGGTACGTATTGACTGCATGATTGATCGACTCAAAACACTATATGAATGCTCTTTTAACATATTTGTAATGTTCAGTGTCAGATTTCTTCCATCTCAAACAGGCCACACTGTGCAGCTCAGGACAACGGTGGCTGGTGGTACTATAACTGTGCCTTTACCAACCTCAACGGCCAGTGGGGTCACGCCGGAGAGTCTGGAATATCCTGGTTCGAGCTTCCAGACGGCAGAATACACCCGCTCACAAAAACAGAAATGAAGTTCAAGAAGAGCAGTCAACCTTGAAGAACTGGCATGAGGGAACTTTTGCTGACAAAAAGCATGTTTGTACACGATCTCCTCCTTTGACATACCTAGACAGACCTTCGTCTTCTTCAGCCTTCTTTCTCAGCGGAACATAGCTCCTCAACGAACTCAAGCGAAGGCTTTTGTGTATACTTTTCCAGGATTGATTCGACTTGGTCATCATCAATCAGCAAGTTCCTTACAGAGCGTCGCTTTCGTCACGGATGTCTTGAAAGTCTCTCTGTCTTTAGCCAGTTATCCAGCTCTATGTTCTTTCTCAGCAAATGCATCTTCCATGTCCTGTACCCACATTCACGGAGGTCTGCCCCTGCTTCTGCCTCATTTTCCTGATATTGTACCCGTTCTCTCCAGGCCATCAAGGCAATAAACATGGCCGAAATAGCTCAGCTTTCGGGACATAATGCTGTTTATGAGCCTTTTCTCGACTGATAGCAAGTCAGTTTTATGCAATATCTACTTTGTTGCATCGTTATCATAATGTATAAAGTTCTTCGAAGATCATCGCACTCATCGCTGCATGCTGAAAAGCCACTCTATCATTTCCGAACTGTGCGACCCCATTGATTTTCACGCCTGTGGTGTCCTTGATATGCTTGATCCCCAGTCGTGGTGGTCGGCATCTGTATTTTCTTCCTGGAACCATACACTCCACAACCGTCTTTCCAAACAATTGCAATTTCTTCTTATGACCTGTATTATAAAACATACCGTACTATTGTTGGCTTTCTTAATGAGAACTAGTAACACATGTAGACGTGCACAGACAACTATTTCACAATAAACTTTGTTCATTCATTACTGTTGGTGTGTTTGTTATAGAAGTCTGGATAAACAATTGTAATTGTAGCGACAATTCCTGTTTATGTTATTGCTAACAGCATATTCTGTTTCTGTACATCAACGGTTCTCAACCTGTGGGGGGGGGGGGGGGGGGATAACTACAACATGAGGAACTGTATTAAAGGGTAGCGGCATCGGGTAGGTTGAAAACCACTGCTGTATATGGACGTGCGGAAACTTTACATGACTTCTCCGAGAAACCCATTATGGATAAAATCGGGTTCGAAATTAACAGCTTATCTTGCAAACTAAAGTACTTGGCCCATATTAAATGTCACATTAGCTGGGAAATAAGGATGAAAGATAATGTTAAATGTTGAATTAAAGATCGACATCACAACACTCGCGACACCCTATCAAGCGCTCCGGCCCCATCTTCAGAAGCAAGCAAAGAGTTCCAATTCCGATGGTACCAGTAACTGTCTGACTGCATATCCGTCTTGCCTTTCCCCTGAATGTTGAGCACCGGCCAGATTCCTTCGTAACTCCTGGCAGTGCGATTTTCCCCAGACCGTAATAATCTATTTGTGTCTCCGCACTGTTCAATCGCTCCTTAAGAGCCCTCATAACATCCAGCCTGTCATACATCAGTTCACCACCGTGCGGTGCAGAGCGATGATAGAGATCATGCTACGGGGAAAACGAGGCACACAGGTGGGATCAAGGACTTGTTTCGGGCAAGAAAGTGTATGAGGCAATGAAGGACAAGAGACCGAGTTTCTTTCAGGCCCGCTGTAATAGAAGCGACGTTCTATAGCAGACCTGCAACATGATGACAGAAAAGTGCACATGACAAACTATTTACACAAAGCGTCTGTTTCTAAACTTTCAAAACCTGTGGATCTTTACTAAAGCTTCAGGTTCTGAAGTTTATATTTTCTTTGCACTTACTAACTTCTGTTCTATTACTATTCATTGTTTCCTAAGCGCTACATTTAATTTTATATCGTTCCGCTGATCTGTCTGGAAAGGAGCATCCGGCCTTACAAGCGAGAGGGGTGGGGGGTGGGGGGGGGGGGGTCTGGTCGAGCTGTTAGGGCCTTGTGTTATCATTCTGGGAATTCGTGTTTGAATCTTCTTTGTTTTGCTAGTTCAAGTCCAGAAAAAAATTCTTACATAAACAGTTCGTGGTTCAAGACTTCCATGCCCTAAAAAGTAGTAACCACTGAAATTGTGAAAAGTGGAGTCAAATCAGCTGAAGCTGCGGCAGACGAAAGTCATACTATTTAGTTATTTTCAGTGATGCTTTGCATGTCTTGGAGACACTGAAAACTACTTCAAATAAACACAAGTTTCTGGTAGGAAAAGCAATCTTCAACACTGTGTCCAGCAACTCTGCATGTGTAACGTAATATTGAAAAGAGAAAGATCTATAATTTATTTCAACCATAAAAGAAAAGGAGGTTCGTAGAAACAACAACAGCAACAACAAAAAAAGCGCGTCACATCACACAGGCAATTGTAACGACTGTACTAATTTTAAATTTTATTTAAATTGCCCAATTAAAAAGTCACTGGCTTTATCAATTAACTGTTCATATTCCATACCATGTGGCGCTAGTAATCTGGTCTGCTTACAGATAGTTGTCACATGCTCGCGTCAGACAGAGACAATTTACATTTTTTGGTCATGTGATGAGAAGGAGAAAGCTGAGTACATCGTGGCTGCAGGAAAGTTGGACGGGAGGGGAGGCAGAGGTAGACCGAGAGAACAGTTTGACATCATGGTATGGAAGATCATCTGTGTCAGTGTTGATTAAAAGTACACGAGAAGAAGGTTGTAGAGAGACATGACTACCAACGCCGCACGGCATGGACGTTAAGAAAAAGAATCATCATCATCAGGTGCCTTGCCGACTGGCGTGAGCGATCATGCCTCTCCCAAATCTGCGATCTTCAACAGCATATATGAGTTTGTGTGTCGACACACCTTTACATCATGACAAAAGACTGTCCAGAATCCTCTCGCGTTGTCTTCCTTTGTCTCTTTTTTTCCACAGTTCTTTCCAGTGGTCATAACATATTCCGGTTTCCTTCTTCTAATAATATCACCCCCTCCCCCACAGACCCCCCCCCCCCCATTTCAATAGGACTGACTCTTTTCATGCCAATATTCGTACATACCCTTTAGGATACCATACTGCTCGACATCTTATCTCCTGGGTTCCCTGTGCCCCCCCCCCCCTCCCCATTTCCTTTTCTCTGTATTTGTTTTGTGGTGCTAGACTTCGCAGGTAAACGGTTGACAGGTGGTCGAGCTAAGATCTGATCTGTTGCTTAGTATGCTGTGATTTTGAAAAGTCCCAAGTTCTAGGCGATTCCTTCATCTTCTTCCAGGTTTCTTTCCTTTTTTTTTCTTGTTTAATATTCACGTTGTCACGCCCCATTCTAGTTGATCCGTGGTCGTGACGTTCGTGAAGAATGTTAACTGTCGTGTTAAGATGCAGGCAATTCGATCTCATTAAAAACAGAATGAAGAGTCTATGGTTAAGCACCAGCAAGGAAATCAAGGTACAAGTTTTGAGAGTGCTCATCTTCTCTATAGCAACATGTGAGTCGTGGATTCTCTCGCATTCTTTAAGAAAGACAATAGGGGAGTTTGTACTGAAATTCTTTAGAAAGTTTCTTAGAGTACCATGGGCAAAGAAGACAAGAAACACCGACATTTTAAAAGACCTGAACATTAAGAAAGCCTGGCTGATAAACTGCATCTTGTCTCGGAAACCGAAATATTTTGGCAGTCTGAAAGGTCACGGCGAATTGGAAACAATAATAGCAAAAGGCGCGGTACCAGGAAGGAGGGACAAGAACAGGGGCAGGGGCCGACCAGCATGAAGATGACCACAAGATATGTGACACCTTAGGTAGGAAATGTACGAGGCGGAAGAGCTGGCGAGAGACAGTTTAAAAAACTTGTCATAGGCAGACCGTGATGAGAGCGACGTTCTGCAAATAACCTCCTATATGATGATGATGAATCGGCTCTCTTTGTGAGTTAACGGTTTTCAATATATCATCGTTAGTTTTATTATTTGAAAAAAAAAACTTTTTTTTTTAAATCTGTAAGAATGGACAGCAGAAATAATAAGCATACATTTTTGAAATATTGAACATTTGCGCTATTAGGGCCCCAGAAACAGTAAGAATGGCGCTTTCAAACAACAACAAAATTGCGTCCCATTAGGGGACGAACTATATAACTGAGTCCACATGAAAAATACAAAGTATATAGAAGTTAGTAATTTTACTCCACCAGCAGATTACCAGATAACACAGAGCGATAAACACCCGGTGACACAAAGTACCACCATGCGTATGAGGATCATCCGTGCAGGGTCGGGTCCCGGAAACTTAAACCATTGCGGCCCCTGGAAACAGCCAGGGTGGGGTTTCAAAATAACGGAAAATTGCATCCCTCGAGCGGGATGACGGAGATGACTGACTGACTTTGATCCCCACTAGGACATCACACAAGCGATAAACACAGGATGACACAAAGTGCCACCATGTGAATGAGGATCACCGTGGAGAGGTCCCGGAAACCGCTTTCAGACAATTGGCCATATTTATTGCCTGCTTATATTGCTGCCCCTGGCAAAAGCCAGAGTGGGGCTTCAAATGACAAAAAATAACGTCCTAAAAAAGACGTAAGGACGTAAGGAAGTATGACGGAGATTTAACAAAGTAAGTATATAAATACAAACTAACCAGGTGAAATCAAAGCAGCCACTTAAAACTTTAACAGTTTACCAAATGTGGAGTCAGGTCAACCAGTGGACCAATCAACTTCTATATCCGGTTCACCTATTAAGTGAAAAATGTCGGTGGTTGTTAGTGAAATCACACACGTCTAATCGATACATATTTTTGCCGTTTCATCGTAATACTTAGAGAATATTATGATATAAAGCGCACCGACACAACCTGATATTTTGGCCTTGATGTAATGACAGTGTAAACGAAGATAACAATACTACTTGTGCTTATTTTCCAGTGTTGCTAACTTGTAAGTAACGTTGTTATAGACGCCACTGGCAGGACGTACTCTTAACTCTAGTTAATTTAGAAGATTAGACATACGTTTTTTTTTTAAAAACTGGTAGCGTTTTTTTAACTGTCACTGTTCTACATTGTTACTATATAGCTTTTTAACTTCCTTCCATAACTCCATACCGTGGTAGATAAGGTAGGGGAGTGGTGTGAGGAAACGGGTCCGGTCGGCGCTTCTTTGAATCGTTCCCCAAAATGGCGGCTGTAATATGATGGCGTTCAAAAAGGAGCTAAATTGGCCAATTTCTGGCCATAAAATATCCCCCAAAAAAATCCAAATGCGGGGTCAGTTCTATTAAAAATATATGTGCCGGCTCCGAATAACGAAACAAATGCTCTGACAGGGTCTGGGCGATACGTTGCTTGCCGACCTGCTTCTGCGAGTGTGCCTCACCGCCGAGCGTATCCCCCGGATGGGAGCTAAACTAGATGGCTGGGACTCACGAGTGGCAGCTACCGCATCTCCTGCAACTTCCTCCAATTACTGTACTCGTGAGTCCCAGGCACCTAGATACGCTCGGCGATGAGTTTAATCGCGTTTGGCGCATGCCAACAAGTCTGACATCTACCGCTCCAATCGGAAGAACACAGTATTGCTAATCGGCTTCTATCGTCTGTAATGTCTCGAAATTGGTCAACGGTCGCTAATATCGTCTGCTAGTATCGTCGTCTGCAGAAACGCTCGAAATTTTTGTCAACGGCCGGTATTTATCGTCTGCTACTAGTACCGTGTGCAAATGTTGATATTGGTTGTCAAGTAATCCTAGTTTTGCCGCGATTTGTTCCTTGGCAGAAAGTCCGTATTTTAGATATACGCGAACACCGTCGTTCGGATATTTTTGGATATTTTATGGCCAGAATGTGGCATGCCGCCATTTTGGGGAATAAATCAAAGAAGCGCCGTCCGGTCATCTACTGAGATGAGTGCTCTCCTCCGAACTTCTACCCCATATTATGGTGGCTAAAAAAATACCCTCACAGGGCCTCAGTCGTGTGTAAAATGCGGACTTCCTGCGATAAAACTTTACTTGATAATTTCAAGATACACAACACAGCAGACGTTAGTAACAGACGATAATAGCGACCGTTGACAATTTCGAGCGTTTCTGTAGACGATACTAGCGACCATTGACAATTTTGAGACACACAACATTACAGACGACAATAGCAACATGGCAGGGAGACCACGCGCTGCGATGTAGATTAGCGTCGTTGTTGTCCTCACACTTTTTCAGCACGTGCCAAACGTAGTTAAATGCACCACCGACAGTATCCCCTGCGCCGTGCTGGGGATCTAAACTAGATGCCTAGGACTCACGAGCAAATAAATTAGAAAAAGTTGCAGGAAATGCGGTAGCTGCTGCTCGTGAGTCCCAGCCATCTAGTTTAGCCCCCCCCCCCCCCCCCCCCCCATCCGCGCCGCACATATCGATGCAGGGTATACTGTCCGCGGTGCAGCATAGTCGCAGAAACAGGTCTGCAACATATCGTTAAGACCCTGTTAGAGCATTTGTTTTGTTATTCGGAGCCAATTCTAGTTTTGCAACAATTTGTTCCTTGGCAGGAAGTCCGCATTTTGCATAGGACTGAGGCCCTATTGGGGTATTTGTTTGGCTGCCATAATATGTGGTAGAAGATCGGAGGAGAGCCGGCATCAGTATTATGTATGATTGTATTCTTTTCTAATATATAGATGTAATACCCAACATAAATGACAGTAACATAAAGAGAGGTTTTTCACTAAAATATATAAGAATCACTTTTGACATGATCCTGTCTTTTTTAATACCATTGTAAAGGGGGTAGTTTTAAAGTTAGGTGAGCCTGGCTCACTAGCGTAGTTGGTTGGACCTGACTTCATGGTGGCCAGGTGACGAACTCCTTGTGGTCCGGGTTCATGCCTGGTGGTAGGCAGAAAAGCAAAATTTCTCCCAGATTTACGGTACCTATAATGGAATCAAGGCCGAAGGGTTGCGATATCCATATTACCGAGCCAAAGGATTAACAACTTATGGTTTCTGTATACTTAAAAAAAAAAATTTTTAAAGGTAGGGAAAGGATTCAGTGCTTTGAATTTGAAAGTGATGGTATCAGTGGACATGCGACAGAAAATGCTCTATACTCTTCTATACACTCTATCAGAAACTGATTATTTCAGTGATGGAGTAAACTTTGGGACTGCTTACATGATCTCATACCCAAATAGAGAAGTTGGAATGCATTCAAAAGGAAGCCATGCAAGTCATTTTGGGATGTACACAAGACAAACCAGTTGTGTGTACACAGGACAAACCAGTTGTATGTACACAGGACACACTAGTTGTATGTACACAGGACACACCAGTTGTATGGATCAGGCAGACACAGGACACACCAGTTGTATGGATCAGGCAGACACAGGACACACCAGTTGTATGGATCCGGCAGACACAGGACACACCAGTTGTATGGATCCGGCAGACACAGGACACACCAGTTGTAAGGATCCGGCAGATACTTGCCATCCATTTATGAAAGATACAAGGTTTTTCAGGCAAAAATGTAGCTTAAATTCTCAATAGACATGGAACACCTTCTGCATGAGGCTTAAAAAATAACAAGGGAGATTGGCTGTAAAGAGGTGGCTTTCAGATGGCACACACAGACATCACTAAAAGAAATGTTTGTACTACTGACAAGATAGCGCATGTTGAGGAATGGATCACAGTGTTTCCCAGCAAAACAGCCTTGCCTAGCATGATGATTGCCTTGTACTGAGAATGCCAGGAATAGATAGCTGGTGAAACAGAGTCAGCAGTTCAGGAGCTGATAAATGAAAATTCCCACCCAGAATATGTCGTTATGTACACAGATGGGTCTGTAATGAGAGAAAAGAAGAGTGAGTGAGGTTTTATTGGACACTGTTTTAAAACAGAAAGCCTTATGTACAGTGGCACTACATCCAGTATGACAATGGAGGTAGAGGCAGTAAGGTAGCTTTCCTATGGCTTGAGAATAGCACAGTCTGACATATTGTAAGTGTAATAGATTCACAGAGCTTCCTTTAGAAAATTGAAACTGGGGTCCTGCTTGCAGAATAGCTTGCATCATTAGACAAGACTCAGATTAGGAACAAATCATGTATTTTATGTCCAGGACATTCAGATGTGCAAGCTAACAAGCAGTGTGTGAGGCAACGAGCGTGTGTGAGGCAACAGACGTGTGTGAGGCAATGAGCGTGTGTGAGGCAATGAGCGTGTGTGAGGCAACAAACGTGTGTGAGGCAACGAGCGTGTGTGAGGCAATGAGCGTGTGTGAGGCAACAAACGTGTGTGAGGCAACGAGCGTGTGTGAGGCAACGAGCATGTGTGAGGCAACGAGCGTGTGTGAGGCAACGAGCGTGTGTGAGGCAACGAGCATGTGTGAGGCAACGAGCATGTGTGAGGCAACGAGCATGTGTGAGGCAACAAACGTGTGTGAGGCAACGAGCGTATGTGAGGCAACGAGCGTGTGTGAGCAGAGGTTCCAGAAGATATTCAACACTAAGGGGTAAACATAGGCAAACTTTTAATCAGGTTACAACTGGTATTATTAGTTCATAGAGTCTTTGTTGGCTACTGAAGAAGGGGGTGAAACATGTTTGGGAATGTCTCTAGTGCAGTAACAACGTTACATACCAGTTCTTGATTGATTGATTCAATCATGCATGCGTACACATTCAAACATACCCATGTACACACAAACATGCATATACGCATACAAACTGACATATACGTAAAGTAAAGGACCATCTCTCATGCCGTAATGCATCTTCGGTATAGTTCTTGACTTATATTTTATAGACCAATTGGCTTGTGGTCGGTGATGTGATCTGCATATTTTATTGGGGCATAATAGAAAATCATTAAGAACAACGTTTGAATATTAATATTTGTATGAGTTGTTGCATTACTATTGTCATAGCTAATTAAATAAAAGAATTGAAACTGTGAAGTCACTTCATGCTTGAACATGGGGGCCATTATTTGTTGCCTACAATATTCTCCCAGAGTTACGCAACCTGGCCATCCTGGAAATTCCAACATGCAGGAGGTGAACGTGAGAGTTGCAGTACGGGTAAGTTGATCAACATTTGTTACATTCTCACCTTTTCAGTAATATACCAGAGCAGCATTGCAGTATAGAAGCTAACCCTGGATTCATATCCTCTTCAGAAAGGTTTTATTTGTTGATATTGATTCCTTGGACCAGTCTTCTTCAACTGGTGGACCCGTAGAAAAGCCCAAGCAGGCCTCCAAAATGTCTTCCTAATCATTTAACGGGGTAACATAGGCAGTTTTTCTCCTCCACTATCTCATGATTAACAGTCCATTGACCGCAACAATATTTATGTGAAACTGGCATCATCTGAGTCCAGGAAGACCAAGGATACCCATGAAAGGCAGGACTGATTTATTCACACACACAGTTTGTTCTGATCTGCTCGAAGGACCATAGACACCATAAATGCACAGTCAAATAACAGACACGTTTTTCTTAACACTGTTTTATGCCCTTTGAGGGAAGCTTAGATATCTATTTGAGTTCCAACAAGATTTACTTGAGGAGCACATGTGTACACATATTACAACTAGGAAAATCCACGAGTGTATTACTTTCAAAGAAGTTAGATAGTAAGGAAGGCCAGATTTCTTTAGCATGTTCCAATTAAATGTGTACTTTACGAGAAAAAATTCAATGTTAGGTAGGATTCACAGTGAAGCTAATCACACATCATACGTTGTCTGGAACTGAAAGAGATTTGCCCATGCCAGCCTGTCAGACACCCCCAACTTCAGCCATACCACATCCAGAATATACTTCAGTGGGAAAATGTGCATGTCAAATCTTTTCAGAGGCAATGACAATCTGTTATGTTCTGAGACAGTTTGAGATTTGTGATGAAAAGGCATGAAATAGGATAGACGTACAGATGTCTGCATGAATGATATGCTCACAGCTACATCCATGAGACTTTGAACTTTGGTTAGGGCAGATCGTTGCTAAGCTGGTACTTCCGTTCAAATCAATAACCGAAGAGTTTAAAGTCGGCAAGGTAAGGCTCGCCATGCTTTTGCTCGAGTCTTCAGACCCAAATGTCATTGCTGTCCAGCCCGCTCTAAAGACTGGCCAGAAGTGGAGAGTCCTCGATGCGATAGAATCTGCCCAGAATGCACTAAAATTGAGAGAGATAATGGGATACACACAAACCGACCGTCGAGGCCTAGGGCACGGGAAGGTCAATTGGTGGTCAAAGGCCTCAGCCAAAGAACGCCGAGACATGGTAATACAAACGGTGAGGGACAACGAAAACGAGGTTCGGGTCCAGAAAGCAGCCCAGCAGTCGCAGCAGGGCCATTGGGTCAGCCTGGAGAGCGCATTGCCAAGAATACTCACATGGGGTGAGATCTGGCGGATGATCCCGCTGCGACTGAGCTTTATCGTTCGTTCGGCGTACGATGTATTACCGTCCGGTGTTAACATGGTTAAATGGTCTGCGACTAACGATCCGACTTGCCCGTTGTGTAAATCGAAGCAAACTCTTGAGCACGTCTGCGTGCAGGAAAGCCCTAGGTCAAGGCCGATACACCTGGCGACACAACAAGGTGCTAAAAGAGTTAGCAGCCGTTGTCGACCAGGCTAGAATGAGGGCTAACGCCAGAGCCAGTTCTAGCATCGTCCCCATTCGTTTCCTCAAGGCTGGGCAGGTTCCAAAAGGTAAGGTCAACCAAAACGCATTCGCTCCATCTGTGCTAGACTCTGCGAGGGACTGGTTACTGGCGGTTGATCTGCCAGGCCATGAACGGTACCCCGAGTTGATCCGTAAAACCGGCCTGCGACCGGACATCGTTCTCCATTCAGCGCAAAAACGGCAGCTCATCCTGATTGAGTTGACTGTCCCGTTTGAGTCGCGTATGGAGGAGAATCATTTGTACAAGCTCGAGAAGTACAGTGATTTAGCAGCCGGTCTGAGGAGAAACGAGTCGTGCACAGTACGGGTCTTTGCCGTCGAAGTGGGAGCGAGAGGCCTCGTCTCCACTTCGCTCTACAATGTGGTGAAAGAACTAGGATTGCGCGGTAATGAACGGAAACGAACACTCAAAAAACTGGGAGAGGTAGCCGAAAGGGCTTCTAGCTGGCTTTGGACGCAGCGCAACAACGTAGGGGACGGGCTTCGGTGAGCTGGTCCGGGTGTCTAGTGGAAAAGGGTTTCTCCCCTTTGAAAGTACATCGTGTCCGAATTGTCTGCCAGTGTTCCTCTGCCAACTGCTAATAAAAGTCCAACATGTGTCCGGTAAACCAAAGTAAGCTTGTCGCTCGGTCGTCCAGGCATGCTGACTGCTTTAATTAGGCTGCCGTGGCGACTTCTTATCTCACAGTACCTTCTGCGAAACCACCAAGTCGTCTTGTCTCTGGCCGAAAGAATAACACCATCCGGTAATTCCGTGCAGCGGGGAACCAGCCCTGAGCTTCATGAACTCAGGAGGGCCCACCTCCGAATGCGTCTAGGAATCGTGGGCCCAAACGCGTGTCGACGAGGATAATTTCTACTGACGACTGGTAGATCCCTGCTGTACTTGCTCCCTGTGAGTTTATTCCCACATCAGTGCACTCCCTCATTAAGCATCAGTAATTGCTACATTTCTCTTGTAGAACTACATTTAATAGCAGTCACAAGTTACATGTAATAACAGCCACAATATACATGTAATAGCAGCCACAATATACAGGTAATAGCAACCACAAAATACATGTAATAAGCAACCACAAAATACTTGTAATAGCTGTCACAAGATACATGTAATAACAGCCACAAGATACATGTAATAACAGCCACCATATATATGTAATAGCAGCCACAGGATACATGTAATAGCAGCCACAAAATACATGCAATAGCAATCACAAGATATGTGTAAAAACAGCCACAAGATACATGTAATAGCAGCCACAATATACATGTAATAGCAACCATAAGATACATGTAATAGCTGTCATAAGATACATGTAATAGTAGCCACAAGTTACATGTAATAGCAGCCACAGGATACATGTAATAGCAGCCACAAGATACATGTATTAGCAGCGACAATATACATGTAATAGCAGCCACAAAATACATGTAATAGCAGTCACAAGATACATGTAACAGCAGCCACAGGTGTCGCGCGCCCACGTGGGTAAATACACTGATATAGTGAGGGTGTGGGTTTGAACCTTAACAATGCCCACCCACGTGCGAAACTGGACTATTATCTAAGCTATGTTGATCCTAGACAGTCCTGGATAGCCAAGAAAACAGCGAGTGGCTCGTTCCATGAAATGAAAGTTGCTGTACTTGTATCCACAGGAGTAGGAGAAGGGATAGATAGATATCAGGATAAACCCACTGTTATATAATCCAGATACACAGTTAACCCCTCCGACTGTTTTCCTCTCCTGGCATTACTTAAAAGCCCCCATCAAGTGATTTAAATATTTGTTAGCTGAAGTAAACTAATATGCACAAAGACACTTGAACCTAAGTACACAATTTACTCAACTATTTTGTAACAACATCAAACATGATTTATTTGAATAAATCGAAATTAAAATGAACTTGTTTAGGCTAGTAGAGTTGAGGTGATGTTGATAATGAAATCATAAAGGTATTGGAAAGTAACAACTTTTGGACAGTTCTCGGCTTGAGACCCTGCCTATCTTTTCCAGTTTGTCGTCCTCACTGCTTTCATGCAGGTCGTTACACTCAGACGGTCGGCAAAAAATGGAGGCCTACTAGTCCCTGCCCAATGTGGGAACTGTGATAAAGAAACAAGCGCATATCTGTAGTATCTGCTCTAAGTGTACACTAAGCATGTATATTATAAAAACATCAAACATGTTTATTTAAGTAAAACATTTCATCTCTCCCTCATTTTCACATTCACTCCTGTCCAATTTGGAAGGGCTTATGTCTCACATTCCAACTGTTACATCTTCTGCCTTCCTCTACACAAGTCCTGTAATGATAGTCAAGTCTTCTACGTCAGGTGCCATCTCTCGTACAGACTCAAATGACAATCAGTCAGACAGACCAAGTTCTGGAACCTATGCTTGGAACAATGGACGCGCCCAGAATGCTAACAATAGTTCTGGGGCGAATCAAATAACAAATCTCATGGATTTACTCTCCGGGATCAGTCTCCGCATTAGCCTCCCGAGAGTTAAACACATTTCAGTGTGTTAGCTGTGTGTAATACAGATTCACATTAACCACACGTGAAAAGATTGCCAAAGTTATCTTCACGCTTGTGATTTCAAAAACATTATAGTTCATTAAATTCCAATGGTAACATCAACATTTAGGTTTTACAACATTGAAACACATGTGCACAAAAAAACATCATGACACTATCAATTAGGAAATAAAGCAATGTGACAGTGCCCTACGAGAATGGAGAAATGTCCGCCTAGGAGTATTACAAAGTGATGAAGACACACACTTGAGCAAAAAGACAGTTAGATCTCTATCATAAATAAAATAAAGGTTTTGAAACTAATTTCGTTCTTACCTGGAAAATGAAACCACAATGCCAAAAGTTCTGTCTCAAGCTTAGGTTAAGCCCAACAGATGGCATGTGCTGGACAGAGTCTCATTTACCAGACCTAGAGTTCACCCCTTTATAACTTTTATCAAGCTCCTCCTACATTACGCCTAAAATCATTCTCATTCAAGGATGTCACAGCTCCTCCCTTGTGGGTAAGTTTATTTGCTGTCAGTCAGGGCTGTACAACACTTGTTTAAATTCCCACGCTGGGATCTCCTGGTCAATTCATCTGACCAGAGCAAATAGGCCAAGTCACACCTCCAGCCTACTTCACCTGTCATCACAATAAAATCAGACTTTGTCAATTCTTCTGCCCACACTTTCGGTTCCCTGTGTCAATATTGACGATCTGACCGGCACTCCAGTTAGGTAACCTCAGGGGGAGATAATGGCAATTAGCCCTTGTTATCTGCTCCTGAAGGTCTGGCTAGGAGATAAATATCTGACACCAACAGATGGTGTGCAAATCTGCAGACAGTAAGTCTACGCTTGGCCAGTCTTATCTCTGTACCTCAACACTTAACGTCTGGGAAAAGTTTTAGTGTTTGATATCGCCAACATCCCAGGAGAATTAAATGTTTCTTCTGGTCGCCTTACTTAGATTAAGGATGTATCCAAAACCATATTATTTCTGTATTCTTTAAAATACATAGAAATAAAAGTCCGTTGAGGAAAGACATTCTGAAGTCACCGAGCGTATTGTCACAACAGGATACATGTAATAGCAGCCACAGGATACATGTAATAGCAGCCACAAGATACATGAAATAACAGCGACTATATACATGTAATAACAGCCACAATATACATGTAATAGCAGCCACAATATACAGGTAATAGCAACCACAAAATACATGTAATAGCTGTCACAAGATACATGTAATAACAGCCACAAGATACATGTAATAACAGCCACCATATATATGTAATAGCAGCCACAGGATACATGTAATAGCAATCACAAGATATGTGTAAAAACAGCCACAAGATACATGTAATAGCAGCCACTAGTTACATGTAATAGCAGCCACAATATACATGTAATAGCAACCATAAGATACATGTAATAGCTGTCATAAGATACATGTAATAGTAGCCACAAGTTACATGTAATAGCAGCCACAGGATACATGTAATAGCAGCCACAGGATACATGTAATAGCAGCCACAAGATACATGTAATAGCAGCCACAAAATCCATGTAATAGCAGCATCAAGATACATGTAATAGCAGCCACCATATATATGTAATAGCAGCCACAAGATACATGCGATAGCAGCGACAAGTTACCTGTAATAGCAGCTACAATATGCATGTAATAGCAACCACAAGATACATATAATAGCTGTCATAAGATACATGTAATAGCAGCCACAAGTTACATGTAATAACAGCCACAAGTTAATGTAATAGCTGTCATAAGATACATGTAATAGCAGCCACAAGATACATGTAATAGCTGTCATAAGATACATGTAATAGCAGCCACAAGATACATGTAATAACAGCCACAAGATACCTGTAGTAGCAGCCAAAGGATACAAGATACATGTAATAGCATCTGCAGGATACATGTAATAGCAGCCACAAGATACATGTAATAGCAGCCACAAGATACATGTTATAGCAGCCACAAGATACATGTAATAGCAGCCACTAGTTACATGTATTAGCAGCCACAGGATACATGTAATAGCAGCATCAAGATACATGTAATAGCAGCCACAAGATACATGTTATAGCAGCCACAGGATACATGTAATAGCAGCCACAAGATACATGTAATAGCAGCCACAAGATACATGTAATAGCAGCCACAAGATACATGTTATAGCAGCCACAAGATACATGTAATAGCAGCCACTAGTTACATGTATTAGCAGCCACAGGATACATGTAATAGCAGCATCAAGATACATGTAATAGCAGCCACAAGATACATGTTATAGCAGCCACAAGATACATGTAATAGCAGCCACTAGTCACATGTAATAGCAGCATCAAGATACATGTAATAGCAGCCACAAGATACATGTAATAGCAGCCACAGGATACATGTAATAGCAGCATCAAGATACATGTAATAGCAGCCACAAGATACGTGTAATAGCAGCATCAAGATACATGTAATAGCAGCCACAAGATACATGTAATAGCAGCATCAAGATACATGTAATAGCAGCCACAAGATACGTGTAATAGCAGCATCAAGATACATGTAATAGCAGCCACAAGATACATGTAATAGCAGCATCAAGATACATGTAATAGCAGCCACAAGATACGTGTAATAGCAGCATCAATATACATGTAATAGCAGCCACAGGATACATGTAATAGCAGCATCAAGATACATGTAATAGCAGCCACCATATATATGTAATAGCAGCCACAGGATACATGTAATAGCAGCCACAAGATACATGTAATAGCAACCACAAGATACATATAATAGCTGTCATAAGATACACGTAATAGCAGCCACAAGTTACATGTAATAGCAGCCACAAGATACATGTAATAGCAGCCACAAGTTAATGTAATAGCATCCACAAGATATGTGTAGTAGCAGCCACAAGATACATGTAATAGCATCTGCAGGTTACATGTAATAGCAGCCAAAAGATACATGTAATAGCAGTCACAAAATACATGTAATAGCAGCCACAGGATACATGTAATAGCAGCCACAAGATACATGTAATAGCAGCCACAAAATCCATGTAATAGCAGCATCAAGATACATGTAATAGCAGCCACCATATATATGTAATAGCAGCCACAAGATACATGCGATAGCAGCGACAAGTTACCTGTAATAGCAGCTACAATATGCATGTAATAGCAACCACAAGATACATATAATAGCTGTCATAAGATACATGTAATAGCAGCCACAAGTTACATGTAATAACAGCCACAAGTTAATGTAATAGCAGCCACAAGTTACATGTAATAGCAGCCACAAGATACATATAATAGCTGTCATAAGATACATGTAATAGCAGCCACAAGATACATGTAATAACAGCCACAAGTTAATGTAATAGCAGCCACAAGATACCTGTAGTAGCAGCCAAAGGATACATGCAATAGCAGCCACATGATACATGTAATAGCAGCCACAAGATACATGTAATAGCATCTGCAGGATACATGTAATAGCATCTGCAGGATACATGTAATAGCAGCCACAAGATACATGTTATAGCAGCCACAAGATACATGTAATAGCAGCCACTAGTTACATGTATTAGCAGCCACAGGATACATGTAATAGCAGCATCAAGATACATGTAATAGCAGCCACAAGATACATGTTATAGCAGCCACAAGATACATGTAATAGCAGCCACTAGTCACATGTAATAGCAGCCACAGGATACATGTAATAGCAGCATCAAGATACATGTAATAGCAGCCACAAGATACATGTAATAGCAGCCACAGGATACATGTAATAGCAGCATCAAGATACATGTAATAGCAGCCACAAGATACGTGTAATAGCAGCATCAAGATACACGTAATAGCAGCATCAAGATACATGTAATAGCAGCCACAGGATACATGTAATAGCAGCATCAAGATACATGTAATAGCAGCCACCATATATATGTAATAGCAGCCACAGGATACATGTAATAGCAGCCACAAGATACATGTAATAGCAACCACAAGATACATATAATAGCTGTCATAAGATACACGTAATAGCAGCCACAAGTTACATGTAATAGCAGCCACAAGATACATGTAATAGCAGCCACAAGTTAATGTAATAGCATCCACAAGATATGTGTAGTAGCAGCTACAAGATACATGTAATAGCATCTGCAGGTTACATGTAATAGCAGCCAAAAGATGCATGTAATAGCAGTCACAAAATACATGTTATAGCAGCCACAAGATACTTGTAATAGCAGCCACAAGTTACATGTTATAGCAGCCACAGGATACATGTAATAGCAGCCACAGGATACATGTAATAGCAGCCACAATATACATGTAATAGCAGCCACAGGATACATGTAATAGCAGCCACAATATACATGTTATAGCAGCCACAATATACATGTAATAGCAGCCACAAGATACATGTAATAGCAGCCACAGGATACATGTAATAGCAGCCACAATATACATGTAATAGCAACCACAAGATACATGTAATAGCTGTCATAAGATACACGTAATAGCAGCCACAAGTTACATGTAATAGCAGCCACAATATACATGTAATAGCAGCCACAAGATACATGTAATAGCAGCCACAAGATACATGTTATAGCAGCCACAAGATACATGTAATAGCAGCCACAGGATACGTGTAATTGCAGCCACAGGATACATGTAATAGTCTTTTCAACATAAGTGCTAATCTGCCTCTTTATTGTTATATTGTTGACACCAAATGGCTATAGGTGAGGCCCCTGCTGACCAAAGAAAAGCTGAGTGGGGAGCAGATGTGTGTCCGTCCGGGATCAAACCAGAACCAGCTTATTTTAGGGACAGACAGGTCATTCACTTTTGACCACATCTTTTTCAGCAAAGCCCAGCAGGTAACTGTTGTGTGTATTTGTGTAGCATTCAACTGTCAAGTGGTAGCATATGGGGCAATTCTTTTTAAATAGACCAACTGGAACTCTGTTTGGGAGGTGGTCAGTATTATGCTGACCACCTTTGCTTTCCAGAACATTTCCTGGTATCTTTTTATAGGCTAAATTTCCTTCTCTGCAATAAGAAATTCTATCACAATTTGCTGCTCATAATGCAAGATTCAGCATGCTCCATTTCAGTGGTTAAGTGCAGATGTATTATTTGGCCAGTTATAGTGCATATTTAGGAAATACATTTAGGCCAATATTTATATATATTTAGGAAATACAATTAGCACATGCTGCATTTAATGTGTGTAAAATGTCATGCTTCGGTCTTCATTATAAGTTGGGAGAAACTATACATTGCATTACTTTCTGGACGTCCCTCATGTAAACATCTGCCTTGATGTGGATTTGAACCCAAGGCTTTCAGGCAAGCATCTAGCCATTATGCTACAGATGCTCCCTTTTTAGTTTCAGTGGACTTTCCCATGTGGGTTTCTGGGGTCCCATTGTTGAGAAACTAGAATAGACCCACAGCCTCCCTCCCCAACAAGCATGTTGTAAGAGTCAAATAATTTGGGGTTTCCTTCAAAGTCACGAGTGTATCTGCCTGAGAGGCAAGGAACCAACAGTCTGCATGCAGATAAGCTATATCTAACTCAGGTTCTGGATCAAGGCTAAAGTCCAGAAGTGGATGAACAACCAGAACTTTCTGCCAGAGTTTACAGCTGGTGAACGTGAGGAAGAAAAAGAACTTTAAATTCACTACAAATCATTTACTGAATAACTGTGTTGCAAAAATGTGTGTATCTACAGGAAGATGTCTACAAACTGTGTGTTGAGCCACTGGTAGTAAGCCTTTTTGATGGATACAATGCCACAGTCTTTGCCTATGGACAAACGGTGATTTCTTTAAATACTTTTCTGACAGTAGCTTTTATATACCTTTGATTACTTCTTCGCATTCTACCTTGGAGTTTAAAGGGGCTTTACGTTTGTTTCTCTGTCACGGTGCCTGCTTATATGTATGCAGGTACACCCTGCTCTTGCCCACACCTCTCACACCCACCATTTTCCTTCCCTACACACACACACTTAAATATATATAAAAGGCAAACACATATATGCATGTTGCACCCACATGCCACACACATACTTGGTTTATCAAACTTTAGACTTTCGTGACAGTAAAATGCTCTAACATTGGGCCAGCGGTGTGTCAAATTTGAGTGTTTCAATAGTTCTCATGAAGTTCATACTAGAGACAACATTGCAGATATAGATAATTTATTTCAAGCGAACAAAAGAAGAAGCAGAAGAAGAACAAGTTCTCAAATGGGGCTGTGATAAGCATTGTAAATTGTTTGTCACTGGCACAGGACTGGATCAATTGGGTGATGACCTATTTGCCATGAACAGCAGCATCTTACAGCCGTTATGACCATATTTATATCCCAGGTATATTCATCAGGTTGGGGCTTACCTAACAGCTCTATGACAGCAGCATCATCTCTTACCTAACAGCTCTATGACAGCAGCATCATCTCTTACCTAACAGCTCTATGACAGCAGCATCATCTCTACCTAACCTACGACACAGCTCTATGACAGACAGCATCATCTCTTACCTAACAGCTCTATGACAGCAGCATCATCTCTTACCTAACAGCTCTATGACAGCAGCATAATCTCTGACCTAATAGCTCTACGACAGCAGTCATCATCTCTATGACAGCAGCAACCAGCTCTATGACAGCAGCATCATCTCTTACCTAACAGCTCTATGACAGCAGCATCATCTCTTACCTAACAGCTCTATGATCATCTTACCTAACACAGCTCTACCTAACACAGCAGCAGCATCATCTCTTACTCTATGACAGCAGCATCATCTCTACAACAGCAGCATCATCTCTTACCTAACAGCTCTATGACAGCAGCATCATCTCTTACCTAACAGCTCTATGACAGCAGCATAATCTCTTACCTAACAGCTCTACGACAGCAGCATCATCTCTTACCTAACATCTCTATGACAGCAGCATCATCTCTGACCTAACAGCTCTATGACAGCAGCATCATCTCTTACCTAACAGCTCTATGACAGCAGCATCATCTCTTACCTAACAGCTCTATGACAGCAGCATAATCTCTGACCTAATAGCTCTACGACAGAGTCATAATCTCTTACCTAACAGCTCTATGACAGCATCATCATCTCTACCTACCTGACAGCAGCATCATCTCTTACCTCTCTATGACAGCAGCATCATCATCTCTTACCTAACAGCTCTATGACAGCAGCATCATCTCTTACCTAACAGCTCTATGACAGCAGCATCATCTCTTACCTAACACTCTATGACAACAGCAGCAGCATCTCTTACCTAACAGCTCTATGACAGCAGCATCATCTCTTACCTAACAGCTCTATGACAGCAGCATCATCTCTTACCTAACATCTCTATGACAGCAGCATCATCTCTTACCTAACAGCTCTATGACAGCAGCATCATCTCTTACCTAACAGCTCTATGACAGCAGCATCATCTCTTACCTAACAGCTCTATGACAGCAGCATAATCTCTTACCTAACAGCTCTACGACAGAGTCATCATCTCTTACCTAACAGCTCTATGACAGCATCATCATCTCTTACCTAACAGCTCTATGACAGCAGCATCATCTCTTACCTAACAGCTCTATGACAGCAGCAGCTCTATGACAGCAGCATCATCTCTTACCTAACAGCTCTATGACAGCAGCATCATCTCTTACCTAACAGCTCTATGACAGCAGCATTATCTCTTACCTAACATCTCTTTGACAGCAGCATCATCTCTTACCTAAAATAATAACCCCGTATTACACAGGTCACTAATGAATTAAAAATGTTAAAATTATTCATCTACATAAAAAAAAAAAAAATTCTGAATATATAAAGATATATAAAAGACGAACTCAATAAATACAAACAGAGTGAAGCATTAACCGAAATTCATTCCCCAGGATCTCCCCACCCCCACCAAAATCTGAGTGGGTGACTCATGCTGTGACCCTGAGATCTCTATCACTGAGGCTTAAAAGAAAATTTGACATCAACTTTGCTTTTAAAAAGCCACTGGGGTCGTAAGGAAACCCCCAAAATGTCATTTTAGTGTTAATTTATTGATATCCTGGCCTATTAAACACTGCACTAGCACACATAGAACCAGTGGAATTTAACTATGCTTTTTGAGAACATGTCACTGCAGAAATGTCTATATATCAGCACTTACAGGACTGTGTCACAGCTGGAAGTTACTAGATTTAGTCTTTCTCTAGATGACAGGGTTAATATTCACAACTAGCACAAGAGACCTTGTCCTTTGTCCTGTCCGGGATAACTGTCTGATCTGCTAGTGCCAACATGAGCAGGGGAACATATGATATGAGAAATCAGTGCTTCTGAGAAATATTACCCTCAGGATGCTGTGATTTAAACCCTGGTACATCTTAGCCTAATGTGACACTAACTTCTCAGCCATGATTTCATTTCATTGTACAGTTTTTTTTGTGGTTGCTTATTTGCCATTTTTTTGTTTTTTAAAATGCTGATTATATTTTTGTACAGGGGATGCAATGTGTTGTTAAACTGACAAGCTGTTTGGATGAAGTGTACAAGGCTTGCATTGTGCTGGCCACTTCATTCAGTTAAAGTATCAGTTATTTGAGTCTCATTTGTTTGTTCACAGGAAGCAAATAAATAAAAAGCAGGAGGTGATGGCAACATAGTCAAGTTAGGTTCAGATACAAATTGACAGGACAGCACTCAGGCATTCTCATAAGTGCTTAGTCCTTCTTTTCCACCTTCAGCAGTGAGTGCAGTGTTCCACTTCCAGTGGTCAAGCTGAAAATGAAGAAAAGAAAACTACAAGAGGAAAAAAAAAGAAGCAGGAAAAATTAATTATGATAACATGGATGATGGTGATGGCAGTTAAGAAAAATTTATATAAAAAAAAAAGGTTTAAAGACGACGTAGGTGAAAATAAAGTAATAATGTAAGGAATGGCAAAGAAAACCTCAGAGAAACTCTACAAAACCCCAATGTGTCTATGGTCAAGGTAGTCAAAACCAGAACCTTTTATCTCTCTCAACACCAGAAGTGGTAAAATGGGAAGTGAAAGAGAAGAAGGAAGTGCTTCTGTTGTTAAAGGTAAATAACTTTTTTGACAAATTGTCTAAAATTTACCACAGGGCTCAGGCAAGACATACACTATTGGTGGAGGGGACATAACTACACTGACAGAGGAAGAATATGGGATTATACCTCGTGCTATCACCCACATGTTCAAGATCATGAAGGTTTGTATCTAATTTTACTAACCTATGGACCTGTCAGATGTTTCTTTAAATGTCTCGTTAGTAGATCATGTTTGAAAGCTTTTTGTATTCAAGTCTTTCAATTATCATCATCATCGGTCAGCAGGTCCTTTACAGAACGTCGCTCTTTTCATGGCTGAAAGTCTTTCTTTCTGTAGCCAGTTCACTCGTCCTCTGTGCTTTCATGGTCATTGTTCATTATTCATTTCTGAGATCATCTTCATCAGACATAACCATAAGTGCTCTGAGACATAACCATAAATGCTCTGATCTCCTCATAAATATGTCTCCAAGTGTTTTAAGGTTAACAACTCCCATACTGTTCTGGCTGATGTAACGACGGATGGCTCCCGCATGGTTTTCCTGTCTTGCGGCTCCAACTGGTACACCCAAGGTACGCAGTCTATTCAGTGAAAAATCATTTTCCACGAAACTAAAAGCATCACCTCATTTAATCTCTCATATGGCATCGATGATGTCTCTCTCCTGTCCATAGAGGGCCCATTTCTCATAGTCGCTCTGCCAGCCAGAATGTCTGCTCTCTCATTGCCTTTCACACCAGCATACCCTGCGACAAAAATTGAAGTGATTTTGTGAAATGCTGCATACTGTATCAGATGGTGCCTCTCTTTCCATTTGTCTTCTGTAGCATGCTCATTGAGTCACTGAGAAAACATGCATTGATCAACTCCTGAGTTTCCAGTCATTCTAGGGCCTTTGTCACAGCCTTGACCTCCGTTGTCATGTTGCTCCACATTCATGGAGGTCAGCCTCTTTTGTTGCCAGGTAGCTTATTTAATTTTTTTGGCTTTTAATACAATAATAAATTTTAAATGTAAAAGAGTTCAGATAATAACTCATTTGGACATAAAGTTTTAATCTAGCAGTTGGGATATATGGGTCTGCACAGTGCGATAAGAAATGCTTATTATGTGAGGAATTACAGATACATGCTTCATGAGTTTAAATCTTTGCTGTCTCCACAAGGAAAGGTTGGCTACAGTATTCTCTCTGCTTGTTTCGGGGGACATTATGTGATGAGGCTCCAGTTTCTTCCATGGTGTGACTCTTATGCTACTGTCTTTGAAAAAAAAAACGACAATTGTTTTATGTGTAAATAAACCATCCACCATGGAAAGGAGAAGCATCATTATTTATATTAAGGAGTAGAAAGTAGCAAAATGAAGTCAGAAAAAAACCTTGCTCTAGCAGTGCAGAGACTAAACAGCCTCAAGAACTTATGGCACAGCACCTGCAGGTGAAGAATTTTGTTTGAAATCTGACATCTTTCCCATGGCAAATTTTGCATGTGAGTCACAGAAGGCTGCTCAGTCATTAAAGACAAAATCAGAACTTTTGAAGTGAAATAATGAAGAAAAATTCTTAGTATACCATAGACCAAGAAGAAGGAAAACGCCAACATCCCACATGATCAGAGAAGCGAGGAGAATTGGCTCATAAACAGCATCCTGTCCTGAAAGCTGAAGTATTTTGGCCTTGTTGTGGTGTCCAGGAAAGAACAGTGGTAGAGGGTACAGTTTCTGGAGAATGAGGCAGAAGCAGATCTCCATGAAGGTGAAAACAGGACATTGACAAGAACCACAGAGCACACAGGGCTGGGTAATTGGCTAGAGAAAGAGAGACTTTTAAGCGTGCCATGATGAGAGCGCTGTTCTTTTATTGATCTGCTGACTGATGATGATGAGAAAGTAGCAGAAAGATCTCCAGACTTTACGAGCTGAAAATGGCTGCCATCCCAACAATAAACAAGATGATTTCAGCAAGTTAAAAGAAGTCCATACTCATGCCAGTTGTGCATAAAACATCCAGGAGTGGATAAAAGGGGTGGGGGGGGGGAGAGGGGGGAGAGCGAAGAAGTTCCAAGGAGGCTGTCAAGCAATTTTTAAAATGAGTACATTTGTACTTGTAATAATCCATTTGACAAAATTTTGTTTTCAGTTTAACTATAAATAAAATGTTTAAAAAATATGAAACAACACATTCCTCCTCATTGTTTTCCTGTTTTATTGTGTCTGGAGAGGGGGGGGGGGTCATCGAGGTCTTGCCTTATACTCAGGGGAGAGCATCTCCTGAACAGAGTTGAAGACCACTGTGCTAGACACATATCTTAGTAGACCAGTCAGCACTCGAGGAGGGATGTAATCAACATCACACTGGCTGCATTTATTTCCTAAAATATTTCCTTTCTTAGGCTTGGCTGACTTGGGAGCAATAGTCATTTATGGAAAAAAAAAATTATACAAATTTGAACCCAAGACCTTTGATTCAGTCACTTCATAAAGTGGAGTTTAAAATGTATTTTTCTAGGAAAATAAAACAAAGACCTTTACAGTAAACGTTTCATATATTGAAATCTACATGGAGGAGCTGCGAGATCTGTTGTCTCTGGACACACCTGCAAAAGATCTCCATGTTCGTGAGGACAACAAAGGAAACACAGGTAGGCTATGTTTATGGTTTTACAATTATCCGAGGTTTTCAAGATAGGGGATGACCACGAGCTATCACGTGGAACCCCATGAGAACGACAACAGGTCGCCATGTGGAACCCAAGAACAACCACGTGGAACGAACACTGAGTATAAGGTCAGTCCCCAGTCTGGTCAAGTTAGTATGTGTTAGTATGTGTTGACCATCAGACTGAGAGGGCGTGAGAGTGTTCGTGAGGATGACAACGTAAGACTGAGTGTTGTGAAAGAAAGACCAGACGACAACATCCATCGAAGCCAAGTCCAGCCAGGCCAGTCTGTGTGAAGTCTGTGGTAACAACCAGATCCACCTATGCAGCAATGTGGAAGTGAAGGCGCCGAACTCTGGTCGATGAATGTGTGAGAAGTCAGCGTGTTGGCGCCTGAACGATGTCGTGCGTGTAAGCTGTGAATTAGGACACGGACGGGACATTCTATGTAAGTGATGAGATGTCAATAAACTGTATCGTACTTTTGGAGTCGGTGTCGGCTTGTCCCAGTTATGTCGTTTTAAGAATGTGGGCTAAGATCATTCACTAGACACATCATCTCCTAGACAACAAGCCCAAAGTCATCAACTACTTACTGCAGATACAGGACGACTTATTAAAATCATCATTAAACTTATATCTCAATAAAGAAGACACAAACAATAGATTGCACAATTTATTGCCTGGCATATTTCGTTGTATCTCACCAGGTGCATACTGCAGTAACAGTTATAAGTGAATCCTTTATAACTGAAATACAAATTCAAAAACATTTAATCACAACTGCATGTTTTACCATAGCAGCTACAGTATCAGAATCATCTCTTTTTGTTTACAAAGTTCAGGGCGGAGTTAATGAATCACGGCGGCTTCAAGAAATCTTATCATTCTGCCATTGTTTGACGTGTGAAGCATTAGAAATGTGTTGTTCTTGGATGACTGCCTGACGAGATACAGCGAAATATGCTAGGCTGTAAATTGTGCAGTCTATTGTTTGTGTCTTCTTTATTTAAATTTACAACAGGGAAACATTGGTTTGATAAACATATATCATATATCTGTCAATTTTGGTCCGTTTCCTGTTTGTGTTTTCCCTTCCCAGCTGCTACTTGAAGGCTTTATCTCCCTAAGATTTGGATAATCTCCTTCTGAATAGCAAGCCAACAAGACAAATTCCACATGAACGAATCAATCAGTCAATCAAGAATTGAGATCACTGCACCTGGGTCATTCCCACAAATGCTGTGACCCCTTCTTCAGTAGCAAAGAGTCAGCATGTAAATATTACCAGTTGCAACCTGATTAATTAAAAGTCCACCTATGTTTTCCCCTCAGTGTTAAATATCTGTCAAAACTTCTCTGACCCTTGTTGAATTAGTCTTTTAGTGGATGTATTCTCTGTCTGTTCTTTTGTACTGTTCATCTGATCCCAAAAAGCTTTCACCATGTCCATGTTATCATAGAGTCAGTAGCTCACCACCCAGAGGAGCAGCAGCAGGTAAAATATGAGTCTGCTCGTTACCTTGCACACCTGAATATCCTGGACAGAAAATCCATGATATGCCCCTGATCTGGAGTCTTATCAAGTGATGCAAGCCTCTCTGTTTGCAGGAAACCAGTTTACAATTTCCAAAGCAAGCTCCATGAGTCTTTTCTTGTGTTTGCAGCTAATGATTTCTGAAACAAATGTTTGTCCTTGCTACGATATCAGACTGACGTCTTCTTTGTTTATCTTCCCATATTGCCTGTCTTCCCTTGCAGCTTTCCTCTAATTCATTGTGATACTTAAACAGTTACTGTGGCTGACCTGTGAACTCTTATGGCCACAGTTATAGTTGGTGAGATACATTAAACAGCTACTGTGGCTGACCTGTGAACTTGTATTTTTATGACCACAGTTATAGTTGGTGAGATACATTAAACAGTTACTGTGGCTGACCTGTGAACCTTTATGACCACAGTTATAGTTGGTGCTCGAGAAGTGCAGTGTGAGAGCCTGGACGAGGTCATGTCTCTGCTAGAATCCGGCTCTGCAGCCAGGCACACAGGGTCGACACAGATGAACGAACAGTCCAGTCGGTCACATTCCATATTTACTGTTGTTATTGGTATGTATTATATTGTGTTTCTGTCTTCTTTAGATATTCACATAATTCTTCATTTATGCAAGGTCTATAAAGCATGTTATTTTCCACATGTTTCATCATCATCATGTGCTGTGCTGATAAGCTCACACGGTCACCATAATTATGGATCAGGTCTGTGTTCTTGTCTCCTGTATCCTTGGCCAAGCTGTCCAGGTATTTATCCTGTTGCCTTTTCCTTGCTCGTTTTCCATCAGTGTTGCCAGTTGTTACCAAGCTCTAGAGTTTATTTGTTCTCATAACGTGTCTGAACAACAGAGATCTGATTTACCTGATCAGTTTTTAGTTTTCATCTGTCTTAAGAAGCACTACCTTTGTTTATTTTCCTATCATTCCATAATATTCTTTGGGTTCTTATAAAAAAGAGAGTCGGCATGGCGGAACGGCTAGATGTTGGCTGCGGATCGGAAGGTTGTGGGTTCGCTCCCTGGCGGAGCCAGACTTTTTTCAAAAATGACCTTGGCTCCCAGGTTGACCCAGCTTTGAGTGGGTACCGGGTGCAGTCCCGGGAAGTAAAGGCAGCTGGCATGATATTGACCAATTCACCCATCTTATGCCGATTGGTCTATAAAAATATAGGTCTAGCCCTATATGCCCTATATGCCTAAAGGCGTGGAAGAGGGTCCTCTACTACTACTCTCTCTTCTCAAAAAGCACATCAGTTAATAATTCTCAGCAGCATCAAGGATCTGAATCTCAGTGTGAAAAAAAACTATGTGTAGACTGTATATAAAGATGTACCTCCAGTACAACAAGGTGAACTAGCTCACTGGCAAGATGTCCCTACTTCTACACAATTAACATGTTTACAAAAAAATAATTCTGGCGACTGTGTGAGCTGGAGAAAGATGACAGTCTACGCTTATCAGCACTGCACATGATGATGCGGACAAATGTTATGCTATATAAACCTTGCATAAATGAAGAATTGTGAAGTTACAGTCTGTCCACATGTGGGACACAAACTACCACCAGGTACAAGACAGTAACATCAGATGGTGAAATTAAAATGATGATAGCAAAGATGACATCCTGTGAAGGATACTTTACATGACAAGAAAGAGCAGGATCAAATATGGTGACATCAGGAGCAGTTATAGTCAGGTGGATAACTTATTTGATAATATTAACCCCAAACGAAAAAAACTACAAACTATAAACTGTATTAATCCCCTGAACTGTGACTAAGAAGCTTAACAAAGGAGGAGGGGAAAAACATACACATGCAGGCACACACACAAAAGAATGTTTCAACAGGAGCCTTTATCAACAAAAACCACAAAAACAAGGGGTAGAGTATCCTAGCCACTGAGGCTATGATACACAGTGGTCCTAGATTTGTGTGTGCATCGAGAGTTCAGTGTTTATAATTGATCTAGGGTTACCAGGTTGACCCACCTGAACTGGTGCCAGGAAATACCCTGGGAGGTAAAGATGGCTGGCATGATATTGACCTCATCACATCTCAAGTGCTGATTGGTCTGTAAAAAATAGGGTTCAGCACCATATGCCCATTTCACCACTGACGTAAAAAAAAAGACCCTTTTATTTGTATATTTTTACTCACAATCCAGATATATTTTCTGCTGTTAGGTCAGAATTGGTCAGAACCAGATCCAGTCAAAGACACAAAGGTCAGACAGCAAAGTGTCAATAACCTTTATGGATTGGAGGAAGATGGTAAATATGTGTTTTATGGATGCTTATGTTGAGGATAATTCTAGATGTGAATACTCTATCTGTTTCATTCTGGATTCTTTTGTGGGGTTGTGGGGGGAAGGGGGGTAGAATAGACCCACTGTATCCCAACAAGCATGTCATAAAAGGGGATTAATTAGGGTTTTTTTTAAATCTGATGTGTTGGGTCGAAAAGTATAGATATCGCATACTTGCTGTGCACAATCTTGATATCGCATACTTGCTGTGCACAATCTTGTGTGCCAACTGTCCTTTTAAAGGTGAGCACATGAAGGAAAAACTCTGGATATTTATGTGTGTACATGTGTTTTTGCATATGCAAATGTATAATTAGGATGTTTAGTAAATAAGGATATGTTTTTTTAAATTTTTTTAATGGGAAGGACTCACTGACTGACTGACATTTTACCCCACTGGGACATCAGCCAAGCGAAAAACACCCGGTGACACAAAATGCCACCAAAATGAGGATCACCTGGGGACAGGTCCCAGAAACCCTGTTGAGCCTGTAGGGTTATAATTAGGGCCCCTGACCACAGCCAGGGTGGGGCTTCAAAATAAAGAAACAAATGCATCCCACATTGGGACTGATATGGGAAGGAAAGGGTTGGGGGTATTTTTGTACATGGTTTTGAAATGCGTTTCAGGCTAACATTGAGTGCATAGAGAACAGAGAAGATTAATCAGAGTAGCAACACTGGTTTTGCAACTCTGCACTGTTTGCTGAAGGTGGGGACGAAGCGCTTATTGAATGCCTTAAGTCAAGTTAACTAACTTTACTCAAGGGGCACAACTGAAAATTGATTTTTTTGTATTAGGCTGAAAGGTGCAGATATTGCAGCCTAGCTGTAAACTACAAGACACATGTCAAATTCCATTTTATATTTGAACACATAGAAGAAGAAGATGACATTGAATCGGCAGCACTCAAAAGGCTACAAGAACTTTAAGTCAAAAGAGGTGTTGCCAAACAAAAACACTATAAAGGTGGCCAGTAAAGAATAGTAAACAAACCTGGGGTTATCAGTCACCACACGCTGGGGGATATACTGAAGATGGAATCTGAGCATTTATCGTCTTGTCCAGGTTACAGTGAGGATGGTCTTTCGATTAAATAACTACCTAACATAGAAGAAGGAGCCATCAAGATCACAACAGCAGTTTGATGAAAGCTCTTTCTATTACTGATATTGCTTTACATACAGATACAATGGAGCTTAAAATGAAAATAATAAAGTGCGAAAAGAAATTACAATAACCATGCTGTTGTTATGTACCATGTCAGTATTGTTTTTAAGGATGTCAAGAGTGTTAAGTGCTTGACTAGCATTTGTCATTCCTGAGATAGTGGTTATTGTGCTTTCACATGCATTTGTGACACAGTCTTTGGGCAGTGGACACTATACCTATACAGCAGCTTTGGTGCTAGCGTCACTTCATTGTGTGAAGTCATGCTTTTGTTGTTGCTGCCATTGACATCTCAGGCAAATGAAGGCTAGACATATTTTTATAAAATAATCTGGAAGCCAAGGTCAATTTTAAAAAGTAACAATGTGACTTAATGCAGATTTGAAGTGTTTGTCTATATAGAAAATGTCTATTCACAGATATGAGCCATTATATGAGTGGTAAATTTCATTTTGTTGATCTGGCCGGGTCAGAAAGAGCACACAAGACTGGAAACATAGGAGATAGGTTTAAGGGTGAGTAGTACCCTGTGTGTCCCAACTTTAAGGATAAATGTTTAATGTACAGTGGTGCTTCAGGCAGAGCTGAGTACAGTAGTGCTTCAGGCAGAGCTGAGTACAGTGGTGCTTCAGGCAGAGCTGAGTACAGTGGTGCTTCAGGCAGAGCTGAGTACAGTGGTGCTTCAGGCATAGCTGAGTACAGTAGTGCTTCAGGCAGAGCTGAGTACAGTAGTGCTTCAGGCAGAGCTGAGTACAGTGGTGCTTCAGGCAGAGCTGAGTACAGTGGTGCTTCAGGCAGAGCTGAGTACAGTGGTGCTTCAGGCAGAACTGAGTACAGTGGTGCTTCAGGCAGAACTGAGTACAGTGGTGCTTCAGGCAGAACTGAGTACAGTGGTGCTTCAGGCAGAGCTGAGTACAGTGGTGCTTCAGGCAGAGCTGAGTACAGTGGTGCTTCAGGCAGAGCTGAGTACAGTGGTGCTTCAGGCAGAGCTGAGTACAGTGGTGCTTCAGGCAGAGCTGAGTACAGTGGTGCTTCAGGCAGAGCTGAGTACAGTGGTGCTTCAGGCAGAGCTGAGTACAGTGGTGCTTCAGGTTCCAAACGCCCTGAGGGATGAATAAATCAACCTATGAACATAATTTTGAAACAAGTTTTGACTCAACCCATGAACAAATATAAAAATGGCATGTCTTCAACTAACAGACAGTATCAGTTGCATTCAGGCTTGTATGTTGTGATCATTGTCATTTCGTTGTTCTTGAAACAATTGATTTTGTTGTTTGATTGCTTTTTTGCATTAAATTAACCCTTATTATAGCTCCTAAGAAAGTGAAAAATGATATCTGAGCACGAGAATGGTGTTCGTGTTTCCGATCTCGCCAGGTAGATATGACGTGGCTAAATCTGCACTGTCTTAAAAAACACTGTCTTAAAGAACAAAGTTGAGCTAAAGTCGGCTGATCTGGCCAAATGATTGATTATGTTAATGAAGCTAAGGTCTCAGGTGCTAGAAAAATAGAAACAATTTTTAGCTACCAAACTAGTGACCAAACCACTTCCCAGGGTACAGACATCATCATCATCATGTGCTCTGCCAACTAGCATAGGCGCTAATGCGTCTCCACAGATCAAGATCCCTGGTTGCCTGGAACAGCTCTCTTGATGATATCCCTCCATGCCATTGTTTCAGTCCATCCAGCATCACCTCTTTTGGTCTGCCTCTACCCCTTTTTACACTGATCTTTTTAGTTGTCACAATGTTCTCCAATGTCTATCTTCTCATTATGTGGCCAAAGAACAGTGTTTGTCTCGTTATTGTTGTATATAGAGATCTACTTTCATTAGCTTCTTTCAAGCAATCATTGTTAGTTACTCTGGCCGTCCAAGGTATTCGTAACATTCATCTCAGAAACCACATCTCTGTTTCTTCCAAATTCTTCCTAATTTTTTAACTGACATTCTAAGATTCGCTGCCATACAGCAGAACAGGTTCTATGTAGCATTTTAGCATCCTCTTTCTGACATTAAATGAGAGCGATTTATTGCATAAGATGTTTTTCATTTAAAAAAAAAAAAAACAAGAGAAAAAAATACCAGAAACACCTACAGATTTTCTCCAATTTATTATGGAATTGAATTCTACTCTGAAGGAGTAGTCTTTTGACTCCTCCTTTACCATCTGTGTGTGCCAACAACTATCAACCACAGTGAGGGGTAAGGTTATACTGTATCTGTAAATAGTGGAAGACAATATGTTTCTGGGATGGGCGAACAGATGAATTGGATTTGCATTGATTTCAGTGGGAAAAATTGTTTTGGCTCATGAACATTTCAGTTTGTGAATGGAGTCAGAGAACAAATTAAGTTTGTGACGTGAGGTACCACTGTCACTGTCTGTGAATGAGTTTCTTTATGCTGTTATTGTATTTGTAACCTTCTGCAAGCTGATTCAGAGGAAGTTCTCGCTGTCTTTCTTTCTTTCTTTCTTTCTTTCTTTCTTTCTTTCTTTCTTTCTTTCTTTCTTTCTTTCTTTCTTTCTTTCTTTCTTTCTTTCTTTCTTTCTTTCTTTCTTTCTTTCTTTCTTTCTTTCTTTCTGAATCTCATGGAATTCTTCTTTCATTGAATCTGGCTTATGAAAGCTGTTCATTTTATGGCTTTTGGTCCAGGAGTGTGGTATTAAGCCCCCTTCTAATGGCACACAAAGCCACCCAGACTTGACTCAGCTTACTTCATAACAATCTGATCTGCTTGACTCTCATCTTTGAGATGTTTATCCTGCAGACTAAAATCATGGAGAGAAAAAAACTTTTTTTTTTAAGTGTAAAAAGCCCCATTGTTTGCAGATATATCACCCACCCACGCTAGACTGCAGGCTAGTCAATAGGGTGTCCCAGTATAACTGTGGTATGGTTGAACTGGGCTTCTGGTTTTGCTCCTGTTGGATTCTCACCTGAATAGTGACTCCTAGTCACTGGATGTCAGCGTCTGTGGCTTAGGCGTTACAAATCGCTTTGTTATGCCAGGGTGCCGGGTTCGATCCCAGCTACGAGCCTTGCGCCGTGAGTTGGTTTCGACAGTGGTATCGAGATGTTGACCGTCTAGAAAGCAGTGGCAAACTACTGGTCGTAAACTTGCCTAGGAAAGCCACCACAACCAAAAAAATGCTGGGGCTGGTTCTGCAATGCCCTGTATAGGATAAGCAACTATTTTTTAGTCACTGGGTGTTTATCTTTCAGGCTTCAATCCTGGAGGGGGAAAAGCAACTTTTTAATTATTATTTTAACACCTTCTGTAGGCTTTTGATCAGCTCTACCTAACCAGATTATGCTGACACCTGTGTTGAGGTTTCTTTATTTGTTTGGAGTTTGTTCAACATCTTCTGAAATTTCTAAAATAACATTGTGTGGATGCATCTCATGAAGAACTTGTTCCACTTTTCCAAATTGTTAGTGTTCTAACTGTAAGCGGGCTAAGATGAATTTAACTTGATTTTAGTTTGTACGACGAATATCTTGATTTTGTTTGAGTTCACTTGTGAAAAATACCTGGCCACTGTGCATAAAAAGGAAATAAAACTGCGTCATTTTGGCTTCCGGACTGACCGGCACTCGAGAGGCAGGAGACCTCGCTCAGCCAGCGGCTGATGCACAGTACATGTGCTCAGCAGCACATTTTCGAGCAACTGCGTGGGGATGAAGGGTTAGTCTGGCTCATTGACAATGATAATGGTGGTTAGTTTTTTATAGTTAGCTGTGAATTTGTCTCTAGTAGTTAAACTGTATAGAGATATATCAGTGTGTATCATCGCTCGAAGATATTTCATTTTATTAGTGAAGTGTTCAGCATGTTGGTTGTTGTTAATGTATTATTTGTGAACTCTCTCAGCGCTTAGTGTTGTCTTATGTTCAGTGAAATAAACAGATGGTGAATGTAGTAATCATAGTTTTAGTTGTTTTGATTCAGATTAGGACTTGTGGACAGTGTGCCTAGTTTACTTGTTACTGTAACCTGGACTGTATACAAAAGATCTCATTTCTGGGCTAAAATATTTATGTTTCTAGTCCCCACCTAACAAACTCTTTTCCTTTTATTTTTCTTGGTACTTAGGGCATTTTTTGCTTCTAGTACAAAACATTACAACATCCAGAACTGATGGTGCTTTTTTGGAGATAGAAGATTAATTTCATGTTGTTGGCTTTGTTTACTTCTTTCCACCAGTGCAGTGTTTGTTTTTACTTGCTTCTGTTTCCATAACAAGTTATCTTTTTATTTTTTTCTACAAGGAAAGCTGTCCAGTGGATGACAGATGGTAAAAAAAAAAAGATGTGGGAGTGAACCCGGACCACAAGGAGTTCGTCACCCGGTCACCGCGCAATCCGGTTTTAGCCAATTAGAGAGCCGGCCGATTTAAACTGATAAGAAATATTATAGGTAACAGACCAGCAGCAGTGGAGGTCCCTTGTGAATACCTTTTGTGTCAATAATGACGTCAAGGGATATAGACAGTCATCTAAGAGGAGGCTGTTGATAGACAAATTATTAGTGCTACATGATAGGAACTGTCAAAAGAAGCGCTAATAAAAGCTGTTTTCCTGTGTACAAAAACTGAATTTCTTTCAAGTCTAGAAATTGTGTTCCTTATCTAGTGTATATGCTAATTTCTGGCATCGAGAGCACTAATAAACATCAAGGTTTGTAGAGAGAATGGCAGATAACAGACAAAAACTGCAAAGACGCAAGAGTTGAAGTGAGTAGACCTTAAGGCAGACCAAGAATACGATAGGGAGATAAGATACTGGCAGACCTTCAAACACTTGGAGTCACCAACTGGGAAGAGAAGGCTAGACACAAAGATGAGTGGAGGCCAGTGATGTCTGCATCAATGAACAAGAAGATCTAAGAATCTCAGAATCACCTAACTTTTATTTGTTCGTTATGTTACTTCATTATCTTATAGCATCAGTTTTGTTTTTGAATTACAGAATCGATTCACATCAATTCTGGTTTGCTATCACTGGGCAATGTTATCAGTGCTTTAGGAGATGTCAAGAAAAAGTCAACACACATTCCCTACCGGGAGTCCAAGATCACCAGACTGTTAAAAGTAAGTCCGGCCACTCATATCTCTGGTTAATTCTTTCAGGTTCTCTTTTGGGTTCTTAACCTCCTCCCCCCCCCCTTTCCTGTTGGCAGGTGAGGGTGGGAAAAGACCCACTGCCCCCTGATTAACATCTTGTAAAAGGTGAATTATATAAGAAAGCACCATGGAACTACATCTGCCATGCACTCAGAATGGAAAAGACCAGACTCCCTCATCAAGCCCTCATATGGACATGTGAAGGGAAAAGAAAACGGGGAAGACCAAGAGAGACTCTACTTAGAACCATCATCAGGGAAGGCTCAACCATGGACCTGATGAACATCCAAGACCTACAACAGGTGGAAACAAACTGGCAGACATGGAGAGCTATGACCTATGCCCTATGTGCCACTCTACGCTCAAGAGGAAAGACTAACTAACTAAAAGGTGAATAATTGGGGCTTTGAGGAAATTGGATGTATTAGGCTGATAGGTGCCCTTGTACGAGCAAACTTAAGAGCATATGCAAAAGAAATCTTTCAGTCAACCACTAGTATCAACAGTTATAAGACAGAGACAATGGCACAATATTTGACACATCCTGAGAAGAATGAGCAGATAATTACAAAACAGGCATTGCAATAGGAAACAAAAAGGATTGAGTTAGCGAGGATGTCTTTTTGAAGGAAGCCTGACATGAATGTTGCTAAAGAGAGGAAGAAGGTGCTAGTCTGGATTCCATACAGAAATAATTGCACATGATGGAGCAGAATGGAGGAATAGACTGTGAGCCTTATATGACATGTTATGGCACAACAAGATATTGATGATAATGGTGAAAGCTATTTATAGGCCTATTTTAGTTCATGTTCAGATCTTGTGGAATCAGTTTTTTTTAATCCAAAGTAATCTAAAAATGCAACCTTTACATTTTCTGTAACTTCAAACTCTTTCAATCACTGCCAAGCTGTCATTACTTGACCTTCTCTTATCCCAAGGTGACTGCTTAGAAGAAGAAGAAGAAATCAGCAGCCAGCACACGTTATTCCTACATGTATTCTTGTTTGTGGGGACAATCTTTAGTGTTTTTCTATGTGTTTGTCATCTGTCTTCAGGATTCACTTGGTGGAAATGCCAAAACTTTAATGATCTGCTGTATCAGCCCTGCCTCCTCTAGCTTTGATGAATCTCTGAATTCACTCAAGTATGCCAACAGAGTAAGTCAGTCACATGTATGTTAAGGGGAGGAGTGTAATTAACAGAATCATACCAGTTTCATGACCTTCATCTAGAGAAGTATACAAACAGGTAATTTAGTTGTGTCTGTTGAGAGTGAATGAGTGGGTAATTCACACAAATATATAAGATAATTGGCCAGCTTCATTGAAAAATACATCAACATGTAATTTATTTGTGTCTGTTAAGAGAAGAATCAGATGTTTAGTGACCATCATCATAGAGGGAGTATATTATTACCAGAGATGTTATCATCATCATAGATTTTATCATCACCACAGATGTTATCATCATCATAGATTTTATCATCACCACAGATGTTATCATCATCAAAGATTTTATCATCACCATAGATGTTATCATCACCATAGATTTTATCATCACCATAGATGTTATCATCACCATAGATTTTATCATCACCACAGATGTTATCATCATCATAGATTTTATCATCATCACAGATATTATCATCATCATAGATTTTATCATCACCACAGATGTTATCATCATCATAGATTTTATCATCACCATAGATGTTATCATCACCATAGATTTTATCATCACCACAGATGTTATCATCACCATAGATTTTATCATCACCACAGATGTTATCATCATCATAGATTTTATCATCATCACAGATATTATCATCATCATAGATTTTATCATCACCATATATGTTATCATCACAATAGATTTTATCATAACCATAGATGTTATCACCACAGATGTTATCATCATCATAGATTTTATTATTGCCACATATGTTATCATCATTACAGATGTCATCATTATGATATGTGTTATCATCACCACAGATGTCATCGTTATGATAGGTGTTATCATTATCATCACCATTGATTTTATCATCACCACAGTTGTTGTCATCACCACAGATGTTCTCATCATCATAGATTTTATTATTGCCACATATTTTATCATCATCACAGATGTCATCATTATCATAGGTGTTATCATCGTCACCATTGATTTTATCATCACCATAGATGTTATCATCACCACAGATGTTATTATCATCACATATGTTATCATCATCACAGATGTTATCATCATCACCACAGATGTTATCATCATCACCACAAATGTTATCATCATCACAGATATTATCATCACCATAGATGTTATCATCATCACAGATATTATTATCACCATAGATGTTATAATCACCACAAATGTTATCATCATCACAGATCTTATCATCACAGATGTTATCATCATCAAGAGGAAAATAAGCTTGCTGGGTCTGTTGAGAGAGATGGGTAATTAACAGAATCAATCCAGGTCAATGACCTGCAGTTGAAAAGAGTCAAGTAAAGGACCAGGCATATGGTGCTTGACTTATATTTGTATAGACTAATCAACACTCATTAGGTGAAATGTTCAAGATCATATTGGCCACCTTTACTTCCCAAAAATTTACCTGGTACCATTTGAGGCTAGGTCAGCCTGAAAGTCAGGGTAATTTTTGAAGCAAAAACTCTGAGTTGATGCTTATTCAAACCCAAAATGTTTAGGTAGGTAGGTGAGTATCTAGCCGCCACGCCACTCATGTTTGCAGACGAGCATGCAATTAACATAAATGAATCAGAAAAGTTGCTATATTTATAGAGGGAGTGTACCAGCAATGTAAGTAAGCTGTGTCTGGTGAGAGAGTGTCTGGTGAGAGAGTGTCTGGTGAGAGAGTGTCTGGTGAGAGAGTGTCTGGTGAGAGAGTGTCTGGTGAGAGAGTGTCTGGTGAGAGAGTGTCTGATGAGAGAGTGTCTGGTGAGAGAGTGTCTGGTGAGAGAGTGTCTGGTGAGAGTGTTTGGTGAGAGAGTGTCTGGTGAGAGAGTGTCTGGTGAGAGAGTGTCTGGTGAGAGAGTGTCTGATGAGAGAGTGTCTGGTGAGAGAGTGTCTGGTGAGAGAGTGTCTGGTGAGAGAGTGTCTGGTGAGAGAGTGTCTGGTGAGAGAGTGTCTGGTGAGAGAGCTTCTGGTGAGAGAGTGTCTGGTGAGAGAGTGTCTGGTGAGAGAGTGTCTGGTGAGAGAGTGTCTGGTGAGAGAGTGTCTGGTGAGAGAGTGTCTGGTGAGAGAGTGTCTGATGAGAGAGTGTCTGGTGAGAGAGTGTCTGGTGAGAGAGTTACTTAATTAACAGAATTGTAACAGATTAGTTGCCGTCTTCATGAAGGGTAAGTTAGACTTGACTGTTGAGAGAAGTGGGTAATTAATTGAATAAGATCAGTGCCATGTTTGTATCTATGTAGAGGAGTATGCCACCAGTGTAAATTAGTCACGGCTGTTGAGAGAGTTTGATAGTTAACATTACCAGATCACACCAGCTGCCATCTTTATTTCTTAATAAAAAAAGTGTGCCACCTGTGTGAATCAGATCAGTCACCTTGTTCATAGAGTAAGTTAGCTGATATGAATCAGATCATTTACCTTGTTCATAGAGTAAGTTAGCTGATATGAATCAGATCATTTACCTTGTTCATAGAGTAAGTTAGCTGATATGAATTTCCAGCAGGTTCTGCCTTTTGCCAAGATGATGAGTTTAATATCTCCTTTATGGGCGATCTTTTTTTTGTCCTCTAAACACCGACATCTACATCATCATAAAAAGCATACAGCATCCTATCCCTAAAGCTATATGGATAAGTCCTGATGCAGTGAGGTAGATTCTCTGGCTTTTATTTCTCTGGCTTTTATTTAAACATTCTAAACAATTTCTTGTTTTAGTTTCTTATAACAGTTACATATTTTCAGGCGAAGAACATCAAAAATAAACCAATTATCAACAGAGATATCCAGTCTATCCGCTTTGAGGAGATGCAATGTGAAATTAAGGTATGGCAAACTGCCATCATTTTTTTTGTAGATCTCTCTTTTTTCTTTTTTTCTTTTTTCAATTCATTAATATATTATCATGTTGTGCCACAATATATCACATAGGGCTAGCATCTATTTTTGATGACCTTGGTGGACCTGTGACAGACAGTCTAACCTTTAACACACTAGACCTGGACACTTACAAAGCACACACCGCAATATTTAATGAAACATCACAGTTGAGAGATACGACAGTTGACTTCACACTGTGTGGGCACCTTTTTTACCGACTGTGCTAGCTTTACAACTCACTAGACAGCCGTTCTTTTCCCGTGGACAATTTCCAGGTCCGAACCCACACCTTATGTGATACACTCTTTTCTCACGCTGCCAGACACCACCAGGACTGCATGGTGGTCGTACAGTGTGAGGACAGTGTGCCAAGGGTAGACAATATAAAAACCTGACTATAGCTACCAAAATACCTCAACACCAATTGTACACTACAGTAGGACAAAACAACCATCACCACCAGACACTACACAACACCGAGACGCTGTACTATTCTGACGTAACTAAAACTAATTAACACAGTGTACCCGGTCACTACAATGTTATTATTACACACTAAGATTCTAATCCCTCCCAAACTATGTCTACTTTCTGAAATCATGAATGCTAAATCCCCGTCCCACAACCCTGTGGGTCTTTTCCTCAGTCCTTGAACTCCGTCCCGACCCTGTAGAAAGTGTGGCCTCATCAGGCGAGCATTCGATTCACCAAGACAAAACACGTCCAGTCACACTTTGTCACTGTCAGCTATATCAGGTTGAACTGTAGTTTCCACGCATACATGAACGGTTATGCTTACACCATGATGACCGATCCATAACTCTGCGTTTTGTACGCACACACAGTTCACTCTTTCTATGGTCTGCACCGACCCAAGACTGGTAAGTCAGGGTTCTGACAGTTTTAAAGCCAGCAGAAAGTGCTGTGACTGCCACCATCTCCATTCTCTCACACAGTAAACTGGTATTCACTTCTTTAGCTTCTCAACACAGAACCATCTGTATAGATAATACGTCACCTGCACGGAAATTATCATGAAATAGCTGTTGAATATCTTACTCTGCAAAAATAAAAAATACAAATACACTACAATCTGATTTGGATTCGTGGAAGAGTCGGCCACACATCAGAAGTTTTCTGCATCAGAAATAAATAAATTCAATTAACTCTTTCAATACATGCCAGTAGTTTTTTTTTTTTTTTACCCATTACATTCAAATACTATTTAGTTTAAAGAGGAAAAGTAAAAGCCCAAAGATGTTTAAAACACGGTTGGTTAGAAGGAGTGAAACCTGGCACGCTGAGAAAGTCAGTTGTCCTATTTTATGGGCTTTTGATAACATTAGACTTTGGGCAGTGGCCACTATGGCTGTTTAACAGCTTTGGTACTGGTTGCAGCTGCTTAGTGTGTGGGTACGGTGGGTATGATTTCATTGAGGTAAAAAAAAAAAGGTTTGCTTGGGTGTCATTGTGATCTCATTATAAACCAGTGATGATGTCACTGTGCTGTCGGGGCTGTGTTAACAAAAGCCCTCTTTTCTTGGTCAAATTGAAAGAAAGTAATTTATTTGCCCTGTTTATATTTATTTATTACTTCCCTTTCTGTAACAAAGTCACCTTTGTGCAAATTAAGGGGGTTGGGGCTGAAGTAAATTAGTAGCATGCATGCCCACAAAAATATAAATAGAAACAGATTTGCGTGCATGTTTTCACATGCGCACACTCGCACGTGCAAACACACATGAAAAAACAGGCCATATTGCTTTCTCTTTTTACAAAACAAAAGATAATGAAACTATCCTTGTTCTGAAACCAGGCACTGCGAGAGGAACTGGCCAGGCAGAAAACAACAGTGAGTCTGTATGCAGACATGGAAGGATTGCCAGATACAGGGCATATCAGAGAGCTTGAGGACAAAGTTGCCAGGTTGTTTTTTTGTTTCACTGCTGACTATTTACATTTTTGTGTGTGTGTGTGACTGCACTAATTAAATTGTCAGCGTCTGTGGCTTAGGCCTTGCGAACGTGCTTTGTAATGTCGGGGTGCCGGGTTCGATCCCTGCTGCGGACGGTTTGTCTTGTGATGGTTTCGACCATGGTACCTAGAGTCGACTGGCCAGAAAGCAATGGCAAACTATTAGATGTAAATTTGCCTAGAAAAACCACAACAGCCAGAAAGAAGACAGTTTTTGTTTCTTTAAAAGTTGTATGCAAAATTCAGTGTTATTTTTTTTTCATGTGTCAATCACATTAGTTGTTGCATCTTTCCTGGGCGCAGGGCCATGATTGTAACTGACTCTCAGAGCATGTTGAGAAAGGTGGAGACAAGTATGTTCCATACAGAGTGGCAAGCATCACTTCATAGGTTCCAGTTAGTTAACATCGTTTGGATATTCTCTCCAGGTCATGCCGGTGTGTTGGGAAATGAGCAGGCAGACAGACTGGCCTGGTTCTGCAGCACTTGGTGGTGAATTGATGTATGACAAGCTAGATGGGAGCGAGTGAACAGTGCAGAAGTGCAAATAGATCATCTATGGTCTGAGGAGAATGTAGGGAGTTAAGAGTGGATCTGGCAAATGCTCAACACTCAAGGGAAAGGCAAGACGGGTATACAACCAGACAGTTACTGGGGTCATCAGAATAGGAACTCTTCATTTGCTGCTGAAGATGGGGACGGAGAGAGTAATGTTCATCACTAACTGTTATGTATTAAATGTGTTCTACTCTTTGTGGGTTCCAGGTCCCCGTTTTTTTTGGGGGGGGGGGGGGGGCAAAAAGAATAGACCCACCACCACCAACAAACGTGTTGTCTTCTTCTTCTGCCTTGTGTCCCCCAATCGGGCACAGACCCTCAACCAGCTCCTGGCAAATCGCTCTGTCCTTCACCATTGCATGCAGCTCTACCCATCTTTTTTTTTTTCTTGCTTTTCTCTTTCTGACTTTTTCATGGTTGGCTGGTTTTTGTGGCTTTTGTTTTTACAGGATGAGGCAGCCAACCTCAAGCCCAACCCTATCCTTAGTGGCCTGTTATGACATCCTTGGTAGGACGTAGTGTTACTATTCTTTGCTTGTATTAGGTGAAACATTAAGAGTTTGCTGCAGTCGGACATGTGGGGCTAAAAGGCGCAGATATCTGCAAACCACAATGTGCCAGACACCTTTCTAAGAGCGGATGTTGAAGAAGAAGAAGAAATATGTTTTTGGTGAATGTTCTTTACTTTTCAGCCAGTTGAAATGCTGATGTGAAGACAAGAAAACTGTTAAATGTTTGATTTACAATGAGATTCATGTGTTTCAGATTGTGTTTTCAGCCTTATACATGTGCGTTGTGAGGGAGTAACAATGAGGGAGGGAGAGATAGAGAGTTTATGTACCGTATATATAGCACATTATATAGTTAAAAACTGTGACAGGCTTTTGTTCCACAGTATCTTAGTATCACATTTACGTGTTTACAATTGCCTACCTCTTGCTTAAATGCCTTCAGCATCGGCTGGTTTGAAATTTAGGTTTTTTTTCTTTCTTTACCTGCCATTGATAACATCTGCCATAATATTACTTTTACAATTTGTAAATGTTCTCATCCTTTGCTTATGTTATTATAGACTTCAGACAGAATGTGGTCACTACAGAATGGTTGCAGAGCAGGCCTACAAACATATCATGGAGATTCAGGAGAAAGAGATTCTGTCTAAAAGTCAGAATGTACGGCTGAGAGATTGGATGGAGTTGTTGGAGGAGGTAAGTTGTTTATGGGAGAGAATGGGTGAAGTTGTTTGTGTGAGTAACGGGTTAGAGTTGTTGAAAGATGACTATGGAAGAAACTGGGTGTTTGTGAGAGATATTGGGTGAAACATGAATGAGGTAAGTTGTTTATGGGAGAGATTGGATGGAGTTGTTGGAGGTAAGTTGTTGAGAGAGTTATTCATGGAATGGATTGTGTCAAAGTTGTTTATTGGAGAGACTGGGGGAGTAGTTGGGGCAGGTAAGTTGTTTTTGGAAGAGACTGGGTGGAGTTGTTGGAGGAGATATTTTTTCATAGGACATATTGTGTGGCATTTTTGCAAGAGGTAATTTGTTTGTGGGAGAGAAATGAGTGGGGTTGTTGGAAGAGGTTTGCATTACAGTGTTGTTTAGATATCCTGATTGTTTGAGTTGGTGGAAACACTGACAGAGAGAGGTTGATTGTTTGAGTTGATGGAAACACTGACAGAGAGAGGTTGATTGTTTGAGTTGATGGAAACACTGACAGAGAGAGGTTGATTGTTTGAGTTGATGGAAACACTGACAGAGAGAGGTTGATTGTTTGAGTTGATGGAAACACTGACAGAGAGAGGTTGATTGTTTGAGTTGATGGAAACACTGACAGAGAGAGGTTGATTGTTTGAGTTGGTGGAAACACTGACAGAGAGAGGTTGATTGTTTGAGTTGGTGAAAACACTGACAGAGAGAGGTTGCTAGAGGAGTTGTTTATGATCGAGTGTCAGGAGGTCTCCATCATGAAGTGGTCAAGTCATTTGCCTCACGCTCTAAAGGTCATGGGTTCATTTCCTAGCTGTGTCATTTGGTTCACAAGTACATTTTTTGTTAACAATGATCTCTGGGGATCATTGCTGAAGCTATTGCTATCAGATAGGAGAGATTGAATAGAGCAGCAGAATTTGAAAAGTATCAGCCAAAGTTTATGATTTGAAGCAAAGCTTCACACAAATATAAGACTTGTTATTTGTAAACATTTTTTTTAAATAGCAAAGTACACACCCCTAACTTAACATTAGCAGAAATACATTAGTGCTAACCATTATCCCATTATTATTGGTCTGAAATTCACTGAAACAATCAGTCAGTCAGTCAGATGGGATCTGCAAGTTGAAGGTAGATGCAATGGATCTTCAAATTCTCTGTCCTTAAACCTAGTTCTTTTTCTCTTCCGCTTTTGAGGCTTCAGTTTTTTAGGGAGACATAAGATTTTGTTTCTTGCTCTTTGGCCTCCTTGACCTCAGACATTGTGTTGTTGTAGAGTTTATCTTTCCATCGTATTATTGGTCTACCTCATGAAGTGTCTTTCTCTTCTTTTACTGAATGCCTTGTATGTTATGGCATCTTAGGAAATTCTTTGTTAGAGGGCAAACCATTTATTTTCTTTGTGTGTCATTTAGAATTTGTTCTGTGCTGACTTTTTCTCTTATGACCATATTCCTGATTTAATTACTTATTTACAAGGGGAGGGAGTTAGCAGTCCCAGTACTTGGTTAGCTTTACTGCATCTGAAGTTAATTTCATTATCCAGTTTACCAACTTCACTAAAGGTTTTTTCTAGATTTGTAAACTAAGATACCTGTTTAATGCCTTTGAAATCTAGTGCTGTATTTATGTTCTACTTCTTTCTTCCCATTGACATGAATTCTGTCTTTTCAGTGTCACTCCTAAAGTTACTTCTCAGAAAATAATACAATTGTTTCTTTTGATGCAGAAAATGGATAATTGCTTGATTTTAATGTGCTTAGGGTTAATCTGCAAAACAATTGTCAAACCATGTTTTCTTTTCTTTATGATGAGCTAACTGATCAGTGGACATGCTCACAAATTTTCTTGGAAAAGTAAAAAATGATGTATCTATTTTGTTTACACTAAGAATGAACATAATCTTATTTTTAAAAGACCATATTCCTTTTTTTAATTTAAATTATGAGGACACAGACAATATACTGCAGTCTATTGCCTTTAAACAGGATTATCAGTTCTCTTATATCTACATGACAGGATCCTATGGTTAATCTGAGCCTTTTGTGGTGACATGTGCAGTGTAACTGTTGACTGCATGATTTGTGCAGTTCAGTCAAATGGATTTGTTTGTTTGCTTTATTGCATGTTGTGCAACTTCTGTAGTATGCACCAATTGAGACAAGGAAACTAGTCTACTTCTTCAGCATTCCAAGTCCTAGGGGTTTATTTCTGCAGATATCACCGCCACCATTCATCTCTGCGATTGACATTCTCTTTTCTTTTGTGACTGCAAGTGTTTGTAGATCTGCATGTGTTTTATCTCTTCACTTGTCTTCAAAGTCTGTCTTGTGGTCTACTCTCTTTTTTGCGTGGGCAGTTTTTGTCTCTATGTTAACTGCCATTGTTTCTATATATGCCCCAACCATTGCAGTCTAGTAGCCCCTGAAGATGCCAGTTTTTAGTGGTGATTCTAATAAATTATAAATGTTGTTCTTACTTCATACTCCTATTCTCCACTGTTTGCAACTCTAATAAGTCTAAAGAATCATCATTTGACTGTTTAAAAAGTTTGTAGTAAAATGAAATATGCCTTGCAATAAATTGTGGAATATATTTTTTGTATAATTACTTTAATTTTGGAGACCCGGGTTCGACCCCTGATAAGATGGTGGAGTTTTTCTGTCGGGGACAAAATTAAACATCCTAAGCTGTACTGTGCATGGCCCTAAATCCTCAGGCTCACGAGCCCCTGTCTACACCGCTCTAACAAGTGGTACATACAGACAGTAGTGACAGTGACAGTGATTTTAAATGATTGTATTTGTCAGCTGAAGAGTACCATGCCCATGAATGTCAGCCCAGAGGAGATGCAGAATGGAATGATCAAGGAACTACAGCAAGAACTTCAAAAGGTAAAAAAACACAACATTGTTACAGAAGGTGAATTACAGATCTTGTCTCAACACAGTGAGGTGACTTTCTCAATGAAGAAAGCAAGCAAAAGTGAATTACAAAATTTATCTCAACATTTTAGGTGAAATTTACAATATGGTGAAAGAAAGTGATATTGAATTTTCAAAAATTTACAGATCTTGAGGTTAATTTGGAATACGGTGAAAAAAAGCAAAAGTGAAAACTTGTTTAAACATTTTTTAGGTGAATTTGGTTTGTGGTGAAAGAAGGCGAAGTGGTATTTAAAAACTTATTGCAAGATCTCGAGGTGAGTTTTGTATAGGATGAAAATAAGTGGAAGTGAATTACAAAAGTTGTCTCAGCACTTTTAAATAAATTTAGTAAATGATGAAAGAAAGTTTATAACGAAATTTATTTTAGCATCTTTAGTGAATTTGATATATGGGGAAAGGAAGTGAAAGTGAATTATGGAACTTGTCTCAGCAACTTCATGTAAATTTGATATATGGTAAAAAAGATCTTGCATCTTTCCTGTGGAAACATGGCTGTGAGTCATGAACTGTTACTCAGTCTTTGAACTGAAAGGCTACAGGAAATTGCTTAGAATACCATGGAACAAGAAGAAGAAGAACACTGACATGATCTGAACATAGAGGAGAATTGGCTTGTAAACAGCATCCTGTCCTCAGGGTTGATATATTTTGGCAATGGTAAACGTTGTGGTGGCCTAGAGAGAACGGTGATGGAGGATGCAGTTTCCAGGAAACAAGGATCAGGCCGACCTTCATAAAAGTGGATACAAGATATTGAAGCATTGGCTATGAAAGCACATAGGGCTGGAGAGTTGGCTAGAGAAAGAGAAACATTCAGGTGTGCCGTGAGAAGAGCGACGTTCTGTAGAGGATCTGCTGACTAAATATGATGATGAAAAAAGTAAAATACAAACTTGTTTCACACCTTGAGATATATTTGTTGTGTGGGAGTTGGTGTGTGGAAGGGGAGTGTTGAAATGGGCATAATAAGTGAGAAAGGATGTGTTTTTATTTAAGTGTGTGTGGTATGTGGTGAAAGGATGTGAGTTTTTGTGTGGAGAGGCTGTGGGGGGGGGGGGGGGGGGGGGGGGGGGGGGGGGGGGGGGGGGGGGTGGGGGGGGGTTGGGGGGGGGGGGGGGGGGGGGGGAGGGTATTAAGAGAAGGATTTAGTCATGTTTTTATGCTGGTTCTGTTTTCACTGTATGAAGGTTAAAACCGGCACACTGACAATTTTTTGGCATATGTCTACTCTCAGTGCCGTACTCATCTTGAAAGTGATGAAAAGATTTTTGCCGAAAAGTCTCGTGAAATGAATCAGTTACACGATACTATCAAGGAGTTTGTGAGTATCTTTTCTTTCTGACTGTCTAAGTAAATTGTTAATACAATTTTGGTTAGTAAAAAAAAAACAAGGAAAGAAAAATAAAATTAGTTAAATTCTAGTCTTGATTTATTTGTAATGCAGAAGCTGTTAAATTTTATTGTGATGGTTCAACTTAGCTTGGTTTTTTTCTAGAATATTTTTCACTGCACACAGAAATTTAAGTATGCTTCATTATCCTACAATATTTAGTATTATTATTTAAACATGCAGATATAACTAGAGCACATTCTAGTGTTTGTAGCTAGGACTTGGATGTTTTTGATGATGTTTATCATCTATTAAAGGAAGAATTAAAGGGTATAATGTATGTAAAGAGTGATGAATTAAAGGGAATAATGTATGTAAAGAGTGATGAATTAAAGGGAATAATGTATTTAAAGAGTGATGAATTAAAGGGAATAATGTATGTAAAGAGTGATGAATTAAAGGGAATAATGTATTTAAAGAGTGATGAATTAAAGGGAATAATGTATGTAAAGAGTGATGAATTAAAGGGAATAATGTATTTAAAGAGTGATGAATTAAAGGGAATAATGTATGTAAAGAGTGATGCATTAAAGGGAATAATGTATGTAAAGAGTGATGAATTAAAGGGAATAATGTATGTAAAGAGTGATGAATTAAAGGGAATAATGTATGTAAAGAGTGATGAATTAAAGGGAATAATGTATGTAAAGAGTGATGAATTAAAGGGAATAATGTATGTAAAGAGTGATGAATTAAAGGAGATAATGTATGTAAAGAGTGATGAATTAAAGGGAATAATGTATGTAAAGAGTGATGAATTAAAGGGAATAATGTATGTAAAGAGTGATGCATTAAAGGGAATAATGTATTTAAAGAGTGATGAATTAACCCTTTCGCTGCTATGGACGAGATAACTCGTCTGCCCGGCAGACTGCTAAAGACGAGATAACTCGGCTGCCATTTTCTGTGCCCTCACTGCTAAGGACGAGATATCTCGTTCTGGACATTTTTTTTACAGATTGCTAAGGACAGTAATTCTTAGGGGTGAAATAGCAATACACATTAACTTAATCTGATCAAACTGACCCGTTTACATACAATTAAAACCCTTATCGAGTGAGTTTAGGCGTATTTAGATGCATTTCACGTTATCCTGTTTCTTTGTTACCATAGAAGCATTGTCGGTGATCGGTAATTTTTTTGCCCTGAAATATATTTCTGGTTTTGCGTTAGTCTAATTTTTTTTTAAAATACAAAATAACAAGAACATTTGTTTAAATAAAGAAGAATTAATTGAGTTTCTTTCAAGGAGTAGTAGTAAGGATCACTTTGAAACGTGTGAGTTATATGAGCTGGGTTATCTTTGCGGCACGCCGGCGGACACGTGTACTTCTGGCTGTGAACAAGACTGACCAGTGACCATATGACCTAGCTATCTACATCGACTGGATTTGAAACGGATCCAAAATAATCAAAAAAAAAAAAAGATATAGTCACGTACTGACGTGATGATTAATATTAATTATATACTATACAACTCACATAAATGTGTTTGTCTATTAAAGAGTACAATACTGGTCTTTTTTTCAGTTCATAGTTTCATGTGAATTTCTAGTGTAGTTGGTATCACGTCTGCCTTACAATCGAAAGGTCCAGCGTTCAACCCCTACGTGCCGTTTTTTTTAAAAAATTAATTATTTTAAATGCAAATTTTAAATTTAAGCTGTTAGCATTTTCGGCAACAGATAACCAAAGAAATAATTAATTAAACATCCTGTCACGTGCGTTCAGGTGGATTTAGATGCTTTACACGTTATGTGAAGCGTGGTTGGTGTACTGTGCACATTCATTATATAAAGTTGTTGTGGGGAAAAACACACCTGTTGCCGAATTTCACTTAATGTTAGTAAGAGAAATTCTACATAAATATTGCAAGGAAAAGAGAAAAAGTGTAGGAGGACAAAAAAGTGAAGATCTGCCACTTCGTTTAGTACAAAGGCATTCCCCTTCAATAATAGAGTCCGTAACATCGCAGAAAAAATTCCCAACCAGAAAGTGTGTGGTATGCGCAAAAAGCAAAAAACGACGGAAACCCAGATACATGTGCAAGGAATGTGATTTGGCATTGTGTGTCGCACCTTGTTTTGAAATATTTTACACACAAAGATATTATTAATAATAATAAAAACCATGTATTTGCTTACTAAAGTGTTTTGTGTTTGCTTTGTAAGTTTGTAGTGTTTTCTTTTTGGTAATGAGTTTTCACGGCGTAGTAATAGCGCGTCTGACTTGTCAGCGCAAAGTTCAACCACACGCCTTCAACGATTTTTTATTTTAGGTGTACAATTTTTACCCCGTGCCGTAAGCGCGTCTTCTGCTTTTGAAGGAAAAAACGGTATTCAGCACAGGGGGAAAGATTAGCTCTCGCCTGGCTTAGCACAGTGGTTACGTTGGCTGGTGGAGGGCGCAGCAGCGAAAGGGTTAAAGGGAATAATGTATGTAAAGAGTGATGAATTAATGGGAATAATGTATGTAAAGAGTGATGAATTAAAGGGAATAATGTATTTAAAGAGTGATGAATTAAAGGGAATAATGTATGTAAAGAATGATGAATTAAAGGGAATAATGTATGTAAAGAGTGATGAATTAAAGGGAAAAATGTATGTAAAGAATGATGAATTAAAGGGAATAATGTATTTAAAGAGTGATGAATTAAAGGGAATAATGTATGTAAAGAGTGATGAATTAAAGGGAATAATGTATTTAAAGAGTGATGAATTAAAGGGAATAATGTATGTAAAGAATGATGAATTAAAGGGAATAATGTATGTAAAGAGTGATGAATTAAAGGGAAAAATGTATGTAAAGAGTGATGAATTAAAGGGAATAATGAATGTGAAGAGTGATGCCAGAAGGGCAGAATATAATAAGGGCCCATTTTTTGTGACCAGTAATTATTAACTTTTTGAAAATACAGTTCAGTTGTTCTTTTGTTTTCTGTTTGTAGCACTGGTTGGTGTTGTAATGTATAGATACAAGATACACAAGGACGGAAATTTTGCTTTGTAGCAGTTAGAGTCCTATTTTTACAGGAATTTGCTTGAAAATGGTTATATCTAAGTCTAGGCCATACAGTGTAAACATTGCCATTTTGCTGTAAAACAGATACAGTGCAACTATGCTTTTCAAGGCAAACAGGCAAAAATAGGAGGGTATCACAGATTATAATTTAATTTCCATCACACAGGCCACTCAAGAAGTGCAAGACAGATACATAATACCTTGACAGTGTGCTATAAGCCAGAAACACTGTGCTATAAGCCAGAAACAGTGTGCTATAAGCCAGAAACAGTGTGCTATAAGCCAGAAACAGTGTGCTATAAGCCAGAAACAGTGTGGTGACAACAGAAGGAGATTGTATAGTTAGTGATATTTGTCCACATGTAGGTTCTGTAGCCCCGTTGTGGGGGGGAAACAGAATAGACCTGCTGCCCCTCTAACAAATTTGTCGTAAAAGTCCACTAATTAGGGGTATTTCCTTTGAGTGCATCTGCCTGAGAGGCCAGGAACCAACAGTCTGCTTACAAATAAGCTAGATCTGTAAAACAGATGTGCATGCAAAATTCAAGTTATGAAACAAGGCTGTAGTCCAGAAAAGTACCCCCCTAAAAAAAACTAGAACTTTCCGCCAGAGTTTAAAGTTGGTGATTGCAAAGAAGAAAGAAGAATTATATTTGTGGGTGTACATTATAGGAGAAATCTGCCAGTTTGATGGAGTCACAGCTGCATGAAGAAATGATGAAGTGCCAACAGCAAGCTGAGCAACTGATTTCACAGCAGATTAGGATAGACGAGCTGGAGGCTGCCCTGAAGGTAATGTAGACCATAGTCATGTGAACAAGTCATTTGTAAATATTTCATTTATTGCAAGTGTTCCTGGTGAGGCTTGTAATGTAGAAGAATCTGTTATAACATGTCCCAGATTGATGCAGCCTAAAATTGTTACCAGGTAAAGTCCTGGGAAGTAAATGTGGCTGGCATAATGTTAACAAGAACACCTGTCAAGTGCCAATTGGTCTACAAAAGCAAAAATAAGTTTGGGTTTGGCTAACAAATGTTTATTGGATTTGCACTTGTAATATGGCAGCATTGTAAGCTTTTGACAATTTTGGCTAATAAATAAATGTGATTCTGGAATGAATTGAGATATCATTAGGATGGAAAATGCAGTTGTACAGGCATGCAACCAGATCTACCGGCCTCTCCAAAATGATAATAAGGGCTCTTTAGAGAGGAAAAGAAGAGGAGGCAGACCAAGAAAGAATTTGACTTAGACAGCCTTAAACCTTAAACATGCTAACATTAAGTCCGTTGCAGATGACTGACAAAGGTTAAAGGTTAAATGTGAGAGGATCAACTTCAGTGCACTGGGTTTTATCCCGTACAGCTTGATCCCTCTTTGTAGAAAGGGGTCACCCCAGAGTTTCTCCATTCATCATCCAATGAAAACCATGCAGAATGTCCCATGTTAAAAAAAAAAAAAACAAAAAAAAAAAAAAACGACGCAGGCTGCTGTCTCAGTAAAGCCAGTAGCATAATTATGAATTTAATGCATAAGGCATCCATCAGAAGTACCAACACAAACAGTCCAACACTAGAAATGCAGATCGTCGTAAATGGAAGCAGCAATTACTGCAGATCTATTGCTGCATATGCGAATTAATTAATTAAAGGCACCAAAAGAAATAGATGGTTTTTAAGTGATTCTTTTCAACTGTATAAGGAGCATTCATTTGAAACCTGTACTAATGGCTTTATTACATAAGCATGAAAGAAGCATCAATAGATGTGGCAAAATTAAACAAAGGGTTACTTGGTCAGACAAGGTCACCATAAGCAATCATACAAGCATTTTATTGTTCAGGTATGTACCGAATGCCGTCTGCAAAAACCACTTTTGGTTGCTCACTGAGCCAAGTGTTTACCACGATCATTGCGCCTGCATGAAATTGTTGCCCCTTGAGAGATTTATTTTATGAGGTCCGAACAAATACAAATAATATGGTGACAAATCAGGACTACAGGCTGAATCTTACAGAATTTCCCGCTTCTTCCTTGCTAGCACTTCCTGCACAGTCTTTGTAACATGCAGCGGATGATCATTATTCTGCAACAAAATCACACTGCAAGAATGCAAACCATGATGTTTATTCTTAATGGCTTTATGTAGTTAGTCTTTTGTTTCCAAGTATTGATTGCAGTTGATTTTGGCATTAAAAAAGTAAAGTAAAGGATCTTTTTTTCATGCCTTTAGGCATATAGGGCTAGACCTATATTTGTATACACCAATGGGCACAGTATGGGTGATGTGGTCAGCATCACGCCAGCCGCCTTTACTTCCAGGGACTGCACCCAATACCCACTAAAAGCTGGGTCTACCTTGAAGCCAAGGCCATATTTGAAAAAAGTCAGGCTCTGCCAGGAAGCGAACCCACGACCTTCTGATCCGCGGCGAGCGTTGATGTTGACAGCATGTTCTTTTAAGTCTGCCATCAGTAGCTCTTCATGGTTTTAAATAAAATGTGCTTAGCATAACCTTACCAGTGGAAACCTGTAACTGTAATGTGTACTTGTACTTTAAACCCGGGATTATTTGCTATATAAATTTGTGCTAAACAACTGTGTACACTTACCAAAGATCTTTAAATGCATTGTACTTGATTTTAACTGAAGTTTCAATAATTCAGATGACAGCACTACAGGACAGCAGTCTAGATGAGACATCTTCACTTCCACTAGCATTGACTTCCACAGGAGGTATCTCGGGAAGACGACCAAAGTCAGTGCCTGCTCATGTGTATAAGGCACAGGAAGATGTGAGTACCTGTGTGTCTCATGAAAGATCTTTCTTATCTATTCTACCACTGATGTTATGGCAAGATGCAGGCTTATCACTGCAAGGACATCTATGTAGTTTTATTTTTTAAATAGTATTCTTCCTCCTCCTCCTCTCTCTCTTGTCTTTCTCCTCTAATATGTTGTTGTTCTTTTTTCTTATTTTTCCTCTTCCTCCTCCTCCTTCTTCTTTCTCCTCCTCTTCCTTCTCTCTTATTGTTTCTCCTTCTGAACATCATTTTCTACTTCTTTCATACGGGTGTCCCTGTGATCTACAAGGAATGGCTGGCCCAGTGATTCAAGCACTGGGCTGACATTGGGGAGACCTGGATTAATTTTTCACTAAATGATACAGATTGTTGTCTCCGTTAAGAAAACAAATGAAAAATGTTATCCTGCTGAGTCCATGGAGACTGCACTAGCCATGCAGGTGGCCGATGCAGCAGCAGCGGGGGTGGGGGAGGGGGGGGGAGTTGTTGATAATGCATTATATCAACATTGACAGTCTCTGTGGCTTAGAGGCTGTGAACACAGTTTCACAATGCTGACATACCAAAGTTTGTTGCAGATAATTTTTATGGCAGACCATTTTCTGTTGATTTTGACAAGGTTAAGTGAATTATATAACTTATACAGCAGTAATAAACTGCTGTATGTAAAATTGTCTAGTAAAACCACTAACAGCCTGTGATTGCTCAGATTAGTTTGCAAAATCTTGAAAAGGATTTGTAGCTAATGTGACACAGCTGTCTCTGCGACGTCAACCCAGGTTCCTTCGTATTTATCACAAGGGTGGCTGGTGATGTTTATAGACGAGGAGAAAGATGGTCGTGTCGTTAATGGTGATGATGATGATGTCTTGCTCACTGCATGCCTCTCACGTGACTCTGCTTGTATAATAAAGTGTCTGGAAACATTTATTCTTGTCTTTACTTTCTTTATTATGATACTCCAACAATGTCACATATAACATCAAATGACCTTCTGAATAATGCTAAATTATCTCTGTGGCTAAGTACTCGTAGAATCGCGTTGTGTTCTTCTTCTTTATTTACTTTGTTAACTGGTTCTATTGTCTCTAACTGCCACCTGGCTCCTAGTGTAGGTTGGTCAAAAATGGTTTTTATCTAATGTTGTCTATCTACTTATCTATGCTATCTAAACCACCTTCCTTTCCCGGTCTAGCTGGCCGGAGCTTGTCTTCTGTCCTCTCCTGCCTGTCCTCCTATCTGTCCTTCTGCCTCTAGCTGTCTCCGAGTATCTCCGTCTGTCTCCTCTCTTCTGTGTGTCTCCGTCTCCGTCTGTGTCTCGTCCCTTGTCTGTCCGAGGGTCCCGGGCGATCGCTTATAAAAGGGTTACTAGCCTGCTCCCAGGGGGCTCCTATCCACGTTGTTTTGCAGATTCTGCAGCGACCTTAGCCCGCCGGGTCAGTGGAATTTTAACTATGTAAAACTAATTGTTTTGTGCAGGACGGGGAGAGTCACATGATGTCTAGTCAGACGACTGGAAGTACGTGGGAAACAAGAGTAGGGACCTAGGGGGGATATAAGTGCTTGTTAAGCACAATGGAAAAGTTCTAACCATAAGGGTGAAGGCCATAAGGGGTCTTGTCGTGCAAACAGCACAACACTAGAAGGGGGTAGGGGTAATGACTTTGTTACACTAATTAATTATGCCTTTGTGTTGTGTGCTGAATTCACTTAGCTATTTAAGTGTACTAGAGGTCAGAGGCATGATTGCCTAACTAGTTGTAAAGGTGCTAGATGCTGATGATGACAGATGAGTGAAAAAGGTTCACGATACTTGAAGTGTGAGACAAGTGTTTTTTTTTTAGATTAGCAGATAACAGTGGCTCCACAGGTATTGTGAGACCCAAGTGTGACTGGCCGCTGAATGTGAACCCGTGTCCACGTCAGTGCTTCTCGCTCAATGAATTTGGGTGAACATGTGCAGACTTGTGTGACCTTTATTCATAATTATGTGTCCCCCCCTCCCCCCCCTCCTTCCTGTATTGCATATTAACCAAATCTGTCTTATAACTGGATAAATACACGTTGAGTCCTGAAAAAGATCTGAAATTAAGTAATCATGACCTGATTAATTTGTTTATTTTGTCTCATAACTGGATTAAAATATGTCAGTTGTATCTTCTACTTGTTTTTTTTTTTGGTCAGCATTCTGAGCCCTTCAGGTTGACTGCTGCAGATGTTACCTGCCCCCATCATCTCTGTGACTGAACTTCTCTTTCCATTTGGGGACTACAAGTGTTTGTAGCTCAGCCTTAATATCATCTTCATCTTCACATTGACTGACTGTAAACTCCAGGGGCAAGTTCTGGGTGTTCATTCACCTCCAGACTTTAGTCTTGTTCCAGAACTTGGCTTATGTATACACAGACTCTCAGGCAGATATTCTCCAACTTCAAAAGATGCCCCCAGTTAGTGCGCTCCTGTGACATGCTTGTTGGAGAGGCACTGAGTCCATTCTTGTTTTCTCCGCAGTGGAGCCCCGAAACCAAACGGGGTAGCCAGAATATTATCTCTCCACCGTCATTTTGGTTTGCCAACTTGATTGTCATTTTAGTTTGCCATCTTGATTTGCCTTGTAATCTGCTCCCATTCAGACTATCCATTAAAAAATTGGCTAATTCCAAGTTATTCTTGTATTTTAATTGATTGATTGAACTTTCAGGGTAGCCGGCTTCGTCCAGCCTCCCGACTGATCAAAACAAGCCCTGCTCACTTCACTCTGGAGCGAGTCATGCAAAGCTTCAGGGCCAGGAGTCAGCTGTTGATCAGCAGGCTGGAAGATGAGGATGATGTTCTTCATCAGACTTTTAGTGATGACGAAGATGAGGAGAAGGAGGAAGAGAATATTTCACCAGAACAAAATGGGGAGTTTGGAAAGTACGTTAAATTATTGGTTTTTATTCTTTTCTTCGTTTTGATGTGCTGTATTCAGATGGTTCATATTCAGTACATTCAGATAGTAACTTTCATTTGCAGTATTCAAATAGTTAATTATTATTTCTTTCTTTGCTCTTCTGGTCAAAAATGGAGGACCAGGCACGACAAGGAGTTACGGACAACTTGAGACTTTATAACATCACGGCATATGAAGCGACTGAGCGCGCCCTGGCTCGGTTGCCGATCATCTGATAGACTGCGACGCCTAGCGGCACAAGCAGATTTTGACAAAAGAAGAAGGCACGACAAAATGTCGAGCTTCAAAGTTTTATTTTGCTTTTGATAGCCTTTTGCTAATGCAATTTCCACATTTGGACTGTAGTCTACAGTTTTGCTGCCTGAGCTAATGATTTAGTGCTTGGTGCAGCCCTGTGAGCTGTGGTTTTCATGTGGAAGGCCTTTTATTTGTACAGCGGTTGAGTCGTAGCATTCAGTATGGCTAGTAGCCGGTTTACGTGTGGGCTGGTGAAATAATTCTACGTGTGTATAGTCAACTTATTGTGCCCAACTACTTCCATCAATGACAAACTGCATTTCTGGTTGGCTTTGGCTACACTAGCAACTGCCATATGCATTCACTGCCTACGCATATTTCTAGATTGTGTCAGGGCCAAGATTGTGTCAGGAGCAAGATTGTGTCAGGACCAAGATTGTGTCAGGACCAATTTTTTTTTTTCACCAGTTTTTCAGGTTGGACAGGGAGGGACATTTCATTTGATTTTCACTGGCACGGGAAAGGAGCAAGTATGGGGTGACCCAATTGCAGTGAAGCTGAAACTTCGACTAAGACTAACTCTTTGCTTGAGACTAAGTCTTTGCTCATTGTCACTTTTTTATGCATTTTTTCAGAAGCTGGTTGCAAGTATTCTGCATCTAGCCACTGTGCTACCACCCAGCCAATCATGAACTTTGTATAATTTATTTTTCAGTGGAATGTTTTACAAAACTGTAAAACAGTTTTATCACTGTCAGAGAATGTTTGCTTCTTCATTTGCATGTCACTTTTTCTCTCTGTCGCTGTCATTTTCTTTACCCGTTTCTCTCCCCTCTCTCTCAATCACTATCCGTTTCATTTCTCGCATTCACTCTTTCTGTTTCTCTTTTAGTTACCTACTGCAATCCCCATTTTTCCACCTCTGCACCTCCTGCTGTTACTAGTCAGTGTCCTATCTGCCCCTCCAGGATCAACATTTTTAGTCAAGTAAGGATCAGCCCTCTCTGTATTCATCAAATAAAGTTAGCTATCTTGCTACTACCTAATCATATCTGACTAAATGCAGTGATTTACCTGTCTACTGCCTTATCTTATCTGACTAAATGAAGTGATTTACCTGTCTACTGCCTTATCATATCTGACTATGACATGATTTACCTGTCTACTGCCTTATCTTATCTGACTAAATGAAATGATTTACCTGTCTACTGCCTTATCTTATCTGACTAAATGAAGTGATTTACCTGTCTACTGCCTTATCTTATCTGACTAAATGAAGTGATTTACCTGTCTACTGCCTTATCTTATCTGACTATGACATGATTTACCTGTCTACTGCTAATCTTATCTGACTAAATGAAGTGATTTACCTGTCTACTGTCTAATCCTATCTGACTAAATTAAGTGATAAACCTGTCTACTGCCTTTTCTGACTAAATGAAGTGATTTACCTGTCTACTGCCTTATCTTATCTGACTATATGATGTGATTTACCTGTCAACTGCTAATCTTATCTGACTAAATGAAGTGATTTACCTGCCTACTGTCTAATCTTATCTGACTAAATGAGTGATTTACCTGTCTACTGTCTAATCTTATCTGACTAAATGAAGTGATTTACCTGTCTACTGTCTAATCTTATCTGACTAAATGAAGTGATTTACCTGTCTACTGTCTAATCTTATCCGACTAAATGAAGTGATTTACCTGTCTACTGTCTAATCTTATCTGACTAAATGAAGTGATTTACCTGTCTAATGCTAATCTTATCTGACTAAATGAAGTGATTTACCTGTCTAATGCTAATCTTATCTGACTAAATGAAGTGATTTACCTGTCTACTGTCTAATCTTATCTGACTAAATGAAGTGATTTACCTGTCTACTGTCTAATCTTATCTGACTAAATGAAGTGATTTACCTGTCTACTGTCTAATCTTATCTGACTAAATGAAGTGATTTACCTGTCTACTGTCTAATCTTATCTGACTAAATGAAGTGATTTACCTGTCTAATGCTAATCTTATCTGACTAAATGAAGTGATTTACCTGTCTACTGTCTAATCTGATCTGACTAAACAAAGCTATTGACCTGTCTACTGGCTAATCATATCTATGATTATTTACAGGAAAAATGCCCAGATTCGGCGACGTGAAACCTTTAATATCAAGCCAGCTAAAGACAGTTTTGTTCACAGCTCTACAAAATTACAAAACTTACCGGACGTTACTGATCGCAATGGTAACTCAGTGTTGTTGAAATCTTAGTGATAGTTATTTAATGTCAAGGATTATTGTAGTTGTAGGATTAGTTTTCCACCGTGTGGATTCCGGGGCCCCATTGTCTATCGCTGTTCCCCATATTCATGTGAGGTACCAAAACTGCAAATTATTGGCTTTAAAAGTAAAAAAAAAAGTAAAGATCCCTTTTCACGCCTTAGGCGCATCAGGCATATGGGAAGAGCGTCCCATATTTTTACAGACCAATCGGCACTGAGTTGGTAATGAGGTCAGCATTACGCTGGCTGTCTTTACTTCACCAGGACAGCCATCCTGGTACCCACTTTAGGCTGGGTCGACCTGCGACGCCCCATACCATGATAAAAATCCATGCAACCAGTCGTGGGTATAATTATTGGCTTATTTACCACTTTTGTAGTTTGGGCAGGCGGGTCTTTGAGTCTGGAGATTTAGGGCCACATGGCTAGTGCAGTTGCAACAAAATATACATGTTAGGATTCTGTTTTTGTTCCCAACAAAACAGACTTCTACAACCTTACTGAGGATTCAAATCTTGGTCCTCCGCATGAGCACCCACTGCTCTTAACTGTTTGGCCAGCCACTTCTTATAAACCACTACCTTAGTGGGCCAGGTGAAATTGGGACTGGGTCACACATCCCAGGGACTGGGTCACACATCTCAGGGACTGGGTCACACATCTCAGACAGGTCTATCCTTAGCTACTGACAACAAAATTGCTTCCTCTTCTTCTTTGCGTTCCCCGGCTGTAAACTCTAGCAGAAAGTTCTGGGTATTCATCGACCTCCAGACTTTAGTCTTGTTCCAGAACCTGAGTGTCAGGTGCACATCAGTTTTACACATCTGACTTATCTGTATGCAGACTGTAGGTTCCTTGCCTCTCTGGTAGATGCACCCCAACTTCGAAGGAAGACTCCAGCTAGTCAACTCTTACTGCATGCTTGTTAAAGAGGCAGTGGGTCTGTTCTTGTTTTCTTCACAATGAGGTCCTGGAACCCACATGGGAACCTAAGAGACCTCAAGCTAACATCCTAGTTTATGGCCTGTAATGGATTAGGCACATGTCCATAGATTTCTGAAGATGAAGTAATCTAAGTTCTTGTAGCAGTTATGCAACTGCTATAGCATGTGTAATTAATTGTAGTGTCAATAGTTCCTGAAAGTTTGTTAATTATTGTTGGTGATATGTGATCATCCATGTTTGGTTATTGTGTTTCTTTACATGTTACACTATTATTATAATCCAGATCCATTACTTTAATGATGAGGAGGGGTTGGCTGAGTGGTTTAGAATGCTGGGCTTTTTTACCTGAGGCCCCAGCTCAAATCTTCTTTGGACACATGAGGAGAGACAAAACTTTAGAATATGTGACAAGTGGAAAGATTTATGGATAGAGAAATAGAGGAAGATAGCTAGGAAATCATTTTGACGACTTTCTGTCATGGCACGAAAAGATGTCATCACCTGAGTTGATACATGCTTTTAGAAATTGCAATATGTAGAAAAGTATGAACTTTTAAGCCGCTTGGCAAGGCACTTTATGTTGATGATTATTTGGGCAAATGTATTACTAGGAAATATAACAATAAATGATGAAAAAATTGAAAATGTCACAAACTTTGAATATCTAGGCTCTATAATAAACAGCAATGGAGACTGTTTGACAGAAATTAAAAGGAGGATGGCCATAGCAATGCAAAGATTGAAAACCCTTAAAAGTCTATGGTTAAGCACCAACAAGGGGGTAAAAATTAGAATTTTGAGAGCATGCATCTTCCCTGTGGCTACATACGGATGTGAGTCGTGGACTAGCTCTCAGTCCTTAAGAGAATAGGGGCTGAAATATTTTGGTCATATAAAGCGCCACAATGGATTTAAAAAAA